>CAVNYO010000481.1:0-469823 GCA_963692855.1 Mycena citricolor | reverse complement strand
GAGTGTAGACGTGAATGTGAAAGTCTGGATGAGGCTACAGATGCGGACGGTCTGTTTGCAGCGGAGGAGCTAGCTCGCAGTCAGATTTTCGTCCTAGACACAAAAGGCATGGTCGACTTACCTATGCTCGACCGGACCACAACCGACGCGACTGGGACTGACGCTGGACGCAGAACTGACATAACTGAAGAAGCGCGTACAGAGCTCTTCGATTGCGATGCAGAGGAAGACGACACAAGGAGCTCAGGGAGACTGCCGACGCCCCGAGGAACTCCCAGAACGTAAGCTACCGCTTCTGGCCGAACCTGACCCAGGGATGCGGAAGCTGAGGTAGCACGTGCAGAGGACGACTCGGGACGGGCGCTAAGCGACGTGGGCGATGGCGTAGGCGCGGATAGCGCTGACGAGGACAACGATGATGAGGAAGAGGAGGCCAAAGTGGACGATGTCGATGCGGAAGACGCAGACAGTGTGGATCGATTCTGTCTGAACGGTGTGACCCAGGCGTCCCAGCACAACGCAGGGAGCACACACCTGCGATGAATCATCAGCCTCTCTCAGACCGGATCCGAAACGGATTCTCCGCGTTTTTTCTTCAGAGCTTGGGTATGGTTGTGTGTCGTCACCGGGGGTCATGCACCTCGTGTCGAGCGTAACAAGTCGTGGGCGGAGGGAGAGGAGGGGCAGGGAGGGAGGGAGGCACAGAAAGGACAGGAGGGGACCAGTGTGGGGCGCTCGCACGGGACGCAGCGACGGGGTATATGACCAGGCAACACACATCAGAACCGTAACGCGAAGACACAGAAGATGAGACGATCGTTTTCCGCGGCCGGGCTTGACGTGCGTGTGTGTGTGAAACTGAAAGGCGCGCCCGCCGTGCTTGTCACTAAGCTCCACGCACTGATCCGATCGCTGATCTCGGCTAGATCGACGGCTTTCCACACTGCTGCATACCACTGTATGCAGGTTGTAATTACTGCGTGTGTCTCATCTTAGCTCTCAGTCGACCACTTTTTCCATGCGGCAGATTTCTATTGCGCTGATCTTCTGCCCGCCACTCTGTACAGCTTGGAAGCACTGCGTGAGATTTGTACGTGAGGGTCAGAAGGACACTTGAACTTGTGCCTCACGTGCAGTCGCCTTGGGCAGTGAGTATCGGTGAACTCGCTGAGAAGTCTTGGCCCAAATACCAGCTTTCTGTAGCATGGTCTTGGGAAGGTCAGACCTTTCGTTCAGCGGACAGCGAGTGAGCAAGGAAGTGCAAATTCTAAATCACATGTAAGAGAAATCACGTTCTTCGTTTGCGTTCATTTTTGGCCGTTCAAATCTCCCTCCAGATCTTTTAGGCGCATCAAGAAGCTTGAGGAGCTATCCCGGCTCCCCACTCCCCACTCTCTGCACTGACACATGAAACAGATAATGAGGCGAGAGCCCCATGCAATGCTTATGTAGGATGTCAATAATATCCGAGGCTCGGATCAACAAATCTTGATGCTCCTGAGTTGCAGAAAATCTCCGCATGGACCGGCGTTGAAATGTTTCCATAAGACACGTATATGTAGTATGGAATTACTGACGTCGTTGATGGGGTCTCTCGGTCTTCTCTTAGCAAAAGATGAATATTCCTCTGGTTGAGGGGAACTTTATCTCGGCCCCGATCAAGCGACCATCTAATCTGTTCCTCGTCGATTTCAAATGGATGATGGAACCAGACGACCATTGATGGCGGCAGAACCGTGACCCCGCCCAAGCCGGCTTTCCGCACACAACCGGCGTTCTACCTACTGCTTTCCCTCCTCCTCACCCCCCCCCTCGAAACTTTTTCTTACCCAGAGATGCAGATGCACGAGTACCACTTTGACGGCGACAACGTCCTCAAGTCCGTGATACGGAACCCGGACGACCACTCGCGGCGCTACGGAATCAAGACTACCACGACCTCGAGACGTGCATCGAAAACCGCGTCGGCACGATCTGCGCGGTGATCGACTGCAGACCAAGTCGTTCAAGATCGGCGGCAAAGCTGGCGTTCGTGAGCATGATGAAACGCAAGGGTGGGGCGTTTTCCAGGTGCGTTTCTGGTCTGTGTTTCAGACGGCAATCGGCGTGGGTGACTGAGGGAGGCCTGGCGCGCGCAGCGTAAGACACTGGCGGTGGCTAGACAGTCACGAGGAGTACGCGGTGCGGTACAGCAACTCCACGGAAACGTGGTCGGTGCGTGTTCTCCTCCCCAGTGCTCATTTCAACTGAGTTCATTTTCACGTCTCTTTGTAGGTGTGGACAGCGACAATACCACTCTGGCAGAGCTCCGATCCTGCATCGTATCGTTTTCAACTACCAAGTTCCCTGTGGTCCGCCTCAGCCCCCTCGTGCGGACCGAAGACGAGCGCCTGTTCCTCCTCCTCATTATGCTCTACTCCGAAGCGAGGCGTCTCGACAGAGAGGCTTGAATATCCACGCCTCTGCCTTGGAAGACACCTCATTCCATTCCCTTCGTAATATCTATTATGTTCTCTCTAGTAAGTCCATCCAAGCTTGGTCCTTTGCCGGGTTTCTCATGCTTCACTATTCGCAGATTGCGATAGCTCGCCTTGGGATACATATATTCATTCTAGATCACACTCTCCTTATATGTTCCCTTCTTTCGCTACATGGTTGCCTTCCAGTTCGAACTGTGTCGTGTCAGGATCGAGTGAGCGTCCAGTGTGTACGCGAGAGAGCGCCGCCCACCAATCTTCTCCTTCCACCAGAACACCGAGAGTCAGCTTCAATCTTTGACTGGTTAACCAGACTCATAAACTTAGCTGGACCAGAGAATTTGACTGCGTAAGAAACGAGATAATCGCGGCGGCCGGCCGGCTTTCGGTCGGCAATTGATGGCGGTTAAACCATGCCACGCCGCCCAGGCACTCTTTGTACACTCCGCCAACAGCGCCTAGCGGTGCCTGCTTACCCCTACTACGTCCTTCTCTCTCCCTCCTAAGTAGCTGCGGCACGCCCCCAATGCCGTCCAGCCCCGCTCCCTCAAATGCTCGAGCTCAACTTCGACACGGAGGACGTGCTTAAATCTGTCGTGCGCAACGTCGGCGACAGCTCGCGGCGGTACGGGATCGAGACGTACCACGACATGGACGTGCGTCGAGAACCGCGTCGGGACGATATGCGCCGTGATCGACTGGGACGCGCAAGTCGTTCAAGATTGGCGGCAAGATCGCAGAGGTCAGCAGCTCAAGCGCAAGGGAAGTTTCTCCAGGTACGTCTGCGCGAAGTTCTGGTCCCTCCAGCCAGTCCACTGATGCTGTGGTCCCCGCGCACTCGTCTCTGGCGCTGGTCCGAAGGCGAAGAGTACACTGTGCGGTACTCTAACTCCGCCGAGACGTGGTCGGTGCGTGTTTCAGTCCACTCTCCACCCCCTCCTTCCTCCTTCCGTCCGCTCGGTCCAGGACTCACACACCAACTCCCGTAGATCACAACCGCGCAAAACGAGACCGTCGCCGAGCTGAGATCGTGCATCACGCCACTCTCGGGCCCCGTCGCGCTCCCGGTGCTCCGCATCAGCTCGCTTGTGCGCAGCGAAGACGAGCGGCTGTTTTTTCCTGCTGCTGCTGCTATACTCTGAGACGAGGCGGCTAGATCGGAGGCGTGAAACGCTGGAGCGTTGACTGAGGACTAATGCAGGCGCATATATCCCGCCGCGATTCATGGATTCAGCTCCAAGTCCGGTTACGGCGCAGTGCACACGTACTTCGCGCGCACTATTCCAGGACGCGCCCATTGTGATTCAGGGGTAGCTGAATATATTATGTATTTGATCAGGTGCTTCTTTTGATGCCGGGAATCAATCGAGATTTCAAATTGAACAACCTTCCATCCGGTTCGGTACGGACGACAAACTCCTTTTTTTGATTCTGCGTAAAAGGACTGGAGAGACATCAAACTTGAGAGATATCAAGCAGACAGAGAAGTTTCTTCAGCCCCATGTCCTCTAACAAATATCGAAAATTCGAACCAATGATTAGGAGGTCCTATCTGCGAAATACAGCGGTACCATCTGTCCATAAAGCTTGAAGCCGGCCGAGCATCAGTTGCAGCGGAGTCTCCCAACTTGACAAGTTCCGAGTTCGAGCAATTCCGTGAATCAGAATGACCGGGCGATCCAACCTCCACGTGCAACTGTGCAGAAACTGATGCCATACGGGATTCTCATTTCTAGTGTTCAACCGGGTCACGCACGTACAAATACATTCGATCATTGTAGCACAAATCACCTCACGCCCCCAAGGTCGTGCTTTTCGTCGCATTCTCCCCCATACCACTCTCCTTGAGCCCGCCGCCGGTCCCATTCATCGCCACGCCCGTCGCATTCCGCGCGATCTCCAGCAGCCTGCTCCACTCGAGCAGCACCGCGGCGAAGTAGCAGTCGTTCTGCGCATCGGTCATAACCCGTTCAGCGAAGACCTGGCCGTTCGCCTGGATCGCCCTCGCCTCGGCGTCGTGCGTCTGGGCCCACGCGATCTTGTCCACGAGGTCGGAGAGGTCGGGCCGCACCGGGATGTAGTGCTCGTAAGGCCGCAGCCAGCCGGAGAAGTACTCCTCGAACGCGGTGGACTGGGCGCGCACATCTGGTTCAGAGGGCGTGACAGTGTCTGGGAACGAGCGGACGTACCTTGAAAACTAAGCTCCCGCTCCGCAACAGTCCGAGATACCTCCCGCTGTAGCTGTTCCCATCGACGTCGAGGGCGTACTTGTGCCGGTACACATCCTCACGCGGCGCGCGGGGCCCGTGGATGTCATACTTGGAGACAATCGCATCTCGGTTGCAACTGCGGGCTGCGCACTGCGCGTCGACGAACGCAGTGAGCTTCGCGTCGATGAGGTGCGAGTTGTTTTCCGTGCGCGCGATGTCGATCAGCCGGAAACGCGGGAATGACTGGTAGTTGGTGCCGTAGATGTGTCCTCCGGTGGAGCTGCCGCGCCAGTCTGTTTGAGAAGAGTGAGTTCTCAATTCAGTGCGTGAAGGTAAAAATACGCACAGATCCTGGACTCCTTGTTGACCCAGGAGATGTTGTTTGAATGACTGTAATTACCGGCCCACCGCGACCGCGTGTAGTAGTAAATTCCAGGGAATAGAATGTCAGAGAAACACGGCGAAATCTTGCCCACACTCAGGACTGGCCATAAATCAGTTGTGAAGTCGGAGCTCGTGCTCGAGCGCAAGACTGCGCGAGCGTCAATCAGCGAACCCAATGTAAACAAAATTTTGAGATGAAACTCACATGCCACGCTATCGACCGGATCGCTCACGAAGCCCGTCGGTGTTTTCAAGACTTGGCACCCGGGCTGCGTGCGGAAAAATTCGGACGTGGGCACCGGTGCGATGCGGAACGGTAGCGGGTCTTTCATACGCATGGCGTTCTGCTGTGCGCCCAGCTCCTGGACGTCGAACACGACCCTCGGCTCGTCACGGCTGTTGAGGAGGAACTCCATATCTGGGAGCACATGCGCGAACTGTGTCGCGGGCAGCGGTGAGCCTGAGCCGACGATACGGGTGGCACGAGACCTACCTTGTCTACTATTCCCTTCAGCTCCGCACTAAATCCGGTCCCGCTGTAGTTGGGTATCACCACCTCCCTCCGATCGATCTTGACCGTGACCATCCCGCGTGCATCCTGCCGCGTCTGCGACGCAAAGTGAGACACCCGCTTCACACACCATCCGTACTGGACTCACCAGTTCCCGGCCCCGTTCCACAAGTCGCGCAAACCTCCCCGGATCCGCTGCAGCCAGCTGATAAAACGGCTCAAAGTCCTTGTACACCTGCTCGTATTCGTCCACCAAACATTTCTCTGACTGCGTCTGCGTGAGATTCCACCACCGCTCGTACCCCGCGGGAGGCGCGCGTCCCGTTTTCAGTGCGTGGCGCGCCGCGGCCTGGCTGAGCGTCGTCGACTGCCGGGAGAAGAGGATGTCGACTTGCTGGTGCGCCGTCGCGAGCTCTGGTGTCAGCGCCGTCGCGGTGACAGGCGAGAGTGGTTCGAGCGGGGGCAGTAGCACTTCTGTGTCTTGCACTGCCGCACTGGTACAATTCCCGGCCCCGGCGTGGTGGTGCGGATGCTTGGCTGGGAGGTACACCGCACCGGAGAACATGCCGAGGAGCGTGAGAGCGCCGACGAAGGGCAGCCAATAGCGACACGGGGTGCGCTGGTGCCGGTCGGTCGGCGCGGAGAGCAGCGCCTTGGGGAAGTGGTGCGGAAGCAGTTGTTCGGTCACTAAACACTACTCACCCACCTCTGTCGCGACATCAGATCTGCGCTGATGGCGGTCTAGACCGCACTACGTCATTGATTTGTGTAGATAAGAGATTGTAGATTATTGGATTGTTGATGCGCGCATCGTGAAAACGGCGGGAGCACGTGCTCCGCCCTCTCGCGTCTTCCAGCCTTCTCATTTACGCGTCAAACAACAGAAAATGAGCGCGCAAAGATGCACCAAGTGCAAACACACGTTTCCAAGAACTTCAAAGCACTGGGGAGCCCAATTTGGAGCCGGAGGCGTTGTGATCAATACTCGTTGTCGGTCCTGTTGCGAGAAGGATGCAAGGCGGGCGGCGGAGAAGCGAGGCACCGCCAAAGCCGCGGACAGTGAGAATGACAACACAGAAGACGCGTCAGACTTCATCAGTGAGCGCTTCTCGTGTCACCGGACACAAGATCTTACCTCATTGACAGATGTAGAAGCCATTCCTCTGGTGGCATTTCTCGACGCGCTTTCCAATGGCACTACGGACGTACATCACCTTTGCGCTCTTGTCAATGTTTCCTCCGTAGTCGACAGTCCGGACTTGCGCGAAGCAAAAGATGGGGAGTTGGCATTCAAGCCTGTAGTAGATCAAATTGCGGCCTATGTGTGGGAAAGAACAGATTATCGCTTCACGTGAGTATGTCTTATTATAGCGCGTAGAGGAGGTCTTATTTCCGTTTAGATATCTGAGATCAACAACTACTAAAGACCGTCAAACAACACGCTTTATATACCACTGTGCACAGCTTGCATCTCGTCAGCATAAGCCGAAGAAGATCGGTGATATGAAGAAGCAACGGGACAAGGGCCAGATGGACACCTTCGACTGTGAGGGCTATCTAACGATCTGGGCTGCAGAAAATCAAGATCAATATTTCATTCGCTACGCCCACAATGATCTGCACCTGAAGTACAAGTGCATTGATCTTCCGGAAGATGTTAAGCAGCTCGTAGATGGTAACTTGGAGCTCCGAGTCACCGAGGTGCGTTCCTTTATCTATTCCCATGCAAGCTTCTCATTTCGTACCAGATCTGGAAGAAGATTCTTGCTGTCTATCCACAACCGATGTTCACTCGACAGCAGATTTATAATCGTTGGTTACTGAAGACCAATTCGAAGTGGCGATTGGATGACAACGAGGTTAAATCAGCCAAGATGTTGCTCGAAGCGCTGCGTAATTCAAAAGAGGGCTATGTCGAACCCATTGTCTTTCCCGAAGACAACGATGGATACACCGCATTTGGCTTTGCATTGCCATCACTTATTCGCCGGTGGGGTGGTGCAATTGTTGAGGTCGCACTCGACTCGACCTGTAAGTGCCGGATCAATTTTGCCAAGCAAGTTTCATTTTACTCTGGCAGTTAAAACAAACAAGGCAGGCTATGAGTGCTTTGCGCTACTGGGAGAAGTCTATGGATCGGGTCTCCCACTCGGGTTTCTCCTGATTCAATCAAACAATCCTAGCCCCGGTGAAAAGGAGAAATATATTCGCTCTCTCATCCGGGACATCACATCGAAGTGGAAGATTACTCCCATCCAATCCCTCAGCGATAAAGACATCACCGAGATCAATGCGTTTCTTGCTGAACTGCCTGACGACATCAAGCATCAGCTTTGCTTCTGGCATGGGATCAGGGCCGTCCGCGGTCGTTTGTCCGTAATCGGGCGCCCACCGGCATTCTATCATGCTGAAGAAGCATTTCAAGAATTCGACTTCATCGACAGAGACTTTGTGCCTCTTGCTCAGATGGATCCAGCTAAGCGGACCCCTGTATGCATTCTCTTATTAAATTGAATATGTGCTTTCTAACCTGCCCTTAGGAGAATCTTCAGGTCGCTCAAGTCATGCTGCCGATGTTGAAGGTCCGCCTGAATGGATCCGCTATCTCCACGGCTCCCAAACTACCGAAAATAGTCATCCAAGTTGACGGAAAGCTCCGCGAGTTTCTCGGCAGCCTGGACAGCCTGGAAGAATCGGATATCGTGGATGTCGTAGACGAAGAAGAGGAGTATGCTGAGCATCTCATTCGAGAGAATGCTCACATGGTCAATCAAGCAGAAGCAGAGCCGTCCTGGATAGAGCCCGGCGAGAAACCAATCGGAACCAGCTTCCGTGTCAGCGACGACTACGAGTTCTGCCGTCCGCCGCACCGATCGCAGCTCCTCCATACTTTCATCCGACATGGCTGCCTGCATCCTCTGCTACCGGAACGTCACGGAGAACGACGCAACAAAGATCAAATCCGACGCGACTGTGTCTTCGAGATGTACACTTTCTGCAAGCAGCGCGGTCTACGCGAAGTTTGGGGCTATATGTGGGAAGCGTGGTATTGTCCAGCAAAATGGAGGCTTTGGGCACGTTCGAGCCAGCCGAATTTCATTGGTCGCTGGCGTACCACAATGTCCGTGGAGAATTTCTGGAAGAACTTGAAGCACGGAACTCTACACCATTTCCTCCATCCTCGGCTGGATCAACTCGTTTATCTTATTGTGACCGATGTCGTTCCAACTTTCGAAGCAAGTATGCTCAAATTCGATCCAAATTGGCGACTCGGCCGATCGAAGAAGCTTGCACCGTGGCAGTCCGCTTTCAAATCTGAATGGGCGAAGCTTTCTCGCCGTGAACTGGACTCTAATGCTGACTCATACACCACGGACATTTCGACGTGGACTTGCACTTGCGGGCAGCAGAAGTACAATGCATTCCTCTTATGCAAACATCTCGTTCAATCCGTTGAATCTCCTGACCCCAGATTTTTCCGCGAAGTTTATCGGAGGCGGGTCACTCCGTTCTATCATCACGCGCTTCTAAAGCCAAAAGATGGTTCTTCCGTCGACGATTCTCACTTTTTTCCCTCGCGTCTCGCTGGCGACCTCACACCTGAACAGTTTTACCTGCCTCAGGCCAAAGAGCTCGCTGTCAGTGAGCAATCCCGGAAACGCAACTTCAGCAACACTCAGACCGATGAGTCCGCTGAGAGACAGCTAACTGACAGCGAAGATAATCCAGTCGCCGCTTCGTCTTCGCCGACACGTTCTCAGTCGGCCGTTCATCCGGATGAAGACTTTGATGATGTGAGTCGTGAAGTTTATGGGTCATACTTGATGTTGACACCATGAATAGTCGGATGAGCTCGAAGACCATACCCGTAAACTTATCCAGGACCTGCGTCGTGGAGCGGATATCCTAGAAGGACAGCTCTCGCAGCTGTCCGAGTCGAAGATACTCTTGCGCAATGTGAAACGACGAAAGCTTGGCCGCGATGTTACCCATTTCGTTCAAGACATTCGGCATTCTCACGAAACAGGGCGCGTGAGAAAGACTGTGTGGGGACAAAATGGTGGGAAAGCAGCACGGAGATACACTAATAATACACTGGGCTCGAGCCAGCCATCGTAAATACCTATTTTATCTTTTGCACTGAAAACCCGCTTCGTTTGTGAATTTCAAGTCCCTCCATCAATGACGTAGTGCGGTCTAGACCGCCATCAGCGCAGATCTGATGTCGCGACAGAGGTGGGTGAGTAGTGTTTAGTTGTTCGGTCGATTCGTCGCGATAGGCGCTGGCCATGGTGGGAGTCTAAGGTGACAGCAGGTGGGATGTGCAGGATGGAAAACGGGATCGGGGGTTGGTAAATATGCGGCGGATGGGTGAGACATGGTTGAGGACAGGGTATTGTGTAGTCGAGATACAGACAGGGTCATTCCAGTCTGAGACTGTCGAGACCTGACGGCGGCGGTCAATCATCGCCATCACCCATCGATGATGTGTGATTGATTGATGAGATCATTGTCGTCCGATGGGCGCTGCTCACAACACAGCTTCCCGCAGCGGTGGTCGGCGGTAGATACCAGAGAATACATGCACCGGTCATTTACGGGCAGTTCCCGCTCGGCAAAGTTGGCCGGACGTACGTAAACGCGTCACACGTTCTCTCAGTTTTTCCGAGGGAAGCCCACGCCGAGACCTCATTGCAAAGGGACTGACCAGCCACAGAACGGGACCAGCGCCGCAGATGAGTGCAAGATAACAGCCAGAGCTTGTCAACGGCGCTTGCGATTCCACGAACGGGCGTTGCTGTTCGGTGAACAGCCCAATCGCAGGGATCTATGCTGATGATCGTGCTGATCGGTAGCCGCGAAGCGATAGATTAGATATCCTCCTGCATCGATCAATTCCGCTTTGACCTTTTCTGAGTGGGTGGCAAACGGCGTTACGCGCCGAGGGAGAGAGAAAGGAACTGTTCCGTAAATACAATTACCGCTCTCACACAAAAGGCACCAAGAACAAAGCCAGACAGCCGCAAGCAAGGAACGTTCTAGCAACAGCCAATCTGATCGGATCTCGTGCCGAACAAAGGCCGCGGCTGTAAAGGTGTGTGACCGTGACGGTCCTATAAAAGGGCTCGCAGCTGGAGGACACGTCCCCATCAACCCCGCACTAAGCAGTCGGCTGCCGAGTGGCTTCCCTCCCGCCTCGTGACGCCTCTCTCCTACACGCGACACACACACGCCCCTGCCACATCACCTTCTTCATTTCTCCCGTCCCGAACTCCCTATAATAGAATACGCGCTTGACGTACGATTACCCACTACTGCTGCTGCTCCTCCGTAGGTGGAAGCTTCTACTACTACTACTTGCTACTGCCATGTCGACACGTGCCTCCGCTCGCCTCGCTGCCTCCGCCGCACCCGCGTTCATCGTCCCGCCGCGGCCGCGTTCTTCCGCCGGCCCCGGGCCGTCGAAGCTGCGATACGCCACCCGCAGCCGCGGCCGCGTGCCGCCGTACGCGGAATCCGATTCGGGCTCCGAAGACGACGACGACGAAGACGGAGATGCCGGCGAGGACGGCGGCGGCGCCTCTGACGGTGCGGATATGAATCATGAGCATGGCCGCGGCGCCCCGGTGCACGTGCGGCATCTGAACCAGCCCGTGAACCACGCCTTCCAGGTCAGTTAGTCGTTGGCGGGGCCATCCTCTGCCTTGTGTATGTACTCCCTGCTCAACCTGCTCAGCCGAACGATGCAGTGTGGGTGTGCCACCACGAGAAGTGGATTGGGGGCCGCATATTCGCGCACGCCGCCCCCAAGTTAGGCGCGAACGATGTGCGTCGTTTGGCGTTTTGCTTGGCCTAGTGCTGTGCTGATTGTCTGCCTTTCCTCCCCATTCCCGATGCAGAATCATGTGTATTACAGCGTGGTTTACCGTGACGCTTACGGCCACAATCTGCGGCGGTACTTCTCGCCGAACCTGGGAGAGCTGAAGCCCGATTCGGCACCGGTCCGAAAGCTGCTGCGTGCGGCGGGCTGGCTCTGAGACCCCACAGCAGTGCTGCTATTTATTGACTGACATATTCTTACTCCTCGCATCACACCGCACACATCTACATCCCCACCCAAACACTCGCCATCCACATACATTGTCTCTCGCGCATCCAGTTGTCGTTTTGCTTTGTCGCCTGGTTACTGCTGCATTCTGTTCAGGTCTTCACGCACCATCCATTGTTGTTGTCGTTATCGCGCGAGTTCCATTGCATCTGCTGTAAGCACGGAAGAGCCGGATCTTGAGCACAATCTCCGTCCTGCGCCTACTAGCCGCTAGGACATGTTCTTAGGAATGCACCACAGTTCTTGGTATTGGAAGTCCGCGCCTTGCTTTGGTAAGTATTACCCAAGTTTCCTCGGAATTAATGGCGTACATTGCATCTGACGAACTGAAATTAATGGTTCAGCATGTGCTGGTGACAGCTCCTATCATCTCGAACTGGATACCTAGAACCTCGCCTCGTTGAATACCCAGCGACCGACAGTCTCGAGCCAGGAAGTGCGAGCGTTGGCTCAAAAACAGTCCTGCCTTTGATCCGGAGCACGTTTTCCGATCGGTGATCGACATGATCCGGGGAATGACTCGATCCATATTTTTTTGACGATGGTCAAGGTCGATCATTTCCATCTCTCCTCCTCCACCTCCTCCACTGACCAGCGAAACAATGATCCCCGTTTACGCGCCCCTCGATGTACGCGCGTCTCCCTTCCGACGATCTCTCTTGCAGCATCGTCTTGTAGCATCGTTCGACCCAGCTGACGTCCACCAGGCGTCTAAATTGACAGTCGCGCTTGCATCCGCGCTGAAGGAGATTCCGCCGTTGGGTCCGTTCGGAGTAGCCAAGACAGACCACATGCTCGTCATGTCGCACGACCCAGTGACGGGGTGGTCAGCGCCAGAGATCAAGCCCTATGCACCGTTGGAACTGGATCCGTCAAGGTGTGTGTCACTCGTGCTATTAGTTCGCAGTGACTGACCTGGGCGCGTCGGACTAGCAACTGTTTGCAGTATTGCACGAACGTGTTCGAGGGGATGAAGGCGTTCCTCGATCCACAAGACCGGCCGACGATGTTCCGCCCCGAGGCAAACATGGCCCGCCTAGTTGGCTCAGCGGCAAGGATGGGTTTACCAGTTCGTATCGCGGCCCCTGCGTCTCCCAGTCATTGAAATGATGCCATTCATCCTAGATATTCGACGCCGACCAGCTGCTCATCCTCATCAAAAAACTAGTAACCGTCGAATCGCGGTGGATCCCGCGCGGCAACGGTGACAGCTTATACATCCGCCCGACGATGATCGGCACGAAACCATCAATAGGCGTCAGCGCCTCCGAGCACGCGATGCTCTACGTCATCGTCACGCCCGCGGGGCCGTACTTCTCTACCGGCGGCAAGGGCGGCGTGTCCCTCCTCGCGGTCGACGAGCACGTGCGCTCGTGGCCTGGCGGCACCGGCGCGTTCAAGCTCGGGTTGAACTACTCACCGGGGTTCGTGCCGCAGCGCCTGGCGGCGGACAGGGGTTACAACCAGGTTTTGTGGTTGCTCAACGACGGGCAGAGGAAGCTCGTCACAGAGGCTGGTTCAATGAACTTTTTCGCGGTGTTCGACGATGAGGACGGGGGTGCGTGTTTCTCCTTGATTCACTCGTCATGTTCAAGACGTTGCCTGACGCAGGGATTACCGTCGTCACTCCACCGCTCAACGGCACCATCCTGCCCGGAATCACGCGTGACTCCGCGCTAGCCCTCCTCCGCGCCCACGCCGCCTCACCCTCCGCCGGTCTCCTCGCACTCCCCGCCTCCCTCCCGCGGCTCGCAATTGAGGAGCGCGACCTGACGACAGACGAGCTCATCGCTGCCGCGCGTGCGGGCAGACTTCGTGAGACGTTTGGTGTAGGGACCGCCGTGCTGGTGGTCGCCGTCGAGCGGATCGGCATCTCTGAAGGCGAGCGGGACATTGGGAAGGTGACAGATATCACGATGAGCCACGGCAAGGGACTGGGGCCCGTCGGCGATGCGTTGTACGAGAAGATCCTTGCGATCAAGGATGGGAGGGAACAGTTTGAAAACTGGACGGTACTTTGCTAGCAGTCGTTACATACAAGATCAAGCTTGGAGCGGCTTCTGACCAGATACCCAATATAATCACTTGATAAGGTGAAAATTGAGTGATTCAAAAGTGACGTTCATATTTGTTAGATGGCGATCCATTCCATGGCTACCTGAATGGTGTAGAGATTTAACATAGAGAGTTCCGTACATTACTTGAGGGTGACAACTTTCGGTTGAAGTGCGGAGCCAGCAGCAGGAAATGGAGTGCGTTCCGCGGCAGCTTCGAGGACAGTAACCCTGAGATGACATGAAAGGTCTTCGACGGCAATCAGACCGGGTCACAGAGCGGTCCCATGCGAGGGGCCAAAACGTATTTGAAAATGGAACCATTCATATGTAACAACAACACTTCTTTTACACTGTATCTGAGAAACGCGATCATGGAATCAAACGATACCAGAAACACGGTGCGATTGGCTCAGTGGTTCAAGCAGCGAGAGAAGTGATCGATGCCGGGAGTGCGTCGTAGATGGGGCACAGCTGATTCCACTCCGACGTCGGGATCAGCTGCGAGTTCCAGTCGGGCACATCCTCCGCAAGCACGATCGCGAAACCCGCCTCCAGGTGCCAGTCGATGTGGCAGTGGAGAAACCACGCTGCTGGATCGTCAGTTACCCGATGCGTGATGCGCGGAGACTCAACACGCACGTCCGCGGTTGTCGGTGAAGAACCGGATCGTGACGTTGTCACCGGCGCTCCCGATGCTGACGACGTCGCGGCGAGCGGGGTTCACATAGTTGTAGGTGGTGCTGCCGGCCGGACGGATCACATCAAAGACGTGTCCGTGCAAGTGGAACGGGTGCTGCCAGGGTCCATGAGCGATTCAACCACGAGACCGAGAAGAAGAAGAAAACGCACGGGACCACCCACGGCACCCGCGGCAAGCGTGATCTCGACCGACGCAAAGTGCGGCAGCGTGTACACCGAGCCGCTGGGGAGCAGCGACTGCGCGGCCTGGGCCCCGGACAGAATCTGGAGCAGCACGGGAACGGTCGGGGGAACGAACGTCACGCCGTTGACCATGAATTTCAGCGTGGTCTGTGTGTCGGTCAGCAATCGAGCTCAAACAGCAGAGGATGCTGTTGGCGCACAGTGTTGAACGCCAGAGCCAGATTGAGTTGCACATCGGCGCCACCAATGAAAGCGCCGCCGGGGGCACCAGGGTTGACGAGCGGGTGGAGGTTGACCTCGTTGACGAGGCCGTTGACCGACGTGTCCTGCGAGGTCGTAGGCTCGGATTCGTTCGCTCCGATGTCTAGAAGAGGGCGGATGAGATGGGTCACGGCGCAAACGAAACACAAGGGCGCACATCGGAGAATCGCAGAGTTGATCCCGCCGGCGAACCCAGCTGGGCCCGTGTTCGGGTTCGCGCGAATCCAGTAGTTGTCGATGGCCTGGTCAGCAGTGAGGATGAACGAATAGCGTTGGGCTTGAGATAGTCAGTGAGCGAGCTGTTCGCGCTGGCAAGATTTTCGGAGACCACTCACCTGCGAAGATCTGAATCGAGTCGACGCTCAACGGCTCGTGGAGGACACCGTCGGCCTCGATGATCGTCAGGTTCTGGTGGCCGTCGATCTGGAACACGTAGTTGGAGTCGCAGGCCATGTTGATCAGACGGAACCGGTAGCGAAGACCTTGGAAGACATTTATGACGGCGAGGGTCGTGTTCGAGACGGTGGCAGCAGTGCGTCCGAGTCCGTTGATGAGCATGGAGGACGGTACACTGAAGGGTCGACGCATCAGCGTCTGATCGGGATGTCCGAGCGGTGCTTCTGGCGTCACTCACCCAGGACCGACGACCGTTTCGGCAAACACGTTGTACCAGTCGGCGAGCGTGATCACCGTGTCCTCGTTGTCAACGTCGTATTCGTCGAGGTAGGGGTCCTCGTGGTCGTAAAGGACGATCGGGCCACGCAAGCCATCGCAGTATTGGGTAGCAAGGTGCGAGTGATACCAGTAAGTTCTGAAACAAGCCCGCGGGTAATCAGATGGGTCCCGTTTTCGAAGAGGACAGGTGCGCACCCGGCTTGCTGGGTAGTAAAGTCGTACGTGAACGAGTTGCCGGGCGCAATCGGACACTGGCTGACGAACGCGACCCCGTCCATGTAGCTCGTCCCGTTCTGGAACAGCCCATGCCAGTGCTGCCGGGGACCCCCCGCCATCAGCACTCAGACAAACAGCAGCAGGATGGGCGGCTCACAATCGACGTGGGCTCGAGCATGCGGATGTCTTGCTGTTGGTCGACGACCGTGATCTGGAAGTTGTCGCCGATGTCCCCGGTGATGAGGGGACCAGGGAACGTTCCCCCAGCCAGAACAGCGGCGCGCGGGACACCGTCGGGGGCGATAGTCTGGTTGACCACTTCCAAGTAGTAGCCAACAGGCCCGATAATGTGGCCAGAGGCCATGCGCGCTGCTGCAGTGAGAGAGAGGAGGGTGCGGAAAGAGAACATGGCGAGAGGCATTCTCAACGAAACGAAGACTGCGATCGTGGTTGAGTCTGTCCATTGAATATTTCGAGGGCGGCCTTTATACAGCCTGGAGAATGTGTCCATCAATCTGTATATCTCGCGCGCAGTCGGAAATCAGCCCTTGAGCCTCCACGGAGCTGCATGGAAGGTGATCGTGAGTGAGCGATTTCGCGTCCAGATTGAAGGCGAGGCATAAACAACGGAGACTGTCAAAAGGGGAAATCTCAGCAGCGAAGCGAGGTGCATCTGCTAGATGGATCCCATCCGGCACACTAGATTAGCGAGGCAGAAAAATCGCAATCGCTCTGCTCGGCCTATGATTCTGCCCCCTCGTTGCATTAGTTTTAGAACGCGACGGGACAATTGACGCTCGCACACAGTCCTCAAGTCTCGCCAGCTCTTTTGCCACCGCAGACACTATTGTTCATGCGAATATTGCACCACGAGAGAGTGGACAGACGAACTTCCGATCCACGGACGTGTCTTAAGCGCTGTCAAACTTAATCTCATCCCAACAAGAGGAGTCCTATGACCAAGTACAGGGCATCGACTCGTAATGATCCATCCATTCATGGTTTCATTCAGAGTATGGTGCTTCCTCACATGTCCGCCATTACACGCCACGGTGGCTCACAATTGCTTGGGTGGAGTCAAAGACCGTCAGGGCCTTATCTTGAGCGCTTTGAGCCTTGCCGCGGCTGAGACGGTCGGATAATGTCTTTAACTCCTGGATAGTTGCGGTTCTCTGGTCTGATCGGCTCATCATCAACAAATTCCTGCGTTTGGAAACCCTTCCTCGAACTGACACAAAGAAGCACACGAAATGGAACTGCACCTCTCCCAAAACGGCTGATCGCGGAAGCCAGTCTGGCCAAATTTAGGACGAGATGCGCATGGAATTATGACCGCGTTGGATAGACAAAGTCATTCTTCCCTTGCTCGACACCAACTGTGACTTCTGTGACTTCATTCTCGAACACGTTACTGGGGCTCATCTTCTGCGTTCAAGCCACGTGAATCAGTTTTGAACATCAGAGAACGGTGCCATCGGGGAAATATCTATATATACACGCCATTGTACAACCCTTTTTTATTCCCTTCGGGATTCAAGGACCGTAGCATAGGAGGCCGTTCTATGCCGGGCGGAGTCGAAAAACCAGATCGAGTCGAGAAAGGCTGCGGGATGTGAAAGCGGCAAGCGAAGATTTTTACCAATCCAGCAGTCCCATCTCCGTGACCAGCACAATTTGAGCAAGACATCGGTCATCTCCCATCTCCACCCACATGTAGACGTTGCGGAGAATGAGCGAAAAAGCTTCTTTTCCCAGAGAGATACTTCTTGAACTACTGTGTGCTATCATCGTCAGCCTGCGGAGTCAGCCCTCCGCCCTTCTTGCGTGAGAGGCGAGTCAAGTTCCGCTGAGCTGATGGAGCTGACTCATTGGCCTGCAGGTTATCGATTGCAAGATTCCTGCCTGCGATAGAACGATCGTGCACATCCATGGAAACAATAATGGTTTTCTCGCCGGCTATCCTTGCCCAAGGCCAATCGATCGTCGGAGCAGCTGGAAATCCCAGGTAGTAAGACCGGGTAGTCACGGCCATTGACGAGAGTGACGGACACAGAATGACAAACTTCGAGTTCTTCGCCACGTTGTTCTCAAGAGGTATCAATCTGAGCTCCTTCGAATCCCTTAGATCGTGTGCGATTCCCGCTTGACAGATTTTGACGCCCCGAACGCCGCCTTGATGCCATTGTATGCCTTGAATTCAACTGACAACGCCGCGCTTGTCCTTTTCGGAACCGAATTTGCCCGAGACAATTGTGCTGCACAGCATGATCGACAAGTTGGTGCGTCCAACGCTGTTCGTCGGGTTTCAAGTCTCACCCACGTAGTTTTCAAGAGGATGAATGGGCTGGGCTTCCCTTTGCATGGATAGTCGCAGCTTGCAGTTAATGGGCACAACTTATTCTTATCCTCCAATCACGAAGAGTATCAGGGCTCAATGTTTTGGGCAAGCGGCGGAAATACAATCAATCCAAAGCACACATGGGAAGGCCCCAAATCCCCCGACGGCCTGGCCACACACGGAAAATTGCCTGAGTGGACCGATGGGCTCTTCTACCCGACTAGCAGCCCCGTGGAGCTAGTCACGGCTTGCTTCCATTGCAAAAATTACAAGGGCTCGGAAGCGACGATGAACTTATTTGAAGTTCTTCTCGCGCGCGGGGCCGATCACATCAAATGTTTCTTCTTCAAATATCACTCTCGCCCAGAGTTGTGGATGGCCGAGAAGTGATCCTTGCTTGAGAACTCGAATCCCGTGAGTCTCCGTTCGATCGTGGATGGGCACTGTCCCAAGATGGAATACCAGCGCGCATCAGACCGAGCCAATTCCCCATCATCCAAGAACGGTTTGGTATGCCTCACGACCCCAGCCAGCACGTCCAGCCACCTACTCAACTCCCCTCCAAACTTTTCGAGATCTCCGCCGTGCCACAACGCGAAAAAAAACGGGTCTCTGCTAGGAACGGCGCGAACGACAATGCGCATCGTCGAAATAACCACATGAGCACAAGGATACACAAAAGGATTCATACCTGACATTTACCACAGAGCGGACCAGCAACATATGTTAGTGCTTCGGCACGAGGTCATAGGCAACCCGGAAGTACACATGCAGCGCGCAGGTGGACTCGGACCGAATCGTTTGCAGGGCCAGATACGTAAACCCGAGACCCCCGGAATCGCAGTTGGGTAGAGGGAGCAAATGGTACCCGGTGAGTAGGCAGCCAATGAGACGCGTCAGGCATGGACCGGTATGCTTTCTCCCCTCCGCATGCTCGTGGCGCAAAAGATCCTCCAAGGTGGTCGAGTTTGAGGCATTAGATTCATATCGCTGGCGCACGCCCTGCATTGCTTGACGGATGCTTGCTCAAGAACCGGGCGGCGAGGATTCATCAATGACAGCAATGTTGTTTCAAAGATCGATCTGGACAAACGAGAACACCCTGGCACCGAGCAGGTCTACCGCGCATACCTCCACTCCGTCAGTCGTGTAGGATTGACTGAATATGCTCCCTGAACATAAAGCAGCCACTAGCCCATCCGATGCCGACAAAAATTCCTATGTGTCGACCTCTTTAGATCCTTTCTAACATGCCACGTGCGTGCATCGGAGCGCACACCTCGACAGTTTCGAAGTGATGATCCATGGCGATACAATGGGTGGCTTAGAGACCTCCCACGCGGCCAAACACGAGTTTATGTCTTGAACTCTTGCAGACGCGCAGTCAAGGCTTGAACTAGTGTGGAGAGAGCGCAGGGAAGTATCGGTGGATGTGATCGGATTTTGCACGTGCATCACGCCAGGGGCTCTTGGTCGTTTGGAGTAAACATATGCCCCAACATTTTATTCACTTGAGCTTGCATAAATTATTGTGATCTGATTAGGTTCAAATAGTCTGCTGTGGGCTAATAATCATCTCAATATTGAATGTTCTGGGATTTAGTAAGAGATGACCACCACCGCTGGAGAGCCTTGACGCACCTGAGAGGCCGACCAGCTTGTCCTCAACCATATCTCTGCGGCCATAAGATGATAAAAGAAAAATGCTTCACATACAGGCCGGAAATTTGACTCCTCAATATCCAGGTTTTTTTGCCGGCCTTATCAGGGATAATCAGAGGTCCTCTTTTCGAGCGATCTTATCTCTCATCACGGATCAAAAGCATCTTGCGCCTAATGCACGTGTCACGCAATCCGATCGCATCCACCGTGACCACCTTGCACTCTCCACGCCACTGCACGCGTTTGCCGCGCGGCTGTACGACGAGGAGGCATAAATCAGTGAGGCTCAGCCGCGTGGCAGAGTGTGAAGTCTATCACTCGCACTGTCATGGCCCCTCACTTCGAAACTGTCAAGGTGTACACTCCGATGCACGCACGAAAAAACCACCGCGGCTGAACGTCTTCGCTAGTCTTTTGCAGACGTGGAACTTAAGAACGGATCCGATGAGGTCGATACGGAGGGATTTCTGCTGGCGTCAGATGGGCTAGTGGCCCTGTTCGGTGAGCGAATTCGTTGAATACCCGGTCACTGACAACTCGACGCATGCGCGCTAGACCTGCTCGGTGCCGGCGTGTTCTCGTTCGTCCAGATCGATCTTCGAAACAACATTGCTGTCAGTGATGAATCCTCGCCGCCTGGTTATTGAGCAAGTATCCATCGAACAATGCAGGGCGTGCGCCAGCGATACGAATCCCACGCTTCAAACTCGACCAGCTTGGAGGACCTTGTACGCAACGAGCATGCGGAGGGGCAAAAGCACGCCGCTGCTTGCCTTACACGTCTCATCCGGTGCGTTTGCTGCAAGCACCCGTTGTTGCCTCGCACTGATGACGTGAGTCCAGGGGTCTGGCATTTACGTGCCTCGCGCTCCAGACGACGCAGTCCGAACCGTCCTGCGCCTTGCATGTGTGTTTTCGGCGCGCTTACGATGTCGTTCTCAAGCACCATCACACTTTCCTCGTGCGCTCTGTGGTGACTGTAAGCCATCAGTCAGTCAATCCACCTCGCACTTATGTGGATGTATGTGTGTGATACAGATCGCCATCCGTGCTGTGCCTCGCCGGGACCAGTTCTACGCCGCGTTATGTCAGGGCGGGGATCGCGAGAATTTTGAGCAGGAGCTGAGGAGGTGGCTGGATGGGCTGGAAGGGATCGTAAAGCGGACCAAGCTGTTTCTGGAGGACGGGGGGTATGGCCGGGTCTGATGTGTTCTAGGGTTCGCTCTTTGGACGTGTCAAAGGATGGTCGAGCAGACACATCCAGGACTCGAGGCGTCTTCTGGATCTTTGCCGGGACAGGAATGCTGATTGCTCATAGTATCAGAACTGTAGGGCTGACGGATAGTTGATTCTTCGAAGAAAAAAAGTCTGATTTGATTGTCCCTCGCTAGAAGGATGAACCCACTGAGAACCAGTGAAAAGCTGTACATCACGACTTAGCTGCCCTTGTAATCCTCGCGAAGCAGGGGAGTCGTGACTGGCTTCCCAGGGCTGCCAGCTGGGCAGAAGAAGATTCATCCCACTGAGTGAATTCTTGCGTAGCCTTCCAAATAGGAACAAGATCGTCCAAGGATTCGGCGCCTTCCTCCCAGAGTTCAGGATTATTTCTTCGCCACTCGCCGACGTCCAATTGAGCGTAAGCGCGTTACACACCCGTAGTCATCCGGTTCCTTCACCGGTTATGCGTGTGAGCAAATCCAGGTCATTCGCGGCGGTCAAGAGCCAGCGCAGTACCTTTTCCCCCGAAACTTTGGATACGCAAGCCCTTTTTATTCCACCAACGACCACGAACCTGAAGCTTTGAGCATCATGCAGACAAACGCTCGGCTCATTCTTCAACTTGGGCACTATGCAAATCGGATTCGTAAACAAAGAACACCATGGCTCTTCTCGATGATCTCGTCCTGTACAATGTATCGAGCGAATATAGAAGCGAGGCCAATTTTCGCTTTGTTGTAATCTGATTCAAGGCCGACCATGGCCACAAGCGGAGTTGGGGGACATCAAAAAGGGACGAGCGGATATCGCGCGCAGTGCAAATAATAGAGATCGGTTCAGTTCAGTGCTTCCTTCATGCTATGAAGATGATCCTCGGCGACCCACATGGATAGAAGATGAGCTTTGAAACAGTCAATTCTGATGTCACCTGATAAATGCCGCGACTGCCCGCCGGTGTTACATAATTAGCTGAGATACTCAGCTGCTGTAATCCATTGGAATTGGGCGAAAATAAATGATGCAGACACTGTGAGCTCTCACCGCATGCGCGCAACTCGTGTAGCGCAGGAATTCACTTTCGAAAGGTTGAAACCGTATGAGTCAGCTTCATTAGCTCAGCGGAACCCTACAGTCAGCGAACATACGATACGGCTAGGCTGGCGATGATCGTTCCGGGTATACACAACAGTCGAGAAAGAATTTTCGTGAGAAAAGAAGTTCTTTTGACGTTAGCATGAGATAGAAATGAGAGATGTACTGTTCTGACCAGTGGTATACTCACGGTTGCCCTAACCAGAAGAGAAGTAGATCAGATGCGAGGTGAAGATCTTTGTTTCACACTTCCCATCTCTGAGTTGCTGACAAACGCATCTGGTTTCCGTTCTTCTTCAGCTCCAAGTAGGTCTTATTCTATGCCCCTTGAAGTGCAGAGGAAATGCCCAACGGTTGTGAGAGACAGTGGATGTGGATGATCCCTTGATAGCTCCATGCTTTGCCAACCCGCTTCATCGCAGTCAGATGATGCTCCGTACGGCATAGTCGGGGGCAGATGATCGGCTCATGTGGCTTGGAAGCAGGAGATCTGCCCGAGAAACGTGCATGCAAATGCGGTCACAGATCTCAAGAAATTTGTGAAAGGGTGTCAAGAATGTAAGAACTGTGATAAATTTTACCTTTGTTCTTTTTAAAGAAGCGTCATGTCCATATGCATCTCTTGCTTTTTGAGATTAGCCCCATCTTGAGACTCAGCTGACCAATGGGAGGTGCAGTCAAGCAAGGTAAGAACTGCGATAACTGCGATAAATTCTACCTTCGTTTTTTCTAACCAGCCACATGCCCACATACATCTCTTGCTTGTTAGGTTAAGCACCGTTTCCACAATCAGCAAACTGATGAGAAGTGCAGTTCTGGGTCCCTGCTTCTACTTCTCTGCCCGAGCTCGGGGAGAATGATGAGTAAGGATGAATGCAACAAATTTGTGATGATGCAAAGCTCACATCCTGCGGGAGTCGAGGTATTGCCCTTCTAGTGGACCTTAGACTGCGATGAGACGGTTTATCACGCAAGTCATGAGTAGACGTGGCACCGAACTCCCGACAATGAGCAGGGAAATAGATAGAAGTAAGATATATTACACAAGACTTTTCACGACGCTGGTGAAACTGTAGACCTCAAGTACCAGATGTTGTCATAGGGTGATTGTCAAGAAAGCATTCGGTCCCACGGCACTCAGGCAATCTCAATATCCCGGGCATGATCGTTGTTTCTCTCGCTAGGCAAAATCCACCCGACTGGCGATGTCATTCATGACGCAATTACAGATGGAAGCAGAGGGCCTCTCTTTTCAGGTTCTAGGTTCCCTTTCGAGTTCTTGAGCCGAACAAGATCGGGGAAGACGGTTGAGAGAAAGGGCACGGACGCCGATAGGCCGAGGGGGATTCTTTTTCTCTGTAATGAAACAGTTGACGGAATGGGATCCATCTAGCAGATGCACCTCGCTTCGCTGCTGAGATTTCCCCTTTTGACAGTCTCCGTTGTTTATGCCTCGCCTTCAATCTGGACGCGAAATCGCTCACTCACGATCACCTTCCATGCAGCTCCGTGGAGGCTCAAGGGCTGATTTCCGACTGCGCGCGAGATATACAGATTGATGGACACATTCTCCAGGCTGTATAAAGGCCGCCCTCGAAATATTCAATGGACAGACTCAACCACGATCGCAGTCTTCGTTTCGTTGAGAATGCCTCTCGCCATGTTCTCTTTCCGCACCCTCCTCTCTCTCACTGCAGCAGCGCGCATGGCCTCTGGCCACATTATCGGGCCTGTTGGCTACTACTTGGAAGTGGTCAACCAGACTATCGCCCCCGACGGTGTCCCGCGCGCCGCTGTTCTGGCTGGGGGAACGTTCCCTGGTCCCCTCATCACCGGGGACATCGGCGACAACTTCCAGATCACGGTCGTCGACCAACAGCAAGACATCCGCATGCTCGAGCCCACGTCGATTGTGAGCCGCCCATCCTGCTGCTGTTTGTCTGAGTGCTGATGGCGGGGGGTCCCCGGCAGCACTGGCATGGGCTGTTCCAGAACGGGACGAGCTACATGGACGGGGTCGCGTTCGTCAGCCAGTGTCCGATTGCGCCCGGCAACTCGTTCACGTACGACTTTACTACCCAGCAAGCCGGGTGCGCACCTGTCCTCTTCGAAAACGGGACCCATCTGATTACCCGCGGGCTTGTTTCAGAACTTACTGGTATCACTCGCACCTTGCTACCCAATACTGTGATGGCTTGCGTGGCCCGATCGTCCTTTACGACCACGAGGACCCCTACCTCGACGAATACGACGTTGACAACGAGGACACGGTGATCACGCTCGCCGACTGGTACAACGTGTTTGCCGAAACGGTCGTCGGTCCTGGGTGAGTGACGCCAGAAGCACCGCTCGGACATCCCGATCAGACGCTGATGCGTCGACCCTTCAGTGTACCGTCCTCCATGCTCATCAACGGACTCGGACGCACTGCTGCCACCGTCTCGAACACGACCCTCGCCGTCATAAATGTCTTCCAAGGTCTTCGCTACCGGTTCCGTCTGATCAACATGGCCTGCGACTCCAACTACGTGTTCCAGATCGACGGCCACCAGAACCTGACGATCATCGAGGCCGACGGTGTCCTCCACGAGCCGTTGAGCGTCGACTCGATTCAGATCTTCGCAGGTGAGTGGTCTCCGAAAATCTTGCCAGCGCGAACAGCTCGCTCACTGACTATCTCAAGCCCAACGCTATTCGTTCATCCTCACTGCTGACCAGGCCATCGACAACTACTGGATTCGCGCGAACCCGAACACGGGCCCAGCTGGGTTCGCCGGCGGGATCAACTCTGCGATTCTCCGATGTGCGCCCTTGTGTTTCGTTTGCGCCGTGACCCATCTCATCCGCCCTCTTCTAGACATCGGAGCGAACGAATCCGAGCCTACGACCTCGCAGGACACGTCGGTCAACGGCCTCGTCAACGAGGTCAACCTCCACCCGCTCGTCAACCCTGGTGCCCCCGGCGGCGCTTTCATTGGTGGCGCCGATGTGCAACTCAATCTGGCTCTGGCGTTCAACACTGTGCGCCAACAGCATCCTCTGCTGTTTGAGCTCGATTGCTGACCGACACACAGACCACGCTGAAATTCATGGTCAACGGGGTGACGTTCGTTCCCCCGACCGTTCCCGTGCTGCTCCAGATTCTGTCCGGGGCCCAGGCCGCGCAGTCGCTGCTCCCCAGCGGCTCGGTGTACACGCTGCCGCACTTTGCGTCGGTCGAGATCACGCTTGCCGCGGGTGCCGTGGGTGGTCCCGTGCGTTTTCTTCTTCTTCTCGGTCTCGTGGTTGAATCGCTCATGGACCCTGGCAGCACCCGTTCCACTTGCACGGACACGTCTTTGATGTGATCCGTCCGGCCGGCAGCACCACCTACAACTATGTGAACCCCGCTCGCCGCGACGTCGTCAGCATCGGGAGCGCCGGTGACAACGTCACGATCCGGTTCTTCACCGACAACCGCGGACGTGCGTGTTCAGTCTCCGCGCATCACGCATCGGGTAACTGACGATCAAGCAGCGTGGTTCCTCCACTGCCACATCGACTGGCACCTGGAGGCGGGTTTCGCGATCGTGCTTGCGGAGGATGTGCCCGACTGGAACTCGCAGCTGATCCCGACGTCGGAGTGGAATCAGCTGTGCCCCATCTACGACGCACTCCCGGCATCGATCACTTCTCTCGCTGCTTGAACCACGGAGCCAATCGTAGCGTGTTTCTTGTATCGTTTGATTCCATGATAGCTTTGCTCAGATACTGTGTAAAAGAAGTGTTGTTGCTACATATGAATGGTTACATTTTTCATGACCTCATCAACCCATTTAATTACCCCATTCTCCCCGGGTCGACACTACAGTCAGACGGGTAACTAGGCCTCTAAGGGGCGTCATGACAAAAGTGGGACCCACCTTAGAGGCCAGTTTTCAGCATAGCTACCACTGTGGTATGTACCAGTCTGGTATCTACCTGAGTGCAGGTATGTACCTGCGACTGGCGGGTGGGACCCCAGCTGGCAGCCGGGGGCAATAAATGCATTTTTGGGGCCGTTTCTAGGCTGTTTTGGCTGATTGTTTGAGCATTCTGCCAGGCTAGGTTTACCCATTTTTTGTTCAAAACTTTGATCCACATCATTTCTGAAGTGATCCCATCATGGGAACCATTTTGGATGCTGCGCTCCAACCAGTGGTCTGATCACCCATGTGTGTAGATGAAAGTTGTTCAGTTTTGTGAGGGCTACAACTTTGGTTTCTCATCACTTTCTTTGTCAGCATCAATCACATTCTCTACTGCCACGTCAAATGGCTCTGTTTTTGATTGCGCATCAATTTTTGATGGTGCCAATGATGCCAGTTCCAATCTCATCTTATCTTTCAGACCTAGATTGACATTTGGTGCTTACTCAATGGTGGTCCCTGATAATCAAATCCCAGAGAAATCTAATCTTGATGTGGCTGTGTGTGATTGGATCAATAATGTGGCACAGCTTCCATTTTAGGTTGCATGTTCAACTTCCATAATCTCAATTGAACATATTGGACATGTGACTTCCTTTTGGGGATATTTTGATGCAACTTATAGCAACCCAAAAAGGAAATTTGCCTCAATTTTGCAATAGCACATGCTCATATTGTGGGTTTCTTCTCAGCTCTTTAGGATATATTCTCTTATGTGATTCCTTGCACTTGTGCTCTTCAAAACTTCTACACTGTTGTTTAATGCCTCTATATCCTAATTCTTTCAATGATACCCTACATGACTTTCATTGACAACACATACTTCTCTATGCATATTCCTATTTATTTCTGATGTTTTATGCCTTTCAAGTAATGTGCTGCTGTCCTGGATTACATAGTAGAGCCAGCCATTGCATATATATATGGATAGTAACCATTGCCTACCCATCCTGCTTTACCACATAACCGGCTATTTCTACACCCCCAATTTACATGAGTCATGCCTTCATTGTTACAAAGAAGAGTTATTGAGATTAACATGAACATAGAAACAAAGAATACAGTGAAAGCAATGGTCACAGGTGGGAAATCAAAGTGCCCTTTGTAATGCAGGTATTCTTGCTTCAGTAACTCAAAGCAATGTTTCACTTTATTGTAGCAACCAATTCGAAGATTTTCCGCACTTCATTGATCTGAAAATGAGGCTGTATCTATTTCATTCAGGTGCATCTGGTTTTATATTGCAAGGTGAATAGGGACCCTTTGGATGGGTTTCATGCTCTCTGCAACATTGCAATGAGCTTTCACAGTGATAATCTTCCAGATTATGACATCTATGGCAAGGAAACACAAAAAGACCACATGACATTGAATTAGTGTGTCTCAACAAGATTCAGATATTCTACCAATGCAAGTTCGAAAAAAATCGCACTTTTCTGTCTGCCTCTGCAATAGATGTCATAATCTGGAAGATTATCACTGTGAAAGCTCATTGCAATGTTGCAGAGAGCATGAAACCCATCCAAAGGGTCCCTATTCACCTTGCAATATAAAACCAGATGCACCTGAATGAAATAGATACAGCCTCATTTTCAGATCAATGAAGTGCGGAAAATCTTCGAATTGGTTGCTACAATAAAGTGAAACATTGCTTTGAGTTACTGAAGCAAGAATACCTGCATTACAAAGGGCACTTTGATTTCCCACCTGTGACCATTGCTTTCACTGTATTCTTTGTTTCTATGTTCATGTTAATCTCAATAACTCTTCTTTGTAACAATGAAGGCATGACTCATGTAAATTGGGGGTGTAGAAATAGCCGGTTATGTGGTAAAGCAGGATGGGTAGGCAATGGTTACTATCCATATATATATGCAATGGCTGGCTCTACTATGTAATCCAGGACAGCAGCACATTACTTGAAAGGCATAAAACATCAGAAATAAATAGGAATATGCATAGAGAAGTATGTGTTGTCAATGAAAGTCATGTAGGGTATCATTGAAAGAATTAGGATATAGAGGCATTAAACAACAGTGTAGAAGTTTTGAAGAGCACAAGTGCAAGGAATCACATAAGAGAATATATCCTAAAGAGCTGAGAAGAAACCCACAATATGAGCATGTGCTATTGCAAAATTGAGGCAAATTTCCTTTTTGGGTTGCTATAAGTTGCATCAAAATATCCCCAAAAGGAAGTCACATGTCCAATATGTTCAATTGAGATTATGGAAGTTGAACATGCAACCTAAAATGGAAGCTGTGCCACATTATTGATCCAATCACACACAGCCACATCAAGATTAGATTTCTCTGGGATTTGATTATCAGGGACCACCATTGAGTAAGCACCAAATGTCAATCTAGGTCTGAAAGATAAGATGAGATTGGAACTGGCATCATTGGCACCATCAAAAATTGATGCGCAATCAAAAACAGAGCCATTTGACGTGGCAGTAGAGAATGTGATTGATGCTGACAAAGAAAGTGATGAGAAACCAAAGTTGTAGCCCTCACAAAACTGAACAACTTTCATCTACACACATGGGTGATCAGACCACTGGTTGGAGCGCAGCATCCAAAATGGTTCCCATGATGGGATCACTTCAGAAATGATGTGGATCAAAGTTTTGAACAAAAAATGGGTAAACCTAGCCTGGCAGAATGCTCAAACAATCAGCCAAAACAGCCTAGAAACGGCCCCAAAAATGCATTTATTGCCCCCGGCTGCCAGCTGGGGTCCCACCCGCCAGTCGCAGGTACATACCTGCACTCAGGTAGATACCAGACTGGTACATACCACAGTGGTAGCTATGCTGAAAACTGGCCTCTAAGGTGGGTCCCACTTTTGTCATGACGCCCCTTAGAGGCCTAGTTACCCGTCTGACTGTAGTGGGGTCGAGCGAAACAGAGACGGTTTTCTTCTCCTCTGAAAGTCATACCCCTTTTTCACTACCTCTTTCAGAGATTCCCAGTGATAGAAAATCTCTCGCTACACTGCGGCTGGAATTATCTTTTTCCGTGGAAAATGCGTGACAATTCAGATGTCCGATTTTCACTGTTCTGTTTTCAGACGAAAATATATCTTGAAAATAGACATCGATTTACAGCTCGTCTTTCACCATGAATCCCATTGAGAATCGATCAAAGCAAAGATAGATTGTCACACATTTTCCACCGAAAAAAAATCAGTCCCCCTGCAGTGCTTCCTGATCATCCTGAACAATGTCATAGAATGATGGTTGATTGATGTTTTGTTTTATTACCAATGAATTGTTCAGTTCTGTATGGAAACTTGGAGAGGTTATATAGAAGAAATATGGTTTCAAGGGAATAAGGATATCTCCTTACAATTCTCAAGCTAATGGCACTGGTGAAAGAGGTCACTGGGACATATGGCAGTCACTGTACAAAGATACTGGGGGAAATGCCTCTAAGTGGTTTTGGTTCTTCCCACAAGTCTTGTGGGCAGATAGAATTACAGTGCATTGTGGGTTAGGTTGCTTGCTATACTTTATGGTATGTGGGGCCCACCCTACCATCCCTCTGGATATAGTCAAAGCTATGTGGCTAGTCAAATATCCTGATCAGATCGTTGACTCTGCGGATCTTGTTGGTCTCAGGGCACGTGCTCTAGCAGAACATGCAGACCATATCAAGGACATGCACAACCGTGTAAGCGACGCCAAGCTGAAAATGATTCAACGCTACAAACTCAAATACAAGCATGTAATCAAAGATTACAAGTTTGTACCAGGGGACCTGGTGTTGGTCAGGAACACAGCTGTTGAAAAATCACTGGATAACAAGATGAAAGCTAGATATCTTGGACCAATGATTGTGGTTTGAAAGACCAAAGGGGGTTCTTACCTAGTCTGTGAAATGAACAGCGCAATGTTCCCCGTAAAAGTTATGGTGTTCAGGGTAATACCCTACTTGGCAAGACAGAAGTGAACACTCTCTGGAGATAGAAAGAAGCTGAGATGTGACAATCAACAAAAACTAATGTCAGAAAGAGAAGTGAATTCGAAGACTGGAGAATACAACCAAGTAGCTACAGTATTTATACCCAAATCCAGTCTGAGTCATATCTACAACTGATGAGTCATAAGGCTATGTACCGTATAGAGCACTGGTCATGGGTTGTAGTAGAACCTTCTGGAGCATATGTCATGCAGCCTTGAATCAATAAAGATGATCCCCTGGACCCCTAGCCCGGACCGTCAGATGCTGTGATCTGTGATAAGATAATCTGTGCTAAGATAAGATAAGATTGTTGATGGTAAGATGAAAAAGTGGCCGAACTATGACATTACCCCCTCTCTAGGGTTGATGTCCTCATTGACTGGGCCAATGGGTGTGAAGATGTTTTCGTAAGGGTCAAAGAGTTGTTGTCGGGGATATGGAAGGCACTTGTCTTTGGGTTTGTAGCAATGGATGAGATAGTCCCAATGTCCAGCTTCGAGCATTGGCAGGAGGCGAATGTGTGTGTCTGGGTTGGATTGTTTCCTCTGCCAATCTCTCAGGACCTTCTTTGCATGGGTAAGATGATGTGATGGTTCCCAAGTATTCTTGCTATGCGGCCATCCCTTCAATTTGACCAAGCACTGTTTTCCTCGGCCAATGTTCCGTTCCTTCACAATTTCCTCGACTTCCCACTCTTCTGCTCCTCCGATCATCTTGGCTACGGTGATAGGCTGGCTACCAGATGCGCTCTGCACCAACTCTGTAAGGGCGTATTTTTGCGCTTTTTACAGAGTTTACTCTCGAACCACTCGGTGTATCGTGTCGCGGATGACAGTGTTGCGCTCAGTAGGACTTAAGGGTCTACTGCCCAGTCGACGACTGTGGATAGTGTCGACAATAGCAAGGCAGTCAGACCACTACTGTGGAACTGGTCTTACGAGTCTATACCAGGCTCTGGGCCATTAGTGACGAACGCTTGGACCGCGACCATTCCCCAAAAAGGGATCTTTCGTTGCGGCGACTTCTCAAAAAGGGTCATTCTCTGCAGATGGGAACTTGGGCTGAAGGGCTGAGCAATGTACGACGTTCTCAATAATACGTTTACTACTGGACAGGACTTGGCGCTACGAGATTGAACCAATCTTGTCGCGGCAACTCCCGGTCTTGAGTTGGACGTTTCCTCAGATCATGCCACGACGATGACTTGTCACATGTCGGGATCCATTCGATCACGGGACATTGTGGACGCGTCGCGGTGACACTTCCAAGTGTCACGGCGAGTCGTGCCCATACGCCCAAACACACTAAAAATGACACGGGCTAGATCCGTGAACTGAACCATGTGAGGAACGGTTGGCGTGCCTAGGGCCATACGGCTTCTTGGGGCACCCACATTGGACTCACCCGCCAAGACATACCAGTTGGCCAATCCAGCATGTTGTATTCCAAAAGTATGATGCGGTGGGTTGACCCACATCAAAAGTATCATATGGGCAATGGGGCGGGGTCCTGATCACTCAGGACCTGTCCGATCGTCCAACTTTTCAATTACTCTAAAAGGAAACTGATCTTAGATAGCGTAGCTACTATGCAGTTGTACAGGACTTTACTGAGCATCATCGTAGACAGTATAAGTAGCGCGTCGTTTCTTTGTATTAGAGAGCTTTCCCCCGGACTGTGAATCATTCTCATATCAGATTGTTTTGTACAATTTGCATGCCGCGTGATTCCACCCTAAGAAGTTCTGCTACCCCTGCCCGGTCGCGACAAGTTGCTCCCTGAGCACTTGTAGCTACTGTGATTTGATTTTGAGTTTTGAGATATCAGCAAGTCGGATTCACCGCTTCTGGTTGAGTCGCGGCACTAAGTGTCATCGCCCTTCGGGCTTTGTTGAGATCGTTCCACACCTCTAGCTTGGCAGTGCGTCGACTAGTTGTGCTCGGGTTGTTTTGGTCAGTTGGCAGTGCGTCGACTTAAGAACTTTGGTTCCACACTTCTTGCTTGGCAGTGCGTCGACAAGTTGTGCTCGGATTTTGGACATTGGATATTGGCTGTTAGTTGGCAGTGCGTCGACGCGGCACTTTGGTTTACTAGTTGGCAGTGCGTCGACTCAGTATATTGGTTGTATCGGTTGGCAGTGCGTCGACTTGATATTTGGGCTTTGCGTCACCATCTAGGCGCTGTCGCTACAAGGGATCTTAATACTCCGTATTAAGTTCTGACTTGTTATATTGTTGGTTGCGGATTGGATTAGTGTTGGTTGTGTTTGTATAGAAGATATTGGTTGAGACACCATTGTTTGCTATATATATATTCTTGTCGTCGACTTCGTCTTCCGCGACTATTGGATCTGCGTCTATTGAGATGTCATAATTCGACTCTTTTTCATCTTATCATCGACGATCTTATCTTATCTTGGCACGACCTATCTTATCACGGATCACGGTATCAGACGGTCCGGGCTAGGGGTTCCAGGGGTTATCTCTATCGATTCGAGGCTGCGCGACATATGCTCCGGAAGGTTCTACTACAACCCATGACCAGTGCTCCATGCGGTACATAGCCCTATGACTCATCAGTTGTAGATATGACTCAGACTGGATTTGGGTATAAATACTGTAGCTACTTGGTTGTATTCTCCAGTCTTCGAATTCACTTCTCTTTTCGACTTGTTTTTGGGTTGATTGTCACATAATTCGAAGACTCCCCTCATACCCTCGTACCTCTTACCTCCTACCCTGCTCCGTGCACCGCTACGCCCGCTATATCCTCTTCAGCCTTATCACCCCACTCACCCTTTTACCGAATCATCTAGTCGCTCGCTGCGATCGCAGTGAAAGGTTCATATCGAGCAAACAGCACCAGGCCACGGGTAACGTTGAGCCCGACCCAAGCCTTACGGTAGCTACAAGGAGTGCTGCGGAGACCTTCGGGAAAACGCACCTCGGGATCATCGGGCACGTGAAGAGCTAGGCCCGGGATCTTTTTGCTAGCAAAAGAACCTTTCCTCGAGTGCTTGTACAGCACACGAATCCACCATTTCGTACCGATTCCCATTGTCATCTGGGAGCCCATCCCCTCCCCCCATCATACCATCGTCGCCCGATCTGGCGCATCAAAACGAACCCGGACCCTCCAACCCCTACCTCGCCCTCCCGCCGCCTGAAGACGAGATCCCCGACCTTGGCGAGTTACCCTCCGAACAACTACCCTCGCCCCCACCCACCGCACCTGCTCCTACCATGTCAGGACATCACCGCATCACCCTCGCTGCCAACCCCCCCTACTTCGATGGCGACAAGTCCAAATACCTGGGCTTTGTGGACGCGTGCACCACTTACATCGGTGCCTATCGATCGGAGTTCTCGCTGGATGAGACAAAGATCCTCTTTGTTCTGTCCTACCTCCGTAATGAGACCGGCACAAGCTGCGCCGCCTCGAGATGGGCAATGAACTGGAAGCAGCACAACTTCGAGGGTTTCCAAGGAATGAAGGCGGGAGTCACCGCGACAACCTTCTTGGAGGAGTTCCAAAAGGCCTTTGGGGATTCTAACGCAGAACAAGTCGCCGCTGCCCAACTCATGGCCCTTCGCCAGGGGAGACGGTCCTTTGCGGACTACATCTCGGACTTCGAAATGCTGGCTGCGGACGCGGGGTACAACGTGGTCGCCTCAACTGATGACAAGGGCGAGTACAAGAAGGGGGATCAGGACAACATCCTCATCGAGTTCCTCGAGCGCGGACTCAGCAGCGAAATTGCAAGCCGCCTCTACAACACCGGCGTCCCCCTGCCCAAGGCATATGGTGCCTTCAAGAACTGGTGCGTCAACATCGAGGCCAATGCCTTGCGCGATCAGCTGCGTAAGGCGTCCTATGCGCACTCAACTCCGCGGCCCCCACCCCAATTCCGCCCTCAGGCTGCACCATCAGCACCTGCACCCGCTCCGGCCCGACCAGTGGCCAATGAGCCGGTTCCGATGGAGATCGATCGCACCCACGCCCGTGGCCGCAATATCATCTGCTACAACTGTCAGCAGCCTGGGCACATTGCGCGGAACTGCCCTGAGCCCAAGAAGAAGCGCACGTTCTTCAATCGGGCCACAATGCTAGAAGAGATCGAGAACGGGGACAAGGACAACGAGTTCCTGAAGGAGATCGCCGAGAAGCTGCGCGAGAAGGGTTTTTGAAGCGCTCCACTCCTCTAGCCAAGGAGGTGGAGCGTCCGGACTATGGACGTTTTTCTGTACTTGTTTTGATTGAAGACATGAACAATTCTACACATACATATACAATCTCGGACTCATTACGTACCAATATTCATGATTTTCTCATTGCTGATATGGAAAAGGAACAACAAAGAAAAATAGTTTTAAATAGAGGGTATTTACAAAGTAAAAAGGATCAGAAAGCTGCGGATAAATTAATTTTGGACTCTTACGTATTTATGGCTCGTGGAGAAGGAACCACGTCAACAAAGACCGAAAAGGGGAGCATCGCTCCGGAGGCTCAATCCTTGAAAAAGGAGGAAGCGCCCAAGGAATCTGCCGAAATCAAGGTTCCAGAAGTACCCAAACGCACAAGGGTGCCAGATGCCGTTCAAAGGAAATTGGCGGCCGAGAAACAGAAGGGCCCCCAGCCCAGCAGACTGGCGCAGGAATTGCGCAACTACCAGGCCGAAAGGAAGAGACATTCGATGGACGTATATGTCCAGATCACAGGCCTGGACTCAGGAAAGACGCGCGGAGTTAAGGCGCTACTCGACAGTGGCTGTAGCACCTGCTGCATCGATACCGACTACGCGCGGGCAGAGAAGCTGGATATCCAAGAACTTCCCCAACCCATTGTGGCTCGTAATGCCGACAACACCGAAAACATCAGCGGCCGGATCACGCATTACGTTGACCTAAGGATGAGAATCGGTCCTCACGTGGAGACACGCACGTTCCTTCTAACGTGCTTAGGGAAGGCCCGGATCTTCATTGGTCTTGACTGGCTGACGGAACACAACCCGGAGGTGGATTGGCAGGAGCAAACGATGAGATTCAGCCGATGCCCAGAACGGTGTCACATGAGGGGTCACGAGGAACACCAAGCGATGATTGACATGGATGCAATCGACCTGGACACAAGCGCACCGGATCTGGAAGAGGGAGAATCGATCCTGCTGATCGACTTTGGAAAGGAGGTGGATCTACGGCTGAAGGAAACCCCGGCGCAGAAATTCGCAGAAGAAGCGGAAAAAGAGAAGGAGAGGATGACCGAAGGGAAAATTCCGGATCAATACCGGGAATTCGTCAAAGTATTTGCCAAGGAATCATTTGACTCACTACCGGACCGACGAACCTGGGATCATGCGATTGAGCTCAAACCCGGTTCCAAAGCAGTGGACTGCAAGGTGTACCCGCTATCACGAAACGAGCAGGTCAAACTCGACGAGTTCTTACAAGAGAACCTGGCCAGCGGACGAATCAGGCCATCAAAATCACCCATGGCCTCAGCATTCTTCTTCGTCAAAAAGAAAGATGGTTCGCTACGTCCCGTCCAGGATTATCGGAAGCTGAACGAGATGACAATCCGAAATCGATACCCGCTGCCACTGATCTCCGAGCTGGTCCATAATCTATGCGGCGCCAAGTTCTTCACCAAGCTCGACATCCGATGGGGATACAATAACGTACGGATCAAAGAGGGTGACGAGTGGAAGGCTGCGTTCCGCACGAACCGTGGACTGTACGAGCCCTTGGTCATGTTCTTTGGTCTCACAAACTCCCCGGCTACCTTCCAAAACATGATGAACGACATACTCCGAGAACTGATCAACGAGGGACACGTGGTAGTCTATCTGGACGATATACTGATCTTTACAGAGAACTTGGACGAACATCGGCGGATCACAAAACGAGTGCTTGAATTGCTCCAGAAACACAAGCTATACCTGAAGCCCGAAAAGTGCGAGTTCGAACGCACGGAAATCGAATATTTGGGTGTAATTATTGGACACAATTCGATGCGGATGGACCCAGTCAAGATCAAGGGCGTGATGGAATGGCCGGAACCAAAGAGCGTCAAACAAGTCCAAGCGTTTCTAGGGTTCACAAACTTCTATCGGCGCTTTGTCCGGGGATACGCGGAGGTTGCCAAGCCATTGACACGGCTGACAGGAAAGGCAGGATGGTCATGGGGTGCAGATGAGCATGCGGCATTTGATGGATTGAAGAAGAGAATCGCGGAGGATGCGGTCCTAGCACTGCCAAATGACACTGGCCAATATCGTCTGGAAGCCGATGCTTCGGAAGGGGCAACAGGATCAGTTTTGAGCCAAAACCAAGACGGCATTTGGCGCCCAATCGCATTTATTTCGCACGCATTGACCGAAACCGAGCGAAATTACGAGATCTACGACAAGGAAATGCTTGCAATCATGTTATCACTTGACGAATGGAGGCAGTTCCTCCTGGGAGCCACGGAAACGTTCGAGATCTTCACCGATCATCAGAATCTCGAGTACTTTCGGAAGCCGCAGAAGCTCAATCGACGGCAAGCACGATGGATCACGGAGTTGGCGGAGTTCGATTTCACCTTACGACACCGACCCGGCGCACTCAACCGCAAGGCGGACCTCCTGTCCCGACGAGCAGATCACGATCAGGGCAAGAACGACAACAAGGACGTCACGCTACTGAAGCCCGAGTTCTTCCGATCGCAAGAAGTCACATTCGAGGGACAGGATCAGCAGCTAATCGATGAAATCAAGGCCATTCGATCAATTGATGGAAGCGTCAAGGCGGCCTTAGAGAAGTCACTCGTCGGATGGAAGAAGGAAGAGGGGCTTATCACGTACCATGGGAAGCTCTACGTACCAAGGGACGAGGAGTTGCGGGACAAAATCATCGGACTACACCACGACACCCCTTTGGTCGGACACGCCGGGATCAACCGAACGCAGGAGATGGTGGAAAGGAACTACTGGTGGCCAAGGATGGGAAACCAAATTCGGAAATACATCCAGACGTGCGAAGCGTGCCAGCGGACCAAGACCAGAAGAGCCAGGACAGGGAGTTTGCACCCGCATGCAGTTCCAAACGCGCCGTGGGAAATCATCTCCATGGATCAAATCGGACCCTTGCCGGTCAGTAACGGGTATGACGCAATTCATGTGTGGTGTGACACCTTCACCAAAATGATCCATGTCGAACCAATTAGTACTGACATCAGCAGCGAAGGAGTGGCACGATTAACCAGGGACCGAGTTTTCCGCTACCACGGGATCCCTCGCAAGATCATCACCGACAGGGATTCGCGTTACATCAAGGGCTTCATGAGGGAGACGAATCGGATGTTGGGCGTGGAAATGAACCCAGGGATCGCATATCACCCGATCACGGATGGGCAGACAGAACGCATGAATCAGGAGATCGAGCATTATCTCCGCATCTACGTCAATTACCATCAGACGGACTGGTCGGAGTGGCTGGGAATGGCGGAGTTCGCATACAATGACAAGATGAACACGTCTACCAAAATATCGCCATTCTATGCGAATCACGGATATCACCCGTGGAAGGGAGTGGAGCAACGGATGGAGTCGAGAAACGAGTCGGCGGAGGAATTTGTAAAAAGAATCAAAGAAATACAAGACGAAGCAAAAGCAGCACTAGAAAAAGCAAAAGAAAAAATGAAAAAATACTATGATAAACAAAGAAAAGAAGTTCCGGAGTTGAGGGTTGGGATGAAGGTGTACATAGAAGGGGAAAATATCGAGACGGATCGACCATCAAAGAAGATGAGCGACAAGAGATTGGGACCATACGAGATACTGGAGAAGGTTGGAGCGGCCGCATGGAAGCTGGATTTACCGGACATGGACCGAAGACATCCGGTGTTCAACGAGTCACTGTTGACACCCTATCACGAACCACCCCCCCATCGCCGAGAGAAGAGACCTGTAGCCAAGATGATCGGAGGAGCGGAGGAGTGGGAAGTCGAAGAGATTGTGAAAGAGCGAAACGTCGGCCGAGGAAAACAGTACTTGGTCAAATGGAAGGGATGGCTGCATAGCAAGAACACCTGGGAACCATCACGTCACCTTACCCACGCGAAGAAGGTCCTGAGAGATTGGCAGAAGAAACAATCCAACCCAGACACACGCATTCGACTCCTGCCAACTTTCGAAGCCGGACATTGGGATTACCTCATCCATCGCTACAAACCCAAAGACGAGCGCCTTCCATATCCCCAGCGACAACTCTTCGATCCGTACGAAAACGTCTTCACGCCCATTGGCCTAGTCGATGAGGACATCGACCCTAGAGAGGGGGTAATGTCATAATTCGACTCTTTTTCATCTTATCATCGACGATCTTATCTTATCTTGGCACGACCTATCTTATCACGGATCACGGTATCAGACGGTCCGGGCTAGGGGTTCCAGGGGTTATCTCTATCGATTCGAGGCTGCGCGACATATGCTCCGGAAGGTTCTACTACAACCCATGACCAGTGCTCCATGCGGTACATAGCCCTATGACTCATTAGTTGTAGATATGACTCAGACTGGATTTGGGTATAAATACTGTAGCTACTTGGTTGTATTCTCCAGTCTTCGAATTCACTTCTCTTTTCGACTTGTTTTTGGGTTGATTGTCACATGAGAGTTGTGATACTGGTGCTCTGTCCGCCCCGAAGCCCTCGTTCGTATAGAAGATATTGGTTGAGACACCATTGTTTGCTATATATATATTCTTGTCGTCAACTTCGTCTTCCGCGACTATTGGATCTGCGTCTATTGAGAGTTGTGATACTGGTGCTCTGTCCGCCCCGAAGCCCTCGCATCTTTCACACACTGAGAAGCTGATTACGAGGAGTGTGAACGTGTTTATATTTGGGTTTACTTTCATAGCACATTCACCTGTGAGCACGCCCTCAGCATTTCAACGGGTCTCTTCTCTTGGCAATGGGGGCGTGGTTCATGATAGGGTGTCAACAGTGAATTGTTGAGCACCAGGTGTCTTTGGCCCATGTCTGGCAAATCCAGCTTCCATGCAGCAGCCACTCCAACCTTCTCCAATATCTCGTATGGTCCCAGTCTCTTGTTGCTCATCTTCTTTAATGGTCTATCCATCTTGATATTGTCCCTTTCTATGTACACCTTCATCCCCACTTTCAACTCCGGAACTTATTTTCTTTGTTTGTTGTAGTAATTTTTCATTTTTTGATTTGCTTTTTCTAGTGCTGCATTTGCTTTGTCTTGTATTTCTTTGATTCTTTTTACAAATTCCTCCGCCGACTCGTTTCTCGATTCCATCCGCTGCTCCACTCCCTTCCATGAGTGATATCCGTGATTTGCATAGAATGGTGATATTTTGGTTGACCTGTTCATTTTGTCGCTATATGTGAACTGTCATAGTTCGGCCACTTTTTCATCTTACCATCAACAATCTTATCTTATCTTAGCACAGATTATCTTATCACAGATCACAGCATCTGACGGTCCGGGCTAGGGGTCCAGGGGATCATCTTTATTGATTCAAGGCTGCATGACATATGCTCCAGAAGGTTCTACTACAACCCATGACCAGTGCTCTATGCGGTACATAGCCTTATGACTCATCAGTTGTAGATATGACTCAGACTGGATTTGGGTATAAATACTGTAGCTACTTGGTTGTATTCTCCAGTCTTCGAATTCACTTCTCTTTTTGACATTATTTCTTGTTGATTGTCACATAATTTGAAGACTCCCCTCATACCCTTCTACCTCATACCTCTTACCACTGCATCCCTCACCGCTACGCCTGCTATATCCTCTGAACCCTTATCAACCAACTCACCTTTTTACTGAAGAATCTAGTCATTCCCTGCGATTGCAGTGAAGGGTTTATCTCAAGCAAACAGCACAAGGCCACGGGTAATGTTGAGCCCAACCCAAGCCGTACGGTAGCTGCAAGGAGTGCTGCAAGGACCTTCGGGAAAACACACCTCGGGATCATTAGGCACGTGAAGAGCGAGGCCCAGAATCTTTTTGCTAGCAAAAGAACCTTTCCTCGAGTGCTTGTACAGCACACAAATCCACCATTTTGTACCGATTCCCATTGTCATCTGGGAGTCTGTTTCCTCCCCCCATCATACCATTGTTGCCTGATCTGGCACATCAAAACCAACCCAGTGAAACGCTGAGGGCGCGCTCACAAGTGAATCTACTATGAAGTAAACCCAAATATAAACACGTTCACACTCCTCGGAATCAGCTTCTCAATGTGTGAAAGATGCAAGGGCTTTGGGGTGGACAGAGCACCAGTATCACAACTCTCAATAGACGCAGATCCAATAGTCGCGGAAGACAAAGTCGACGACAAGAATTTATATATATAGCAAACAGTGGTGTCTCAACCAATATCTTCTATACAAACAAAACCAACACTAATCCAACCACAATCAACAATATCACAAGTCAGAGCTTAATACAAAGTATTAAGATCCCTTGTAGCGACAGCATCTAGATGGCAATGCAAAGCCCAAATATCTAGTCAACGCACTGCCAACCAATACAACCAATATACTGAGTTGACGCACTGCCAACCGATACAACCAATATACTGAGTCGACACACTGCCAACTAGTAGAACCAAAATGCCGCGTCGACGCACTGCCAACTAACAGCCAATATCCAACGTCCAAAACCTGAGCACAACTTGTCAACACACTGCCAAGCAAGAAGTGTGGAACCAAAGTTCTCAAGTCGACGCACTGCCAACTGGCCAAAACTACCCAAGCACAACTAGTTGATGCACTGCCAAGCTAGAGGTGTGGAAACAATCTCAACAAAGCCCAAAGGCAACGACACTTAGTGCCGCGACTCAACCAGAAGCGGTGAATCCGACTTGCTGATATCTCAAAACTCAAAATCAAATCACAGTAGCTACAAGTGCTCAGGGAGCAACTTGTCGCGACCGGGCAGGGGTAGCAGAACTTCTTAGGGTGGAATCACGCAGCATGCAAATTGTACAAAACAATCTGATATGAGAATGATTCACAGTCCGGGGGAAAGCTCTCTAATACAAAGAAACGACGCGCTACTTATACTGTCTACGATGATGCTCAGTAAAGTCCTGTACAACTGCATAGTAGCTACGCTATCTAAGATCAGTTTCCTTTTAGAGTAATTGAAAAGTTGGACGATCGGACAGGTCCTGAGTGATCAGGACCCCGCCCCATTGCCCATATGATACTTTTGATGTGGGTCAACCCACCGCATCATACTTTTGGAATACAACATGCTGGATTGGCCAACTGGTATGTCTTGGCGGGTGAGTCCAATGTGGGTGCCCCAAGAAGCCGTATGGCCCTAGGCACGCCAACCGTTCCTCACATGGTTCAGTTCACGGATCTAGCCCGTGTCATTTTTAGTGTGTTTGGGCGTATGGGCACGACTCGCCGTGACACTTGGAAGTGTCACCGCGACGCGTCCACAATGTCCCGTGATCGAATGGATCCCGACATGTGACAAGTCATCGTCGTGGCATGATCTGAGGAAACGTCCAACTCAAGACCGGGAGTTGCCGCGACAAGATTGGTTCAATCTCGTAGCGCCAAGTCCTGTCCAGTAGTAAACGTATTATTGAGAACGTCGTACATTGCTCAGCCCTTCAGCCCAAGTTCCCATCTGCAGAGAATGACCCTTTTTGAGAAGTCGACGCAACGACAGATCCCTTTTTGGGGAATGGTCGCGGTCCAAGCGTTCGTCACTAATGGCCCTGAGCCTGGTATAGACTCGTAAGACCAGTTCCACAGTAGTGGTCTGACTGCCTTGCTATCGTCGACACTATCCACAGTCGTCAACTGGGCAGTAGACCCTTAAGCCCTACTGAGCGCAACACTGTCAACCGCGACACGATACACCGAGTGGTTCAAGAGTAAACTCTGTAAAAAGCGCAAAAATACGCCCTTACAGAGCTGGTGGAGAGCGCGTCTAGTAGCCAGCCTATCAACGAGCGTGGATTTCCCCTGGTCCTGAAATTGATCGGTCACGTGCAGCTTTGATGAGTCAGCAAGGTTGCCGAAACACTTTCACGTGATCCAGTCTCATTATTGCGGACGCCCTGGGCAGGAATAGGCCCACGGACACATAGGGTGAACATCCTCCGAAATAAAGTAAATCTGGCCGAAAATTTTGACTTTGATCCTCCAGGAAATTGCGTAAAAGTGCCTCAAAAAGGGCAGCAAGCCTCCAGAGATAGCGTAAAACTTGGCTTGTTCCCTGCCAATCTTGAAAGATTTGAGCCCCGGACCAGTGTAAAATCGGGTGGAACCCGGCCTAATCCAGGCATTTCTGACTTGAATTTAGGCATCTGGGCTCATGTACTCTTATCAGTTGTCAGCAAGACTGATTTCAACTGGAAATATACTGAATTTGGTAGCCTATGGGGAATCTAACAACTGATATGATCAGAATAATCGCTTACCTGATTGTTTTTTCTTGCCCATCGTTCCCGGCTCCCAAACGCTGCGCCATCCAGCCGGTTCCCGAAGTACATGGGCATGACGGAAGTGGCGGCAGCTGTCCTCGAAGTCACGGATGTTGACGCGTGACGCGGTTGGCGCTTATTGATGGGAGTTCAGCGATCTTACGTTTTGGTCTGTTTGTTTTTCCCGATCGCCTATACAGTGGCTCTCGATTGTTTTCCGTCCCTCAGTCTTACCACATCTTGTGTGCGACTGAGGGTACGTGATTATTATTCTAACTAATACATTTACTTACTGTACCATGTAGACTTACGATATTTCTACGTCTACAGGTACAATAAAAGAGTCTTACCACATCTTGTGTGCGACTGAGGACTTACGATATTTCTACGTCTACAATGGACAGTGGCGAGACCACAGACCCAGAGTTGGATCTCTTGGAATGGATTGGCATTGAAAAAGTCTACAAGGACGTCCCATCGGTGGTCTTCATTGTTGATCAAATGATGATCTTATCATCTGTCAGATGGATGTCGTGATACATATCTTATGACTCCATCACGTGTCATCTAGAGTCATGTTGACTCGTCCTAAATAGACACAAATAGCCCCCTGTATTGTATATAAGGAGGGCTCTATTACCCTTTAATAACAAGTCTCTTGACTACTACCGCATAGTGCCCACACTAAGCTCTCACTCACACAGGTGAGCTGCTAGACGCTCTCCCCAGTGCTCAACATTCATCAATTCAGGGTCTTGTAAACGCGTAGCGGGAATAGCCACTGTGCGTTCAAGAGTTGGTAAAGGCCTAGAAGCTTAGGGAGAAAAATCGAATTAACCCTTCGAAAATAGAGTAAAAGTTGCTCAAGATGTCGAGAAATTGAATGTAAAAGTAGGTAGGCTGGCAGAGGATGTTCACCCTATGTGTCCGTGGGCCTATTTCTGCCCAGGGCGTCCGCAATAATGAGACTGGATCACGTGAAAGTGTTTCGGCGACCTTGCTGACTCATCAAAGCTGCACATGACCGAGCAATTTCAGGACCAGGGGAAATCAACGCTTGTTAACAAGAATACATACATACAATATGGTATCTCACTGGTGTGAACATTAACTAGCATTTATAAACCTTACAGAGCACAAGCAACAAAGTACAATGTGATATGCCGTGAATGATGCCGAACACGTGCAGCGATCAATCAATCAGACAGTGATCTCATTTCGCGCCGCGAATCAGCATGCTGTTCCCGGCCTCCATACAATGGGGTGGAAACTCAAAACCACAGAGTTGTTTGTATGTCTTACTAGGTTGTTTCCGCGTTGTTAGTTTGACTAAAAGTATTCCCTTCCGTGCCCGTTGTGGCTGTCACACTTTCACCCACGTGACGTGATGGATGCGTATTTCCGTGTTCTCGTACAAATGGTGACTCAATATCTCCCGTTTTCTCCCTCTTTTCGTCTTTGATTCCGATCGAGCCACTCACAGACATGCGCCACAAGCCAACATTCCCAGTATCTTTGACAGATTCGAAGACGGGCACCAATGCAATGTGTACTGCCGCGCATTTGGAAGGTTGCCCTGGAAGGTATCTGATGAGGGCGTAAAATTTTGATACATTTATCCATTCTGAACTGGGTCTATCTCACAAAAACGACTGCTCAATTCACAGTAGACGAGTCCGAGAATCATTGCGACGTACGACGTACGCTCCACGGCGTCCAAATGTCTTCGGGGTCCCACCGAATATGTCCGATCATCAATCAATCATCAGGACATGGCGTCTGACACTCGGTTAAAAAGCGCGATGCTCCAAGCCTCCATAGATCAGGCAAGCAACCCGATGACGTAGTGTGAGAGTGAGAGCGACAAAAAAATGTTCGAGAGTGCTTCAGTTACGGCCCATGACCTATTGAGAATGTAAGGATGAGAACTGATATTCTTCTGTGAGCTACCTCCTGTATATAAATATCGGTACCATCCAGAAGCCAGTGGAACAAACAGGAGGACGGTAGTAAGATAAGTAACGATAAGTAATTGGTAACTACTTATCATTACTAATGACTGATGTGATCGTCAACAGTAGTTGTTGATATCTTCTGCCACTTTTTTGCAGCTGATCTCCAGCTCCTCGTCGGTGAAATCGACGAATCTTTCCTGATATTCCGCCGGGGACACAGGGTCGAAGGCCGGGGAACTGGCCAGGCTCTCCCTGTATTTCCTGGTCACGGCCGGGTTCCCGCATGCGAAGATGGCCGCATCGCGTTCCTCACGCGTCCCAAAATGAGCGGCAAGAGCCCTGAAGGCGCCAGGCTGCGTGAGTTCCTTGCAGGCCTCCAGGAAGGCGGCCCGCTCCTGGACTTCACGCCACTGCGGCAGAAACTTCGTAATTTCCGCAGCGAACTGCTCGGCGCAGGGTGTCGTTTGGCGATGTTGCTGCAGCATCTTTTGGATGGGGTCGGGGTGTCCACGCGACCACGCCATCGACAGAATCTGAACCATCGGGGCGCAGCGGCTTGCCCAGTGCACGGCGGAGGCGTGAGTGTTGGTGTCGCCCCATCGCTGACCGATAAGCGACTTGCCGCCGTCCGCGCTGTCGATCAGCGTTCCCTGGCCACCCATTCCGGCGTCGATGACGTTGACGGGCCAGCTGGTACGTGTCTGGAGGAACCTGCCCTTCGCATAGTGCGGCAGTCCCGGAACGGTTTCCTTGACCTTGCCATGCAGGGCCTGGAGCACTCGGTCAGCCTCTGGAGTGAGGACCGGAGGAACGATCAAGCCATCGAATGTCAGGTCACGCAGACCGGTCCTACCCGCTTCCTTGAGGGTGATGTCCTTGAAGGATCCCTGGACGTGACGGGCCACACCGCTGGCGAAGAGGGAGGCCACCATGGACTGGATCTCGGGAGGAGAAGCGGCAACAACACGCTGAAGCCGCTCCCAGCTGTCTCGGAGCTCTTTGTTCGAGCGCAGCTTGGCCGTTTCGGGTTTAGTGGGTTCGTAGAGGGCGGAGCGACGGTTGTCCCACATGTCGTGTCCACGCCAGGCGAGCGGTGCTTCCTCGGCCATGATTTTGACGGCTTCGCCTATGTCCTTCTCCAAGCCGTAGCCGTGTAGCATGGCGCCGTTGCCGACACGAAGGAAGCCCCACTCCGTCTTCTCGTTCCTTCCTCGTCGGTAGATCTCCGTCTGGACCCGGAAATCCTCCATTCTTTCGGCGGCCGATTTCGGAGCGTCAATCTCACTTGGATGCTTACCGAGTTCATAGGCGGTGTTGCTCTGGACCAAGGAACGGAGGAAGGTGACCCAATCGTAGCCTTTCTGCAGGCGCACGGCGTGGACATGGCGCGTGTCGAAGAAGCATGCATCTCCGGGCCACGTGACGGACGTGGCAAGCCTGGGCGGGGCGGGGTTGATCGAGCTGCTGATAAACGTGATCAGGTTCCGGTACTTGTGTACCTCGCTCTCGTCCAGAATGTAACCATTGCCCTCCGGCTTGAAGAGGTCGGTGTACTGCATCAGGATCGGAACGAAATCGTAGGCGGACAGGCTGAGGCCGCCGACGGCGAGACGGCATCCCGACTTGAGCCGTCCATCGGCATCCAGAGCGCCGCGTGTTCCGAGATACTTGCCGACCGCCTCGTGATTGGGCGTTCCCGAGAACGCCACTGACTGCACATCCTTGTCCAGTGGACTACCCATCGTCGTTCCGTTGGCGAGGATAGCGAGGTCGAAGGTATGGCGCTGCGGCTCGGCCTCGCCACGTTTCTCCACGACGAAGGTCGGATGCAGGCGATCGGTGAGGTCGATGTCGATAACCGTGTGCTCGTTCAGGATCTCGATCTCGATGTCCGGAACGTGCAGGCGTACATGGTCGAGCAGTTTGGAAAACTTGGTCTGGTGAACCTTGCCGATGAAGCCGCGGTCGGCACAGGCGCTGGACGTATCGAACCCGTTGGGACAGTCCTGTGCGTTCAAGAACAAGGAGCGTGCGGCCAAGTTCGTGACTTTAAGATCGTCGGCATGGTCCGGGTTGCGCTTGGCCTCGTCCGCCACGGCAGCGGGGGGGTCGTTGAGCCTGGCGATGATGGCCTCGTATTTTTCCGGAATGCGCTCGGGGTGGGCGAGCTTGATCCCACCCCAGATGCCGGTGTTCAAGGCAGCATCGTCGTTCGTGTCGATGGAGGTGCCCGTCACCACCTCGCGCTTTTGTTCGAACACGGTGATCTTGGTGATGAAGGGATCGGCCTCCGCCTCCACCGCCTTGATCTCCTCCGATTTGGCATGATGGTTGAAAACGAGTGCGCTGATGAGCTCCGTGGCGCGTGGACCGCCGCCCGAAATACCGATGTTGTAAACGGACTTGCTGGTGGAAGCCATCGTGTGTGGTATTTTTCAGAAGTGTTGGTGAAAATGTGTTGCGAGAAAGAGTATGCGAGGATCAATAAACCGGAACGAAAGGGAAGGTGCTACGCATATATACCTGAGACAGGATGACGAACCGGTGCAACTATTCGTCCGGTATGGTCAATCAATGCGTCATCCTGTTGCGGTTCCACGATGGTGTGGTCTCATGCCATTCATTGCCCTCCAATGAGGTGGTTTCGACGGTGCACATGTTTCTCGGCGGGCGACGTTTGCGGGTGGGCTGATACTGTTGATCGCAACGGTCTCCGGATGAGCGCCAACGCTCCGGATAATCGAGTCGCACTCTCTCATCTCGCGGCTCATTGCCGCGGACCTTTCTGCAACTCATTACTGTACATGTAAGTAGTGATTGGTGTTGGAAGATTGCCCGCGGGTTCTTGGCACCTCGATTGATGCTTCTTTGCATCTGGTCGGACAGAATCACTGAATGATGTACCAGCCGTCTCACATATGACGCGGCTGAGCTTTCGGTGATCTTCCAAGTCCGAGGCTTCGTCTGCGGAAAAAGCGCCCAGCGCGTGAAATTTCTCATGTGGGCAGCTTTCCTATGTGCCAAGTGCAACAGAGGGAAGGGAAGCGGAAGGGAGCCCCTCAGCGGAGCCGTACGCCAAGGCAAAGTCGTAATCACCTCAGAGTCAGCGACATCCATTACGACATGCTTAAAGACCCTGATCTTCAAACATTTTGATGGAGGCCTCGCTAGCTTGCATAACACACACCGAGAAGAAATAAATTTGAGAATACTCAAGTTGGAGCCCTGGGGAATGTGCTTCAAAAATCTACTCGCTATCTGTTGGCAGAGGATGAAGCCACGAAGTTGCCGAAACGATCACTTTTTTTGGCGGGGCTGACCCTTATGCAAACGTCTGTCACACGGGGTCACATTCTGGTGCACTCCGGCACATCTTGGCAACGCTGCACGCAATTACGCAGTAGCAAGTGTGTGTCACTTGCTGAAATATCTACATAGAGTGCCAAGTAGTATAGTTGTAGCTACTTGTAAAGTGCGGTGGTGCCTGGTTAGCACTGAGGGACGGAATAATATGTGTGGTATCTCTGAGGTGGGATCGTTGGAGAGGTGACAAATCTGACTCATTGTATGATGGTCCTTCGGTGAAGTCGTCGCGTTTACGTTTCCCTAGCAGCAAAGCATACCGAGGATCTACTTAGGAGAAGCTCGGCATTCTCGTGCTGAGCAAAATGCGCCGTAATACGGTCGAGAAGAGTCGAGAAGAGCATTCTTCTGGCCGTATTCAGCATGGCCTAGTGTCCGTGCAATGTCGCGAAGCTGGCCCACTTTTTGCGTCTCCAGAGTTCCAGGGAACCTCATGCCTGCTTGCCCAAGATTGCGGCGCCGGGTCCGGACAGCAGCAGCTTCATCGCCCTTCCCTGTTTGCCGCTCTATTGCCACTGCTGCCTTCTTTAATCTTGCTTCTCCTGCTTCTCGGCCTCCTCCTCCCGACCCTCAGTCGCAGTGACGATTCGAGACTGTGTATGGACAATCCGCTCCCCAGAAGTTTTCTTCTTCGTGTTCAACTCCTCTTGGATAGATTCGATGTGGGATTTCTCAGGGCCAGCGTGAGCTGTGGCAAGATTCCGTTGATTTCGCACCCTATCGAGGCGGCGCTTCAGGGTGTCAAGAGAATTGTAGCTTCTCTGGTGTAGTCAGGTGCGCTGGTGGCTTGGTGACTTCATCATCGTTTGAATCCTCCCACATGCTTGTGAACTCGGGAGCCATGAGCGGCTGAGCAGAAGACTGGGACAGTAGACCCGTGGCTGTCAAGAAAGGGCTGTGACGGGTTCTTCATCATTATCGCCCCCTTCGCCAGTGCATTCAGCATCATCGCCATCGCATGGGCCAACGCTTCTAGAGGCTCAGCTGCCGGATACCCATGCGATAAGTGGGCTAGGGTTGACGTACTTTGGCTTGTGGCAAAGTCGGCAGCTGAGAAGCGAGAGATGTTGCAGGTGACATGGCCACTCTCGGGATCAACGTCGACCCCAGATTTCTCACATACCTTCGAAATGGTGTTTTTCTTCATCAACGAGAGGTTTCTGGCCTTGAGATACTCAGCCAAGACCTGTGATGCCGTAAATCTGGCTCCACTTCTCTCGAAAGCCTTGATCCATTCTCTCTTGGGCCAGACTTCTCACATGCCTTCGAAATGGGGCGACATGAATTAGCCGCGGGACCCGCTGGGACCCGCTTGAGTCCCGCCGGATGAGATTCGCATCCCCGCGGGTCAAACTAGGACTCCCGCGGGACCACCGCCGGTCCCGCTGAGACTCCTGTCAGTCGATCTGGGACCACCGCGCGATATCGTTGAATACTGTTAACATGTTGCAGTTGTGCATACTCTACCACCAATTCTTGACCACAGTGAAAGGGCTTGGATTGATCAGTCGAAAATCATGGCTGCAACCTTCTGTCTGGGTTTCCGCCGCGCGACTGCTTCAAAAACGTCTGCTTTTACACGTTTGTCAGTCGTCTCTTCTCCTCACCGTCGAAATTTAGACTCCACTGTGGGATTGGCGGGGTTGAAGGCCAGAGCACCAAACATGCATGCTCAACTCTTGCGAAACGAAGCTGATCGAAGATGGAATGTCGTTCCGCAAATCTGTATGAAGACTCGCGACATGTGCCGGGGAATGACTAGATCCATAGTTTTTGACGATAAGAAATTGGTCCTGCCTTTGATCCGGAGCACGTTTGCCGATCGTTGATCATCATGATCCGGGGAATGACCCATATTTTTTTTGACGATAGTCAAGGTTAATCATTTCCATCTCTCCTCTTCCACCTCCTCCACTGAGCAGCGAAACAATGAGTTCCGTCTAAGCTTCCCTCGTTGTACGCGCGTCTCTCTTCCGAGGATCTCTCTTGCAGCACCGTCTTGTAGCATCGTTCGACGCAGCTGACGTCCAACAAATTGACACTCGCGCTTGCATTCGCGCTGAAGAAGATTCCGGCGTTGGGCCCGTTCGGAGTGGCCAAGACAGACCACATGCTTGTCATGTCGCACGATCCAGTGACGGGGTGGTCAGCGCCAGAGATCAAGCCCTATGCACCGTTGGAACTGGATCCTTGGGGTGTGTGTCACTCGAGCTGTTGGTTCGCACAGTGACTGACCTGGGCGCGTCATATTAGCAACTGTTTGCGGTATTGTACGAACGTGTTTGAGGGGATGAAGGCGTTCCTCGATCCCCTAGACCGGCCGAAGATGTTCCGCCCCGAGGTCAACATTGCCCGCTTAGTCAGTTCAGCGGCAAGGATGGGCTTACCAGTTCACATCGCGGCCCCTGCGTCTCCCAGTCATTGAAATGACGCCATGCATCCTAGACATTCGACGCCGACAAGTTGCTCATTCTCATCAAAAAACTAGTAACCGTCGAGTCGCGGTGGATCCCGCGCGGCACGGCTTATACATCCGCCCGACGATGACCGGTACGAAACCATCAATAGGAGCATGTACGCTCGTGGCCAGGCGGTACCGGCGCGTTCAAGCTCGGATTGAATTGCTCGCCCTAGTTCGTGCCGCAGCGCCTGGCGAGGGAGATGGGGTAGAACCAGGTTCTGTGGCTGCTCAACGACGGGCAGAGGAAGCTCGTCACAGAGGCCGGTTCGATGAAATTTTTCGCGGTGTTCGACGATGAGGATGGGGGTGCGTGTTTTTCGTTGATTCACTCATCATTTACTAATTGTCGCCTGACGCAGGGATCACCGTCGTCACTCCGCCGCTCAACGGCACCATCCTGCCCGGAGTCACGCGTGAATCCGTGCTAACCCTCCTCCGCACGCACGCCGCCTCTCCCTCCTCCGGCCTCCTGACACTCCTCGCCTCTCTCCCGCGTCTCGCAATTGAGGAACGTGAACTGACGACAGACGAGCTCATTGTTGCGGCGCAAGCGGGCCGACTCCGCGAGACGTTTGGCGTAGGGACGGCCGTGCTGGTGGTCGCCGTCGAGCGGATCGGTATCTCTGAAGGCGAGCGGGAAATCGGTAAGGTGACGGATATCGCGATGAGCCACGGGAAGGGACTGGGGCCCGTCGGCGATGCGTTATACGAGAAGATCCTCGCCATTAAAGATGGGAGGGAACAGTTTGAAAATTGGACGGTACTTTGCTAGCAGTCGTTACATACAAGATCAACCTTGAAGCGGCGTCTGAGTACATACTCAATATGAACACTTGTGAAGGATTTGAGAGCAAGCACATAACGTTGACAGAGACCTTGTTTAGACGAGTGAAAGTATCGCGATTGAGCCTGGAATGACTCTGATGTGGGCACTCTGGATGTTTCATTCACAGTAGAACGTTGGCAGTAAAATGCATATGTTACCTCTTTCTTTGATCATTTCCTGAACCAGCCATTTGAATTCCGAGCCCTCCTGGCACAATCTTCGGAAAACAGGAACTGCGTCATGTCCCCGCTGAGGTCTTGAAATCGGCCAAGAACGATCACAACAAACCTTCCCTCTGCGGGATAGTCGCTCGATCATCTTGGCAATCACTCTGAAATCAAATCTTTCAAAGCAGAAATGCTGAATAGGTAACGATTGGAGAGGAGACAAAACCAGTCTCTGCTTTGCTCGATTCCGAGTGAATGGGGTAGTTCCATAGAGTTGTTGAACTCATTTCCCGGAACCCCGCCCCGAGTAACCAAGGAGCATGCGATCGTCAGGTGTTTTGAATCGATGGAGCTCAGGATAGTTTCATCCGGTTTCATTGGGCTACCTGAAAGTCCCGCGGAACCTGTAGGTCCTGTCTGGGTCCTGTGTGACATGACCCAGACTCGAACTTGGGTCCCGTTGGGTCCTGTGTCGTTGTGACATGTCACGCTAGGTCCTGTACGGGAGTTGTACAGGACCTGTTCCACTTTGAAACACTTCAGGAAGAGACTTCAGTCCGTGGATCATATAAGTAGGACATAATTAACCACATTTGTTTGACAAGGACCGAGAGGCATTGTCCTGATATGTAACTACTTACTTAAGTGATAGTTGATCGATGCCGTCGATGGCGTTGGCGATGCCCACATAATCAACCCAAGTAATCCCCCTATTCTTCCAAATTTGTTGCGGATATATTCGATTTGCTTGTGTCCTTTGCACTGACTGTGTTAGTGTTAAGTAATTATGAGTAAATCCTGTAGTCGTGGGTCCTGTAACTCCCGTTCAGACGGCTTACAACTCCCGTTCACAGGTCCTGTAACTACTGTATACAGGTCCTGAAGTCCTTTATTACATGTAGTAGGTCGTGTGAAGTCCCGGGGACGCTCGTAGAATGGTGATACAGGCTTATCCCATCAAACAGTCCTTCCACTAGATCACGAATATCCGCTGTTAGAAATTGACAGTGACACGCCTACGGAGCGTATGAGCGCGCAGCTGTACGGGGAGAGACGAGGGGCTAGTTGGAGGTCGCGGGAGGGAGCTGCAGCTCAGGCTCGCGCAGTATAGTGTGTGGGATTCTGATCCTAACAAGGTCAGGCTCGGGGAAATAGGCTCAACTGAAATGGGCGGGGGCAGCAGTGAGCAACAGGGGGAGCAAAGGGACAATAGAACGGGCGATGGGACGATAGTGACGACGGAGGACAGGACGAGAGGACGATAGAACGACGGGGAGATCAATATGTATGTCTGTAGCACGAAATGGGGGTTTGGGGGCGATGTTGGGAAAATAATGCAGAAGCAGGCGCCGAGAAAGCGAGATAAAAAGCACTGGGAGGTCGCTTTAGACTCTAGAGAGTGGGTGAAGAAGATTTCTTGTTTTTCTTGTACTGTACTACAGGTTTTTTATACTAAGTGTGAATCAAATCAGAAGGAGATAAGTAAATTGAACCTCCTGTTGATATGGTGACCATTGAGCTCTATGTCAATTTACTACTTAGTCAGTGCTGAATTTCGCCGAAATGAAAGGTGTTAGAGCCACCAAGAGGGAATGAACTCCGAAATTTGATTTCGGCCCGACACTTGTCATCACGTGCCAGATCAATTGTGGCTGCTTTGTCAGACCAAGCAGCTTGCTACGTCATACCATGTGACATGTGATCATGTGATCAATTGATTGCGGGGCCAGGGTGTATCCACGCTCGTCAACAGACTCAAAGTGCGACACGTGCAGAGATACCTTATCATCTCTAAATGATGATAGACCCAAAAAATCGTCGACTCAAATTTCGTTCCCGGTGGATGAACAAGACGTCGCTCCCATCCATCAATGTGGCTGTGCCCCAGCGACGATGAGCTCGGTAGTGATGCACCTGAGTGAAGTTGCTTCATGGCCTGGGAGAGCGATGGGTCCCGTTTCAGGAGAACATGCATTCGACGTCCCGTGCAGGTGACCCGCGGTGCAAGTGGGTCCTGTACTGCGTCCCGCACAGGTCCCGTATAGGTCCTGTGAGTCCGTCACATGTCCCGCGTGGGTCCTGTGCAGGTCCCGTTAGGTCCTGTATATGGGCCCGTGGGTCACACAGGACTCACACAGGAGTTCCAAGTGGGTCCTGTGTGGGTCCCGCTGGGTTTCAGGTCCTGTGCAAGTGGGTCCCGCTGGGACTCGAACACATGTCCTCGCTGTTCTCGACGACAACGGCACTTATAGTCATGTTCTTTACGGTACGTCCCCTAACAGTAATACGAATCCAATTGTCACACCGGGACTGCTCTTCATCGTCGAGATGTGGGTGGTGGGTCCCGCTAGGTCCCGTATACGCGAGTTCCGCGGGACTTTCAGTATGCCCGGTTTCATTCGATGGATGGAAACTCGGACGCGGCGACAACCCGTCTCTTGCCCGGACTTTTCGGATCAATTGTGCCGACGACGGAGTCATGCCACATGCATCGTCAGAAATGTAAAACATTGGGTGGTTCAGAAGTACTGCTTGAATCTGTTGGATGGCAATGGCTACCTGAGTGATGGAGAGATTCGACATGGGAAGTTCCGTTCCGTATGTAACTTGAGCGTGACGTCTTGCTGGGAAACCAGTGTGTCCTGCGAGTTATTTCCGCGGCACCTCAAGTAGCCATGGGATGACATGAAAGAAGAAAACAGGTCTTCGACGGCAATCAGACCGGGCACAACCTTGCCCCATTGCCATGTGCACGCAGAAGGGCAAAATTTCACGAAAATTGCCTTCACCGTCTCAGTTTTCATCGGGGAAGGTACTGCGCTTCCCAATATTGACCGTCGCAAAGAAGCTGGAATATCTTACATCTGGTTGGCCGAAGCTGGCGCCGCCAGTGACAAAACCGCATCACTACAGGCCTGCAAGGCGATAATGCTCAATGAGTGTCGGCGAGTGGCTGGTATATAATCCTGAGCTCAGTGAAGAAGGCTGGGCGATCTCGTTTCTATTTCGACGGCCACACAGGAGTGAGCTCTCTTGGGTGAAGGCTACTTCTCCCCGACTGGCCACACTGGGAAGCCGGTCACATCTTCCCGACTTCGCGCAGATGATCAGGGCTGCAAATTCGCGGCCCAGACTAGCTTCCGCGATCAGGTGATCTGGGAGACGTGCAGTTTCATCTCTTGTGCTTCTTCGTGTCAGCTTGAAGAAGTGTGTCCAAATGCAGAAATTTCTTGATGGTGACCCCATCAGACTACAGAGCCACAACCATCCAGGAGTTAGAGAATTTACCCAATCAGCTCGCCCGCGGCAATTCTGAATGTGCTACAGATAAGGCCCAAACGCTCTTTAACTCCACCCAAGCATTTGTGACCCACCACGCGGCAGAATCGCGTAGATGTGAGGATGCGCCGCGGCAACTCTGAATGTGCTCTGGATAAGGCCCGGAAGCTCTTTGGCTCCACTAAATGAGTATGAGCCACCGTGGCGCAGAATCGCGCACACGTGAGGATACGCCCCATTCTGAACGAAACCCTGACTGAATGAATTTTCACGATTCGATGCCCTGCAGTTGGTCAGAGCACTGTCGTTCGGTGAGTTAGGTTCGGCCACGGTTAAGCCACGTCCGTGGATCGGAAGCAGGTCTATCCACTCTCGCGTTGTGTAATGTTCGCGTGAGCAATAATTTCTGTGGCGGCAGAACAGCTGGCCACACCTGGGGACCGTGTGTGAGCGCAATTTCTCCCCTCATGTTCTCACACGAAGGAAGGGCGAGGAGGGGGGGCAAGACCATAGGCCCAGCAGAGCGGTATCGATTTCACTGCCGCGCTGATCTGGTACATATGCCATGTGGGATTTCTCGGACAGATGCACCTCGCTTCGCTGCTGACATTTCCCCTTTTGAGAGTTCTCGTTGTTTATGCCTCGCCTTCGATCTGCAAGGTGAATTCCTCACGAACAATCATCTTCCATGTAGCCCCGTGCAGGTTCAAGTGCTGATTTCCGACTTGGCAAGACATTTATGGTGTGATGGACGCATTCCCCAACTGTATAAAGGCCACGCTCGAAATATTCCATGGACCGACTCAACGACGATCGCAGTCTTCGCTTCGCCCAGAATGCCTCTCCTCGCCATGTTCTCTTTCCGCGCCCTTCTCTCTCTTGCTGCAGCAGCACGCATGACCTCTGGGTACAGCATCGGGCCTATTGGCGACTTGATAGTGGCCAATAAGACCATCGCCCCCGACGGGGTCCCGCGCGCCGCCGTTCTGGCCGGGGGAACGTTCCCTGGCCCCCTCATCACCGCAGAGTTCGGGGACAACTTCAAAATGACGGTCATCGACCAACAGCAAGACATCCGCATGCTCGAGCCTACGTCGATTGTGAGCGCCCACCCGTCTTCTGTTCGTCTGAGCGCTGATGGGGTCCCCGGTAGCACTGGCATGGGCTGTTCCAGAACGGGACGAACTACATGGACGGGGTCGCGTTCGTCAGCCAGTGTCCTATTGCGCCCGGCAACTCGTTCACGTACGACTTTACCACCCAGCAAGCCGGGTGCGCACCTTTCTGCATGGAAAATTTGACCGATCTGATTTCCTCGCGTTCAGAACTTACTGGTATCACTCTCACCTCGCTACTCAGTATTGCGATGGCTTGCGTGGCCCGATTGTCATTTACGACCACGAGGACCCCTACCGCCACGAATACGACGTTGACAACGAGGACACGGTGATCACGCTCGCAGATTGGTACAACGTGTTTGCCGAAACGGTCGTCGGTCCTGGGTGAGTGATTTCAAGAGGTCAGATCTTTCGACCGGATTCTTATGCGTCGAATCTTCAGAGTGCCTTCCTCAATGCTCATCAACGGACTCGGACGCACTGCTGCCACCGTCTCGAACACGACCCTCGCCGTCATCAATGTCTTCCAAGGTCTTCGCTACCGGTTCCGTCTGATCAACATGGCCTGCGACTCCAACTACGTGTTCCAGATCGACGGCCACCAGAACCTGACGATCATCGAGGCCGACGGTGTCCTCCACGAGCCGTTGAGCGTCGACTCGATTCAGATCTTCGCAGGTGAGTGGTCTCCGAAAATCTTGCCAGCGCGAACAGCTCGCTCACTGACTATCTCAAGCCCAACGCTATTCGTTCATCCTCACTGCTGACCAGGCCATCGACAACTACTGGATTCGCGCGAACCCGAACACGGGCCCAGCTGGGTTCGCCGGCGGGATCAACTCTGCGATTCTCCGATGTGCGCCCTTGTGTTTCGTTTGCGCCGTGACCCATCTCATCCGCCCTCTTCTAGACATCGGAGCGAACGAATCCGAGCCTACGACCTCGCAGGACACGTCGGTCAACGGCCTCGTCAACGAGGTCAACCTCCACCCGCTCGTCAACCCTGGTGCCCCCGGCGGCGCTTTCATCGGTGGCGCCGATGTGCAACTCAACCTGGCTCTGGCGTTCAACACTGTGCGCCAACAGCATCCTCTGCTGTTTGAGCTCGATTGCTGACCGACACACAGACCACGCTGAAATTCATGGTCAACGGGGTGACGTTCGTTCCCCCGACCGTTCCCGTGCTGCTCCAGATTCTGTCCGGGGCCCAGTCCGCCCAGTCGCTGCTCCCCAGTGGCTCCGTCTTCACGCTTCCGCACTTTGCGTCAGTCGAGATCACGCTTGCCGCGGGTAACGTTATTGGTTTTCCTGTATGCTGTCTTCTTCCCCACCTCATGGTTAAATTGCTCATGCACCCTGTCAGCACCCGTTCCACTTGCACGGGCACGTCTTTGATGTCATCCGCCCGGCCGGCAGCAGTACCTACAACTATGTCAACCCTGCTCGCCGCGACGTGGTCAGCGTTGGGAACGAGGGTGACAACGTCACGATTCGGTTCTTCACCGATAACCGCGGACGTGCGTGTTTAAGTTTCCTATGTTCGGCACTGTGTAACTGACGATCGAATAGCGTGGTTCCTCCACTGCCACATCGACTGGCACCTGGTGAACGGCTTTGCGATTGTGCTTGCGGAGGATGTGCCCGACTGGAACTCGGAGCTGGTCCCCCCTTCGGAGTGGGATCAGCTGTGTCCGACCTACAATGCGCTTCCTGCCTCCATCACTTCTCACGCTGGTTGAACCACTAAACAAATCGTACCATTTTTCTTGTGTTGTGCGAGTCCATGATAGCTTTCCTCAGATAGATACTATGTAAAAGAAGTGTCATTTTGACATATGAATGTTTACATTTTCTACAACTTCAGGGAACAGCTCAACTCCCTCTTTGTCTGCTTGCTTCATTAATGCCCTGCATCTGAGTCTGTGGTTGGCTACGGCGTAACCTGGGGCAACAAAGAAAGCAGTTACTGCATTCATGCAAAGCCGGATCACCGGTCCAGATGTTGCTTGCTCTGGAATGGCCCATGCTCTGAAACGAGATCTCTGATGGCAGACACGCTACTCAAAAGTTGCTCAACAAGTTGAGCTTTGGTATGGAAACCCAGAGAGGTCTGCTCATGTCAAATGGTTATGCCACAGTGATCATTGATAAGCAATGTGAAAACCCTGGAGCCATCACACTAAGTGTTGAGCACTGGGGAGAGCGTCTAGCAGCTCACCTCTGTGAGTGAAAGCTTAGTGTGGGCACCATGGGGGAGTAGTCAAGAGACTTAGATTACAGGGTAATAGAGCCCTTCTTATATACAATACAGGGGGCTATTTGTGTCTATTGATATGAGTTGGCATGACTCTAGATGACATGTGATGGAGTCATATGATGTGTCCTGTGACATCCATCTGACAGATGATATTTGATCAACACTCCCCCATGCTGAAAACCACAAGATAGTGTTTTGAAAGCGAAATCTTCATTGGCCAATCCTTCAGGACGAGTTGAACTCAAGTCCCAGTTGAGACCTGAACTTCTCGAACTTGACGCGTCCTAGGTTCTTGGTGAACATATCTGCAGGATTTTCACTGCCTGGGATAAAGAACAGTTCAACCTCTTCTTCTTCGACTCGCTCACGAATGTAGTGATAGCGGATGTCTATGTGTTTCATCCTGCGGTCTCGGTAGGCATTGCTGCCACTGAAGAGTGCACCCTGATTGTCACCGCAAATGGGTACTGGGATGGTGAGCTTGAACTGGAGTTCCGAAAGGACGCTCTTCAGCCACATCACCTGGCGACTACAATCTGAAATCGCCATGTATTCTGCTTCGGTCGAAGACTGCGCAACAGTGCGCTGAAGTCTAGACTGCCAGCAAATAATCCCGTCTGCCAATTTCGTGAAGAAACCAGTGGTAGACCTCCTCTTGATCGGATCAGCAGCCCAGTCTGAATCGCTAAATGCAATTAGCCCTCTATCCGTCGCACCATTGAAAATGAGCGAATAATTCAACTACAGTCAGACGGGTAACTAGGCCTCTAAGGGGCGTCATGACGAAAGTGGGACCCACCTTAGAGGCCAGTTTTCAGCATAGCTACCACTGTGGTATGTACCAGTCTGGTATCTACCTGAGTGCAGGTATGTACCTGCAACTGGTGGGTGGGACCCCAGCTAGCAGCCGGGGGCAAAAAATACATTTGTGGGGCCGTTTCTAGGCTGTTTTGGCTGATTGTTTGAGCATTCTGCCAGGCTAGATTTACTCATTTTTTGTGCAAAACTTTGATCCACATCATTTCTGAAGTGATCCCATCATGGAAACCATTTTGGATGCTGCGCTCCAACCAGTGATCTGATCACCCATGTGTGTAGATGAAAGTTGTTCAGTTTTGTGAGGGCTACAACTTTGGTTTCTCATCACTTTCTTTGTCAGCATCAATCACATGCTCTACTGCCACGTCAAATGGCTCTGTTTTTGATTGCGCATCAATTTTTGATGGTGCCAATGATGCCAGTTCCAATCTCATCTTATCTTTCAGACCTAGATTGACATTTGGTGCTTACTCAATGGTGGTCCCTGATAATCAAATCCCAGAGAAATCTAATCTTGATGTGGCTGTGTGTGATTGGATCAATAATGTGGCACAGCTTCCATTTTAGGTTGCATGTTCAACTTACATAATCTCAATTGAACATATTGGACATGTGACTTCCTTTTGGGGATATTTTGATGCAACTTATAGCAACCCAAAAAGGAAATTTCCCTCAATTTTGCAATAGCACATGCTCATATTGTGGGTTTCTTCTCAGCTCTTTAGGATATATTCTCTTATGTGATTCCTTGCACTTGTGCTCTTCAAAACTTCTACACTGGTGTTTAATGCCTCTATATCCTAATTCTTTCAATGATACCCTACATGACTTTTATTGACAACACATACTTCTCTATGCATATTCCTATTTATTTCTAATGTATTATGCCTTTCAAGTAATGTGCTGCTGTCCTGGATTACATAGTAGAGCCAGCCATTGCATATATATATGGATAGTAACCATTGCCTACCCATCCTGCTTTACCACATAACCGGCTATTTCTACACCCCCAATTTACATGAGTCATGCCTTCATTGTTACAAAGAAGAGTTATTGAGATTAACATGAACATAGAAACAAAGAATACAGTGAAAGCAATGGTCACAGGTGGGAAATCAAAGTGCCCTTTGTAATGCAGGTATTCTTGCTTCAGTAACTCAAAGCAATGTTTCACTTTATTGTAGCAACCAATTCGAAGATTTTCCGCACTTCATTGATCTGAAAATGAGGCTGTATCTATTTCATTCAGGTGCATCTGGTTTTATATTGCAAGGTGAATAGGGACCCTTTGGATGGGTTTCATGCTCTCTGCAACATTGCAATGAGCTTTCACAGTGATAATCTTCCAGATTATAACATCTATTGCAGAGGCAGACAGAAAAAGACCACATGACATTGAATTAGTGTGTCTCAACATGATTCAGATATTCCACCAATGCAAGTTCGAAAAAAATCGCACTTTTCTGTCTGCCTCTGCAATAGATGTTATAATCTGGAAGATTATCACTGTGAAAGCTCATTGCAATGTTGCAGAGAGCATGAAACCCATCCAAAGGGTCCCTATTCACCTTGCAATATAAAACCAGATGCACCTGAATGAAATAGATACAGCCTCATTTTCAGATCAATGAAGTGCGGAAAATCTTCGAATTGGTTGCTACAATAAAGTGAAACATTGCTTTGAGTTACTGAAGCAAGAATACCTGCATTACAAAGGGCACTTTGATTTCCCACCTGTGACCATTGCTTTCACTGTATTCTTTGTTTCTATGTTCATGTTAATCTCAATAACTCTTCTTTGTAACAATGAAGGCATGACTCATGTAAATTGGGGGTGTAGAAATAGCCGGTTATGTGGTAAAGCAGGATGGGTAGGCAATGGTTACTATCCATATATATATGCAATGGCTGGCTCTACTATGTAATCCAGGACAGCAGCACATTACTTGAAAGGCATAATACATTAGAAATAAATAGGAATATGCATAGAGAAGTATGTGTTGTCAATAAAAGTCATGTAGGGTATCATTGAAAGAATTAGGATATAGAGGCATTAAACACCAGTGTAGAAGTTTTGAAGAGCACAAGTGCAAGGAATCACATAAGAGAATATATCCTAAAGAGCTGAGAAGAAACCCACAATATGAGCATGTGCTATTGCAAAATTGAGGGAAATTTCCTTTTTGGGTTGCTATAAGTTGCATCAAAATATCCCCAAAAGGAAGTCACATGTCCAATATGTTCAATTGAGATTATGTAAGTTGAACATGCAACCTAAAATGGAAGCTGTGCCACATTATTGATCCAATCACACACAGCCACATCAAGATTAGATTTCTCTGGGATTTGATTATCAGGGACCACCATTGAGTAAGCACCAAATGTCAATCTAGGTCTGAAAGATAAGATGAGATTGGAACTGGCATCATTGGCACCATCAAAAATTGATGCGCAATCAAAAACAGAGCCATTTGACGTGGCAGTAGAGCATGTGATTGATGCTGACAAAGAAAGTGATGAGAAACCAAAGTTGTAGCCCTCACAAAACTGAACAACTTTCATCTACACACATGGGTGATCAGATCACTGGTTGGAGCGCAGCATCCAAAATGGTTTCCATGATGGGATCACTTCAGAAATGATGTGGATCAAAGTTTTGCACAAAAAATGAGTAAATCTAGCCTGGCAGAATGCTCAAACAATCAGCCAAAACAGCCTAGAAACGGCCCCACAAATGTATTTTTTGCCCCCGGCTGCTAGCTGGGGTCCCACCCACCAGTTGCAGGTACATACCTGCACTCAGGTAGATACCAGACTGGTACATACCACAGTGGTAGCTATGCTGAAAACTGGCCTCTAAGGTGGGTCCCACTTTCGTCATGACGCCCCTTAGAGGCCTAGTTACCCGTCTGACTGTAGTGATAATTCCTAGTACCAGCCAAATAGAAGCAGATATACAGCGCTTTATGGAGGTGGTCTTGGGACAGATTGGCAGCAAATTGTGACAATTTGGTCACAGCAAATGCAATGTCAGGACGTGTGCCTAGCATGATGAAGAGAAGAGATCCAATGACTGATTGGAATTTCTTCCTGAGCTCTGGATCGACTTCATCCTTGTTTGGCATTGGAACACATCCAGCCGGTAGAGGGGTTGTTGCAAACTTGGCATTCTGCATCCCAAAGTGCTCTAGCACCTTGTCAAGATAGGGTACCCACTCCTCCCCCTCTACTTCGGCCTTCTTCCCGTGGATGTGGTCTACTGCCATACAGGCTCATACCAGATGCCCTTGTGCTCATCCACACCACCCCTCTTCCCAGTCGGGCATTGGTCCTTGCCTCCAATGTCTCCACTGGCTGGCCTGGCACTGGCTTGGCCACTGGGCTCCTCCAGTGTGGCCTTCCACTGTTGGTGTCTCAGGAGCTGGCCATCACTGGCCCCTCTGAGCCACTCACTATCTTATCTGGGTTTGTCATCATCTACTTGTCATCTGCCATTGTTCCATGGCAAGTGATATCCTATCATCATCAGTCACTTGTCACAGCTGACTATATAGTGTGACACCTGGGCACATGGATCCTTGAACTGTTCTCTAAGGATCCCCCTCTGTGCTCAGGTGAGTAGTATACCTCCCTTGTATTTGATAGTCTCTAAGGATCCCCCTCTGTGCTCAGACTCATGTGAGGTTGTTGTGTGCTGTGTGCTCTCTTCCTTTGGGCTGGCAGGAGTTGCCCTTAAACACTGTCAATATGCCACTTTTTGATAGTGACATTGAACTGGTTTTTGACCATCTGCTTCATGAAGGAGACAAATTGGATGTTGGGCATAAAAATGAATCTGGGGACCGCATATCACCCAATTATGGATGGGCAGACAGAGCGCATGAATCAGGAGATCGAGCACTATCTCCGCATTTACGTCAATTACCATCAGACTGACTGGTCGGAGTGGCTGGGAATGGCGGAGTTCGCATACAATGACAAAATGAACACGTCTACCAAGATGTCGCCGTTCTGTGCAAATCACGGATATCACCCATGGAAGGGAGTGGAGCAAAGGATGGAATCAAGGAATGAGTCGGCGGAGGAATTTGTAAAAAGAATCAAAGAAATACAAGACGAAGCAAAAGCAGCATTGGAAAAAGCAAAAGAAAAAATGACAAAATACTACGATAAACAAAGGAAAGAAGTTCCGGAGTTGAAGGTTGGGATGAAGGTGTACATAGAAGGGGAAAATATCGAGACGGATAGACCATCAAAGAAGATGAGCGACAAGAGATTGGGACCATACAAGATTCTGGAGAAGGTTGGAGCAGCCACATGGAAATTGGATCTGCCAGATACGGACCAAAGACACCCAGTGTTCAACAAGTCACTATTGACATCCTATCACAAACCACCCTCCCATTGCCAAGAGAAGAGACAGATAGCCAAGATGATTGGAGGAGCAGAGAAATGGGAAGTCGAAGAAATTGTGAAAGAATGGAACGTCAGACAAGGAAAACAATACTTGGTCAAATGGAAGGGATGGCTGCATAGCAAGAATACCTGGGAATCATCACATCATCTTACCCATGCAAAGAAGGTCCTGAAGGCTTGGCAGAAGAAACAATCCAACCCAGACACACACATTTGCCTCCTGCCAACGCTTGAAGCTGGAGATTGGGACTACCTCATCCACCACTACAAACCCAAAGACGAGCGCCTCCCATATCCCCAATGACAACTGTTCGACCCTTACAAAAATGTCTTCACACCCATTGACCCAGTCAATGAGGACATCGACCCTAGAGAGGGGGTAATGTCATAGTTTGGCCCTTTTTTCATCTTATCATTGACAATCTTATCTTATCTCAGCACACATTATCTTATTGCGGATCATGGCACCTGACAGTCTGGGCTAGGGGTTCCAGGGATTATCTTTATTGATTTGAGGCTGTGCAAAGTATGCTCCAGAAGGTTCTACTACAATCTATGACCAGCACTCCATGCAGTACATAGATCTCATGACTCATTAGTTACAGATATGACTCAGACTTGATTTGGGTATAAATACTGTAGCTACTTGGTTGTATTCTCCAGTCTTTGAATTCACTTCTCTTTTCAACATTATTTCTTGTTGATTGTCACATAATTCTAAGACTCCCCTCATACCCCTGTACCTCTTACCTCCTACCCTGCATCCCTCACTGCTACGCCCACTATATCCTTTTAACCCTTATCAACCAACTCACCTTTTTACCAAATCATCTAGTCGTTCCCTGCAATCCAGTGACGAGTTCATCTCAAGCAAACAACACCAGGCCATGGGTAACGTTGAGCCCGACCCAGCCTTATGGTAGCTACAAGGAGTGCTGCAGAGACCTTCGGGAAAACGCACCTCGGGATCATCGGGCACGTGAAGAGCTAGGCCTGGGATCTTTTTGCTAGCAAAAGAACCTTTCCTCGAGTGCTTGTACAGCACACAAATTCATCATTTTCTTCCAATTCCCATCGTCATCTGGGAGCCTGTCTCCTCCCCCATTGTACCATCGTCACCCAATCTGGTGCACCAAAACCAACCTGGACCCTCCAATCCCTACCTTGCCCTCCCGCCGCCTGAAGATGAGATTCCCGACCTTGAGGAGTTGCCCTCTGAACAACCACCTTCACCCCCACCTACCACACCTGCTCCTACCATGTCAGGACATCACCACATCACCTTTGCTGCCAACCCCCCCTATTTTGATGGGGACAAGTCCAAATATATGGGCTTCGTGGACTTGTGCACCACCTACATCGGTGTCTATCACCTGGAATTCTCTCAGGATGAGACAAAAATCCTCTTCATCCTCTCCTACCTCTACAATGAGGCTGGCACAAGTTGCGCTGCCTTGAGATGGGCAATGGGAGCCTTCAAGGACTGGTGTGTCAACATTGAGGCAAACACTCTGCGTGATCAGCTGCACAAAGCATCATATGGGTACTGCACGCCACGACCACCCCCCCAATTCTGTTCCCAGGCTGCACCAGCAGCACCCACACCTGCTCCGGCCCGACCTGCTGCCAACGAACTGGTTCCAATGGAAATTGATTGCACCCATGCCGACAGCCGCAACATCATCTGCTACAACTGTCAGCAGCCCGGGCACATTGCGTGGAACTGTCCAGAGCCCAGGAAGAAGCGCACATTCTTCAATTGGGCCACAATGCTTGAAGAGATCAAGAACGGGGACAAGGACAACAAGTTCCTCAAGGAGATTGCTGAGAAGCTGCGCGAGAAGGGTTTTTGAAACGCTCCACTCCTCTAGCCAAGGAGGTGGAGTGTCCAGACTATGGACAATTATCTGTACTTGTTTTGATTAAAGATATGAACAATTCTCCTCATACATACACAATCTCAGACTCACTATGTACCAATATTCACAATTTTCTCATTGCTGATATGGAAAAAGAACGTCAAAGAAAGATAGCTCTAAATAGAGAGTATTTACAAGAAAAAAGGATCAAAAGACAGCGGCTGGAGATAAATTATTTTTGGAGTCCTATGTATCTATGGCTGGTGGAGAAGAAACCGCGTCAACAAAGACCAAAAAGGGGAGCATTGCTCCGGAGACTCAATTCTTGGAAAAGGAGGAAGCGCCAAAGGAGTCTGCCAAAATCAAGGTTCCAGAAGCACCTAAACATACAAGGGTGCCAGATGCCATCCAGAGGAAATTGGTGGCCAAGAAGCAGAAGGGCCCCAGCCCAGCAGATTGGCACAGGAGTTGTGCAACTACCAGGCAGAGAGGAAGAGACATTCAATGGATTTCTACGTCCAGATCACAGGTCTGGATTTGGGGAAAATGTGTGGAGTCAAGGCACTGCTTGATAGTGGTTGCAGTACCTGCTGCATCAATAGCGACTACGCACAAGCAGGGAAATTGGAAATCCAGGAGCTTCCACAACCCATTGTGGCTCGTAACGCCAACAACACTGAGAACATCAGTGGCCGGATCACCCATTACGTTGACTTGAGGATGAGAATCGGTCCTCATGTGGAGACCTGCACGTTCCTCCTGACGTGTCTAGGAAAAGCCGAGATCTTCATTGGTCTTGATTGGCTGATGGAGCACAACCTCAAGGTGGACTGGCAGGAACAGACAATGAAATTCAGCCACTGCCCAGAGCAATGCTACATGAGGGACTATGAGGAGCACCAGGCAATGATTGACATGGACTCAGTTCACTTGGACACGTGCGCGTCCAACATGGAAGAAGGGGAATCAATCTTGTTGGTCGACTTTGGGAAGGAGGTGGATCTGCAGCTAAAAGAAACGCCGGCGCAGAAGTTTGCAGAAGAAGCAGAGAAGGAAAGGAGCAGATGATTGAAGGGAAAATCCTGGATCAATACTGGGAGTTTGTGTGACAATCAACCCAAAAACAAAGTCGAAAAGAGAAGTGAATTCGAAGACTGGAGAATACAACCAAGTAGCTACAGTATTTATACCCAAGTCCAGTCTGAGTCATATCTACAACTAATGAGTCATGAGACTATGTACCGCATGGAACGCTGGTCATGGGTGGTAGTAGAACCTTCCGGAGCATATGTTGCGCAGCCTCGAATCGATAGAGATAACCCCTGGAACCCCTAGCCCGGACCGTCTGATGCCGTGATCCGTGATAAGATAAGTCGTGCCAAGATAAGATAAGATCGTCGATGATAAGATGAAAAAGTGGTCGAACTATGACTGTAAGGGCAACCTCGAGGCCCGATCTCAGAGTCCTGACAAGGGAGAGTCCAAAGCGTCAGATAAGGGGATCGACTAGTACAGGAGACTGGCAAACCTGACAAGGGAGAGTCCAAAGAGAAACCGAGTTGGGGACTCTCCTTGTCAGGGCCCACTATATATAGCCTACAGAACAATGGATGACCAAGCACAATGGAAGCACCAGACAATGGGGTCAGGGAACAATGAGGGGCCGGATCGGGGGAGAACAATGGGAGCCGGACCGTCGGAACAATGGGGATCCGGCCCGGGTGTCATGTGGATGCGCTTGGCAGGGAAGTCCGGACCGAAGCATGTGACGCCTGACAGATGGCGCGTGCACGGTCACATGCAAGATCCCAGGATGATCGGACGAAAGCAGGGGTTCCCCTGACATCACCCCCCCTCTTGATTGCGGCGCCTCGACGCAAGGCACGGTTGGGGGTTGACGAGTCCCTGAAGGGCAGCGAGTCAAATACGGCCGCTGCGATGACACGTGGCTTCCCAGGGTATTTGCGGTAAAATGCTGCCACTGCATCGTCAGCAAACACATCTGAGTGCTTGACCCACTGGTCATGAGATGGGTCATAGCCCTTCCATCGCACTCGGAACCAGACACTCCGGTATCGCATCTTTGCGTCTAGGATCTCCTCCACTTCCCACTCCTCTCCTTCGCCTTGTCCTAGGACAGGGGGTGGTTCTTCGTGACGCGGGCGAGTGGAGAACGGGTCGTCTTCGGCCAACTGGAGCTTGACCACGGGGAAGACAGGGTGGAGGCGAGAGAGGCTAGTGGGGAGGGCGAGCTTGTATGCGCCTTGACCTACGACTTGGGTGACCTTGAAGGGGCCCAGGCGTCGGTGGGAGAGGCCACGAGAGGGTCGCGTTGTTGTGATGTCCGAGGCGTCGAGCCAGACTCGGCTGCCAACCTTGATGTCGGGAGCGGTGGTCCTTTGTCGGTCATAGTACCTCTTGTACTCGTCCTTTGCCTTGACCAGTGCTGATTTGGCCTCGGTTACGCCCGATGCGACCCGATCCAGAAACTCGTTGGCAGACTCTGCTCGGGTGGAACGCTGCTCTGTCGGCTCAAATCCCATGCGTGGTAAGCGCCCTGTGTCCGTCACGAAGGGAACCTGTTGGGTCGAGGAGTGGACGTGGTTGTTGTAAGCAAACTCGGCTGCGGGCAGGAGCTCGTCCCAGTCGTCCTGCTTGTAGCTGGTGAAGATCCGGAGGTATTGCTCCAGCTCCTGGTTGACCCGCTCGGTCTGGCCATCAGTCTGCGGGTGATAAGCAGTGGACGTGGCAGGGGAAACGCCAACCAGCTTCCATAGCTCCCGGGTGAAGTCCGCCACAAACTGAGGGCCGCGGTCGGAGACATACTTGATAGGTAACCCGTGGTGTCGCCAGACGTGCTTGTAGAACAACCGAGCCATCCCTTCGGCCGAGAGGCGAGTGTGGCACTCGATGAAGTGGGCACGCTTCCCTAGCATGTCAACGACCACCATGATAGCGTCGTAGCCGTGCGCCTCCGGTAACTCAACAATAAAGTCCACCGACACCGATTCCCAACGTTCCGAGGGGATCTCTGTGGGGTGAAGCTCTCCAGTGGGGAGTCGTCGGAGAGCCTTGGTCCGACAGCACAGGTCGCAGGTGGCCACGTATCGGCCGACGTGTCATGAAAGCTGGGGCCACCAGTAGTTCCGAGAGACCAGCTCCAGCGTCTTGAAGCGGCCAGCGTGCCCTGCAACACGGGTGTCGTGATGTTGCTCGAGGATGCGTCGTCGAAGGTCCTTGTCGCGCGGAACCACCAGTTTCCCACGGAAGTAGAGCAGGCCGTCCTGGACACGCCACTCTGCTGTGACTGCAGAGCGGGCCCCCTTCATCCCCTTTAGAAGCTGTCGCGCTACGAGCGCAACAGCTTCCTCAAGGTCAGGGTCACCGGAAAGCGATTCCCGAATGTCACGGACAAGCGGGGCTTCCGGGCCAGAGACGGAAAGTCCCTCGAGTGCACGCACATGGAACAGTTCCGGCCTCAGCAGGGTGACATCTGTGTTGTCCGAGGGGGCTCCGTGGTCCGGGCGTCGGGAGAGTGCGTCTGGTCGTCCCATGAGCCGGCCAGGTTGGTGGTGGAGCGTGAAATCGAAGCGGGACAAGTAGAGCGACCATCGGGCTTGCCGGCGATTGAGGTTCTGGGCCTTGCGGAAGTACTCCAAGTTCTTGTGGTCGGTCCAGATTTCCACGGGGTATTCGGCGCCTTCCAAGAAGTGCCGCCACTCCTCCAGCGCACGTACAATCGCGAGCATCTCCTTGTCGTGGATCTCGTAGTTGCGTTGGACGTCATTAAGGCTCTTGGAAAAGAAGGCGACTGGGTGCCACTTGTCGTCCGAGGGGGACTGCTGCGAGATGACGGCTCCTGTGGCAAAATCGGAGCTATCAGCCTCTAGGCGATAAGGACGAGAGGAGTCTGGGAGGAGAAGAACCAGTGTAGAGGTGACTGCATCCTTCAAGGCCTGGAACGAAGCGGACTCGTTGTCGCCCCAAGACCATGATACGTCCTTCTTGGTGAGGTCGAAGAGCGGGCGCGCAACGTGGGAGAAGTCCCGAATAAACCTCCGGTAGAAGTTAGTGAACCCAAGGAACTGCTGCACTTCCTTCTTGTTAGAGGGAGCCGGCCATTCGGCTACTCCTGCCACCTTGACGGGGTCCATCTCGACGTGGTTGTGGGAGATGATCACGCCAAGGTACTCGATGGACTCCATCTCGAATTCGCACTTCTCCGCTCGGAGGTACAGCTTGTTTTTGCGAAGGCGTCGGAGGACCTCATTCACGATACGACGATGGAGGTGAAGGTCGGAGTGCGCAATGAGGATGTCGTCCAGGTACACCATGACGTCGCCAGAGAGTATGAGGTCCTGGAGGATGTCATTCATCATAGTCTGGAACGTTGCAGGGGAGTTGGTGAGGCCGAAATACATCACCAGTGGCTCGAAGAGCCCGCGGTTAGTCCGAAATGCAGCCTTCCACTCATCTCCTTCTCGTATCCGTACGTTGTTGAAGCCCCATCGAACATCGAGTTTGGTGAAGAAGCGGGCTCCCTTGAGCTTATTGATCAGGTCGTTGATTAAGGGAAGGGGGTACCGATTCTTCACTGTCATTGCATTCAGTGCCCGGTAATCTTGGACAAACCGTAGACTGCCGTCCTTCTTTTTGACAAAGAAGACGGGGGAGGCCATAGGGGACTTCGAGGGTCGGATCCGGCCGGTGGCCATGCCTTCTTCGATGAAAGCGTCAAGCTGCTTCTGCTCCAAGGGGGAGATAGGGTAGACCTTGCAGTTCGTTGGCTTTGCGTCGGGGACCAGTTCGATGGCGTGGTCCCAGGGGCGACGTTCCGGAAGGTTGTCAAAGGACTCCTTGCTGAAAACATCCTCGAACTCACGCGCCCACTCGGGTATGGAATCCCGAGGGGGGGCAGAGTTCTTGGCAAACGCCTCCGCAAGACGCTGGGAGACGGTGCTAGTGGCTCGGATGTCTTCAGAAGGGTTGAAACGGGTGTAGAGGATACGGTCACCGGTTTCCAGACAATCTTCTTCTTCGTCGGAATCTTCTCCGTCGTCTTCCTGGAGCAGTGGCATAGCCTCGTCTTCGCGGTCTTCAATATCAACGACGCAGATGGAGGGGGCAGGGCCTTGTCGGGCTGATCGGAGTGCTCGGGCCGAAATCCGGGCTATCCGTCTCTCTTGGCGAGACTCCTCGGTGCAGGTGGAGCAGCCCGATGGGCAGCGGCTCATCTTTACCTCCTGGGTGTCCCAATTGATCTCCGGGTTGTGCTTCCGAAGCCAGGAATAGCCGAGGATCAATTTCTGCTTGCCAAGCCGAGTGACGGCGAGCTGGACACGCTCGCTGTGTCCTTGGTAACGCAGGACCACATCGGCAACTTGTCGGATGGAGCCGGCTTCATTTGGCGTGCCGTCCACGTTGTAGACTGGGATAGGCTGGGAGAGCTGCCGGACCGGAAGTCGGTTTTCGGAGGCGTAGGTGGAGTCGATGAAGTCCGACGTGGCGCCGCAGTCGACCAGTCCGTTGAGGGCGAGCTGGACTGCGTTGTCGGTGGACTGGATCTCTAGGGGGAGGTGCAGGGAGTTGGCGCCGGGGGAGGCTGCGACCACGTAGCGCTGAGGGAGTTTTCGTTCCCACTTTTCCTTGCGGACCAGCGGGACAGAGCGAGGGGCAGGGGGTACGTCTATCGTTTCGTTTGCGGGGGAAATGAGGTCGCATTCATCATACAGACATTCAAAACGATTACGTGAGGCGATCGAGGGCGTACTATTCACTCGTCGCGGGGGAGAAAACCCTGCTCCAACTCGTCGGCAACCTCCGCTTCGTGATCTTCTACAGCCGCTGTAGTCGCTAGCCGGGCCACTAATTCCGCCAACAGGTCGCTTCCCAGCTGATTGATCACTTTGTCCAGGACGTCAGCGTGCCGGACATCCGCGGGGGTCGGGCAGTCTCGGGCCAGGTGTCCTGGGCTGCCGCATCGGAAGCAGGTGCGACGAACACCGGTGCGGGCTCTGGTTCGGTCGATCTCCATGGGAATGCCCGGTGGGAGGACTACTGGGGCTGGTCGGGGAGCAGGAGGTGGAGCAACCACCGGAGCAGCCACGGGGCGAGGGCGGGGGGCCGCAGGAGGCGGAGCGCGGGATGGAGAGAACACCTGTCCTCGTGCAGCTCGGGCAGCCACCTCGGCGTTGTACTGGCGGAATGCGCGGGTACGCCACTCCAAGTAGTTTGTGAGGCTAGGCGGGTTACCAGAGGTCGTGATCGCCTGATTGATTCTGGGGTCCAGACCCGCCCGGTACTTGGTGACCTTGACCAAGTTGTCAGAGTAACCCGCCAAGTCGAGAAGGTCGTCGAACTCGTCCGTGTATTTGAACACGTCGCGGGATCCCATGTAGTAAGCGTGGGTCTCCAGTCGTGCCAGGGCGTGGTCTTGCTCGTTCTCCTCGACAAACCGGAGCTTGAACTCGGCCACAAAGGAAGCCCAGGTCGGAAATGGGAAGACGAGGCGTTCTGACATGCGTTCTGACCAGGAGGCCGCCGAGTCCTTGGACATGTAGGAGAGGGCGAAACGTACCACCCGCTCTTCTGATACTACCCCGTTCACATGGAAGGCCTCAGGGAGGAGGCGCCAGTACTGCTTGACGGAATGGAGAAACGTCTTGCCCTGGGTGCGATCTCCGTCAAACGCGAATGGGGGATTGGGGCGGATGAGGGGTCTCGAGCTGGCCTGTTGGCCAGTAAATACACCTGGACCCACTGCCGGAGACGGGGCAGGGACAGGGGCAGGCTGTTGCTGTTCGATTATGAAGTTGTTGAGGAGTCCCTCTATTCGCTGCATGGCTTCCTCTAGATTACCAAGTCGCTGCTCAGGGGAGGACCCGTGGTCTTCTTCTTCCATGTAGGACATGATGATCGTAGAGGGGGAGGAGGGGACAAGATTGGAAGTGAGAGGCGTATGACGCTATCAGCGGTCTTCACAAGCTTGTCCAGTTATCCCTAGGAACTCGGTTTCTGCTGTAAGGGCAACCTCGAGGCCCGATCTCAGAGTCCTGACAAGGGAGAGTCCAAAGCGTCAGATAAGGGGATCGACTAGTACAGGAGACTGGCAAACCTGACAAGGGAGAGTCCAAAGAGAAACCGAGTTGGGGACTCTCCTTGTCAGGGCCCACTATATATAGCCTACAGAACAATGGATGACCAAGCACAATGGAAGCGCCAGACAATGGGGCCAGGGAACAATGAGGGGCCGGATCGGGGGAGAACAATGGGAGCCGGACCGTCGGAACAATGGGGATCCGGCCCGGGTGTCATGTGGATGCGCTTGGCAGGGAAGTCCGGACCGAAGCATGTGACGCCTGACAGATGGCGCGTGCACGGTCACATGCAAGATCCCAGGATGATCGGACGAAAGCAGGGGTTCCCCTGACAATGACAGTTTGTCAAGGTCTTTGCAAAGGAATCATTCAACTCGCTGCTGGATCAACGAGCATGGGACCATGCAATCCAACTCAAACCAGGTTCCAAAGCAGTGGACTGCAAGGTCTACCCACTATCACAAAATGAGCAGGTCAAACTGGACAAATTTTTGGAAGAGAACCTAGCCAGTGGACGGATCAGACCATCAAAGTCACCAATGGCATCAGCATTCTTCTTTGTCAAGAAAAAAGATGGCTCGTTATGCCCCATCCAAGACTATCAGAAACTGAACAAGATGACCATCAGAAACTGGTACCTGCTGCCGCTTATTTCTGAATTAGTCTACAAGCTGTGCAGCGCCAAGTTCTTCACAAAGCTAGACATCTGATGGGGATATAATAATGTCTGGATCAAGGGCGGCAATGAATGGAAGGCTGCATTCTGCACAAACCATGGCCTATACAAACCCTTGGTCATGTTCTTTGGTCTCACTAATTTGCCAGCAACGTTTCAGAACATGATGAATGACATACTGCGGGAACTGATCAACGAGGGTCATGTGGTAGTTTACCTTGACAATATACTGATCTTCACAGAAAACCTGGCTGAACACCAGCAGATCACAAAGCGAGTACTCCAACTGCTCCAAAGGCACAAGCTGTACCTAAAGCCCAAAAAATGCGAGTCCAAATGCACAGAAATTGAGTAATTGAGTGTGATTATTGGGCAAAACTTGATGCTGATGGATCCTGTCAAGATCAAGGGAGTAATGGAATAGCCAGAACCAGGGAGCAGCAAACAAGTCCAAGCCTTCCTGGTTTCACAAACTTCTATCGGTGTTTTGTTTGGGGATATGCGGAGGTCACCAAACTATTGACACGGCTGACAGGGAAGTCAGGATGGTCATGGGGTGTGGACGAACGTGCAGCATTTGACGGACTGAAGAAGAGAATTGCAGAGGATGCGGTCCTAGCACTGCCAAATGACACTGGCCAATATTGTCTGGAAGCCAATGCTTTGGAAGGGGCAACAGGTTCCATTTTGAGCCAAAAACAAGACAACATTTGGCAACCAATCGCGTTTATTTCACATGCATTGACCGAAACCGAGCGGAATTACAAGATCTACAACAAGGAAATGATTGTGATCATGCTATGATTGGACAAATAGAGGCAGTTACTGCTAGAAGCCACGTAAACATTTGAGATCTTCACCAATCATCAGAATCTCAAGTACTTCCAGAAGCTGCAGAAGCTCAACCAATGACAAGCACGATGGATCACAGAATTGGCAGAGTTTGATTTCACCTTGCGACACTGGCCTGGTGCACTCAACCGCAAGGCATATCTCTTATCTCAACAAGCAGATCACAATCAGGGCAAGAACAACAACAAGGACATCACCCTGCTGAAGCCCGAATTCTTCCGATCGCAAGAAGTCACATTTGAAGGGCAAGATCAGCAACTGATTGATGAGATCAAGGTCGTTTGATCGATTGATGGAAGCATCAAGGCGGCCTTGGAGAAGTCTCGTTGGATGGAAAAAGGAAGATGGACTCATCATGTATCATGGGAAGCTCTATGTACCGAGGGACAAGGAGTTGCAGGACAAGATCATTGGGCTACACCATGACACGCCCCTAGTTGGACACAAAGGGATCAATCAAACACAGGAGATGGTGGAAAGAAACTACTGGTGGCCAAGGATAGGAAACCAAATTCGGAAATACGTCCAGACATACAAGGCATGCCAACGGACCAAGACCAGGAGAGCAAGAACGGGGACCCTGCATCCGCATGCGGTCCCAAACGCTCCATGGGAAATCATCTCAATGATTCAAATTGGACCCTTACTGGTCAGTACCGGGTATGATACAATTCATGTGTAGTGTGACACCTTCACAAAAATGATCCATATTGAACCAATAGTACTGGCATCAGCAGCAAAGGAGCAGCACGGCCTACCCGGGACCAAGTCTTCTGCTATCATGGGATCCCCTGCAAGATCATCACCAACAGGGAGCTTCAGCAGGACCTGGGTCGGTGTTGAAGCTTGTTTGTATTAGCAACTATCACAGTATGTAGACATGACATCATAAGTAGTATTCTTAGATTACTTTGGGTTGCTCCACAATGACCTCATATCTGACCTCATTATCATGTCATCCATTACACATCTATGATATCATTACTCCACTATGACATCATGATATCTGCTCCAGACTGGTACATAAACATAGTACTATATGCTCTATATCCTCAGCTCCTGTGTCTTACACTTGCTGAGGTATGCATTCTCCCTTATGATCTAATAACCGTTACATATGACTTGTAACATAGACTCTGTGTCTTGAGGTACAGCTAATGCATAGCTCCTGTGTCTTACACTGGCTGAGACTCTGTGTCTTTAGGTGATTGCTACTGGTCATATCTCCACTGCGCAGTATTGTCTACAACAGTTAGTCCCACTCCTACAGGTTTGGTCATTTCTCCTGAGAATCTGGTCTGCTCTTGACCCTCCAGACCTGCCTGGGCCTTCCAGGAATTCAGTCCTGGCGTGAGAACTCTTTCTGTGGCGGTCTTGCATTGTTGCTGCGTTTGACGAGTTGTTTGAAACTGGGATCGCGGGCTGTTGTGCACAACCGAATACTGAGTGGTGATGGCTGATGACTGATGGAAACATTGCCACCTGTCTTGTCAATCAGTGCCGGTCCGTTTACGTGGTCAAAGGGATCGTGAGCTTGTCACCACCAACAACAAGCCAGTCAGAATGGCTTCCTCATCTTCCCTCTACCAAACACTTAACCATTGCATGCGCACTCTTTGAGAGGGCCTCGGAAGATCAGTTCAACAACTTCATAGAGCAGTTCAACCACCGCATACACCAGGGGTCCAGCAAGACAGAGTCAGTAAATTTCCCTACTTGAGAAACATTGACCATTCACAATTGCTGCTTGGAGATATTTGGTGTTGAAGCAGTTGGCAGGATGATCGAGCAGCGATTCCCGCACCTCAGGTGCATCTGTTACAGATGACACCCCCCCCTCTAAGGCCCTCGGAAGTGGTCAAAATCAGGGCCTAACAGGCCCCGTCATGTCCGGATGGGTCTGTGCTTCTGCGATCAATATAGTGACGTGAGCTTCTAGTACCTTCCTAATCTGGTAGCTTGCCATCAATTTTACTGTTATATTCCTCTCTTCAAAACCTCAATGGCTCCTCGCAAGCGCGCCGCTGCTCAGCTGCCCTTTGGTGTACCTAGCACCAGCCCCATGAAACGGAAGGCTGCTAGGGAGGTGGTTGACATACACCCACATAAGCGCACTCAGGCGGCGCATCTGCAAGCATGGCTTAATGCACTGCTTGCCAGGAAACCACTCCCCTCAATTCCCAGCCCTTCCAAGACACTAGAAGAGGATAATCCCTACTTCTCCGAGCCTCTTGAGCCGCCACAGACACTTCCTGATCATTCTGGGGATCCTAGCCAGCACTCAGAAGATGCATCTGTTCAGCCTTTGGTCTCAAACGGAAATCTTGATGAGCCAATGCCTGCAGTCAATGAGCGTGCTGTATGGGCTGCAGACAATTGGGAAACTCTTTTGCCCAAGTTGGAATCTGTGTTTCTCAATTTTCATCATGCATACCATGGAGCAGTTTGACCAACAATTGCTTCTTCGCTTGATGCTGTATGCTTGTAATGCATTTTTGGCATAAATTCTGTGTCAATTACCTGTCTATATCCCACCCGTGAACATTTTCCCGCTCCATAGTGACCAGTGAACCTGACTCTCGACAGATATCAGTCGGGTGCAGATCCGTCTGTGCCAATGCAAATGCCTGCCCGTGCTGCTCTTGGAGAATGGGGTATTTCCGGGAACTCCTGTCAAGCCACGGATAGGAGTTTCTCTCGACGTTTTGGACTCGTACCGAGCCTACTTCGAGCGATCTGCCAATGCAATCACAGCCCTAGCTGCCTCCTTGGCTACAGTATATTGGCGTCGGGGATTTGAGCTGGGATTTGATTCGGTAAGAGCACTCCATTGTACCATTTCTTTTGGCTCTTACTAGAAACATTGCAGACGGCTGTGGAACACATTGACAATCCCTTCCGCAACGTGCTGTCACATGCTGTTCTCTACTCATCTCTGGTTTGTTCGCGGTTGGAGAAGCGACTTGAAGTGTGTCTGAGAGTAACAGAAGATGTCATAGCAGTGGAGGAAAAAGGTTAGTTCAAAGCCCAGTGGATTGATGGTGATACCAACCCATCTGCACTGGCAGCTGAGAGACGAGCTGAGCTTGAAAATGCTGAGATGCCATTGGCAGCTGGGCTTGATGCAGAATTTGGAGGTGTGGAGTCTGCGCTGTCTGGCGGAGCGGAGCAGGCACCAGCCTTGGATGCTGGCCACGTATCTGAGGACCCATCTGCATTGACACATTTGACCAAAGGACGTGCCGATTGTGTATTACAAGAACGGTGTCCTGCCTGCTTTGCACTGGAGGAATGGGGAAAATTGCTGAGCGAGTGAGTGCATTTTCTCATGGCCATAAACTTCTCTGAACGTTTGGCAGAGGTGGTGATGTGCAGCTGGGAGGAGATGGGTGTTTCAGCCTACGACATCTTTGCTCCTCTGGAGATGGTCCCATTCCCTTCTCCCCAGCATACTTCCTGAGTGACACAGAGATGGAAACTACTCGTGCGCGCATCACTGCTGCAAGAGCCAAGCCGCCTCGCAAATTCAAACCTGCCATTCCTCAGGCTGCTCTCGACTCATGTTAGAGTTCATTTGATGCTGCCAACGAGAGCAAGCAGAAGGCTGATCCAAGGCACTTTGATTCAACTGGTGCCTTTGTTCTCACCTGTCGCCACTCACAGGTGTTGTTTCTGGCAAACATGGATACCCCAGGAGAGCAGCAGTGTTATCTGGTTGCTCTTTTGGACAAAGTCGCATCTCTTCTTCCACCAGTGGCAACAATCTTACAGGCCTACGATATTGGATGTCAGATGGATCATTCGTGCCACTTGGCTTGTCTTTACAACAGTCAAGTCTCAATGCTGATGCATCTGTGCAGTACCCACTGCTTTTTCCAACTCTTCGGGAGCGAATCGCATTTGTGATCAACATCATGCATTCGTTTGGACACGAATGGGATTGTCAGCTGGTGTATAGTCCAAGATTCTTTGTCAGAATGGGCCTGTCTGACATGGAAGGTGTTGAACGCTTTTGGTTGCAGGTCCGGAAACTGATCAATTTGACCTGGCAACAATGGGTATGCTCTCTTTTGTGCATGCAGGATGACGGTTTCTGACTAGTTTCAAACAGCAATCTTGTCGTATCTGGATGCTAGATGAATACACCGCATTCGTGAATCAGGAGGGCGCTGAGAAGCTTGGTGATTGGTTGGATCGCCAGCAGGCCAATCTTCTCCCCAAGTACCGACAGAGCATCAAGACATTACATGCCTGTCGTGTGTCAGAGAGAGAGCTACAATCTCAGTGGAGGGAACAAAAAGCGGCGCAGAGTAGCCGAAACATCAGTAGGCAAATATACCTTGTCTTTTTTTTTGGCTCTGATGTGTGCGTACAGAGGCATCTGCGCGGTTCCGTAAAGATCTGGACAAAGTGATTACTCTCCAGAATCAGATCGTGTCTGTTGAGACCGCCATTCTCGATGTGAAGAAGTCAATTGGAACCTCAGGCGCATCTGTGGAGACGTTGTGTCATCTTGATGAGATGGAGGACACCCACATGGAGCTCAGTGACCATGCAGATGCACTGTATGCATCGCTTAATCTGCGGCACACATTCCCCCAGCTCTCTGGATTGCTGGCAAACTTTGTCAAGTTGCTGCTTACAATGCATGACTTGAAAGTAAACATCCGGAAGTGTGCAGTTGGGTCATTTTATGAGATGGAGACTTTAGATCGTGCTGTAGGTGGGAAGAAGGAGAGTTTGGGTGCGCAATTTTCTGCGAACCTTCAGCAACCTACTGACTCGCTCCAGGAACAAAGTTTCACCAACAGACTCGAAAGGCAATGGCTAAGCGACATCCAATTCTCTATCGCCTGATTGAGCGTTTCAATTTGCTGTGCGAGAAAGCCAAGGAGGAATTCCCCGCATGCTGTCATCTACCTGTTCCCCACCCACTACCCACACAATTAGCGTCTCTCCAAAATGACCTAACACTGTACGAGGATGTCTGCGTCACACCATCATCTGGAGCAATTCTGTGTTGGTTGGACGACTCAGATGTTCGGGATGGGATTCAAAACATGCACTCTGTTGATCGATGCACGGAGGAGATGCCACGGCTCAACCGAGAGCGTGCCAACCTGGAGCTGTATCTCCTGGCAGAGACAGCACTTGTATCCAGATGCATCCATGAGGCAGCAGGAGATCCACTGCTTCAGCATCTCCTTCAGCTCCGGGCCACAGATCTCGAAAGGTTGACTAAACGGTGGCGGAAGTCCTTTGGACAATACACCTTGAGTCCTTTCTCTGGTGGAACAATATTCATGTCTGGGTTCTCAAGTGCAGCTGCATCTGCATCAAAACATAGCACGCAGACCAACATCAGCCACCCAAATCTTGGTGCTGAAAATCATCGGCCTCTATCAACACCAGAAATCGTGCCAGTTCCGCAGAGTTCCAGTCATCTTAACAATCCTGCTGATGCCATCATCTCATCTGCACGATCACCTAGCCCTGATCTGGATGCATCTGCTGAGAATATTGATGGGAGCGCAAGTGCTTATCTTCATCTTGCATCAGCGGACATTCCACTGGTCAAAGAAATCCCTGAAGAGAACCTTGATGATGACATCGAGATCCTTGAAATGCAGGATACCCTGCAGAATGTCGGTCTTGATGATGACAAGGATACATCTGCATTGGTGCAATCAGATGTCAATGTCGCAATACATTGGGAATGTCCAGTAAGCCCTGCTCTAAATGCATTCCAATGTACTCATCCACGGTTAGGAAATCACATACGAATCAACCATGTTCATAGAGCTCGAGCATCGCAACAACAATCTTAACAAATATCGTGGTGATGTCCCATATGTTGTTGTTCGCGGTCACGAGCTCAAGAAATTGACAATTCTGGCGGAGGATCTGGCCAGGTTTATCAATCCGACTAGCCTTCTAAGTGGGCATGGCATCAATGGTGTAGCCGCCTCAATGCTTGCAATGTTTGGTCAAGAACACAGTCCATACAATGTGCATGCTTGTCGCTGTGCTTTGCTGTCAACTTATGAGCTTCCACAGATCCGTTCGGAAGCACGAGACAAGTTCATGTGGGCTGAACTGTCACCACTTTGCTACTGGGAGAAGGATTTCTGGATTCTCCCCATCCATCGCGCCTCCCAGCAGCACTGGGTTGTTGCAGTGGCCTCTATCCCCGATCAGAAGATTTTCTTCTTTGATAGTCTCTCTGGGCACAGCTGCTTCCGGAAGGAACTCCAGGTCAGTCATTCTTTCACTCGAATTCTACTCGTACTGATGCATCTGCAGGAGTTTGTTTTGCTCATATCACGCATGACCGCCCTTGCAAACCGGCACGGGAAGCGGTTGAACATTTCAGAAAATGATTGGCACGCATATTCTCTGTTCACACCGGTATGTATTTTGGTCTCAAATCGAAATTCCTCTTGCCGACTCACAAATGTAGGGAAAACCAAAACAAACAAATGGTTACGATTGTGGGGTTTGGATCCTGGCAGTAATGGGTGCATTTATGAGAGGGCATCATCTTCCAGCACTGGCTGAGCCAGATCTTCAGAGGGCCAGGCACATCTTTGCAGAACACATACAGACATTGTCCATGATTTAGAATGTCACCTCTCTGTTTTCATTCAAAGACATTAAGATGAGGGATGAACTTGTATAATCATTGTGAATAGATCTGGGATCATAAAGACGTTGTCAAAGCTCTACAATCCTAAAAACGCTCTATTCAAGGAATTTCAATCCATGCAGATGTACAATCGTACGTGCAACCCAGTGACAATGATGCTTGAGCATGGACAGCTCACGAGGGTGCAAAACAGGATGATAGTGCTCATTCTGAAGCATAAGCTGGGCAGCCTCCAATCCAGGTGCAGCCGCACAACCTCTGCAGTGAGAGAGCTCAATGCTGCTGTTCTCTGGCGCATTCTGAAGGCTTGCCGAAGCTTGAGATCTCATTCACGTTGCTCCCGGAGTCGAACACCATGCAGCACGGCAGAGAGAGATGATGTGTACGAGAGATAATCCATTGACAGACGATCAGAGTCATTGTCGTCTGCTACAAACGGCGGAGCTGACTTCCAGCGTTGAAGGTCGGACTCATCGAGAGCGTCAGGAGAGGCCAGAGCCTGTTGGTACAGATGATGTTCTTGGGGCATGGCAGAGCTGCCTCCTCGAGCATGGCAGAGGACGGAGGAGGTGCAGAGGACAAGGATGCAAGTTTCCGGGCACCTTTCCGGCGATGCACAGAGGTTGTACGCTCAGAACGCTGCTGCTTTACACTGCACATCAAAAAAAGTAAGTCTCTTCCAATCGTCCCAGAACAGAGGGAGAGCACACGAGAGTTTCTGGGAATGCTTGAGACTGCTCTGGCGACTAGCAGCTGCCTTTTCCGAGGCTGAGAAGTGAAGGGCAGAACAGCCCATTGATCAAGGTGAGAGTTAAAGACAAGCTGCTAATGTGCTTCGTCTAGTCATCTGGGTGTTTTTGAGCACAGCAAATTCAACCGGTACTAGCAACTCTGGGTCTTTCATATGTTATGCGGGCAACCTCCCTGATCTCATCCCGGATATTTTCGAGTGAATTTAAGGCTTGTATGAATTGTATAAATTGATTCTGTAAATGTTGCTCGTTATACACCAGCCCATTGGCTGCTCGGAAGACGTAATCCGGCGCTTTGACGAAGCGATCAACAAAATTCATTACATCATTGTGCCAGACGGATACATCTGTGTTGAAAAAGTGTTTGGATGCATCTGGTTTTGCTCACAACCAGACTCATCCGCATCCAGAATGAGCTAACCTGACCCATCTGTACTGGCACTTAGCACTGAATGATCAATTGATCAAGTCACATGCACACCAATTTTCCCCCCAATCCACCCTCTCTCTTCCACTCCTACCACTACAAGCCTGTAACAAGCTCAGAAACAAAGTAGGTTATCATCATGAATGTCTGCTTTCGCTGATCGGTTGTTTAGAATCCACAGCTCAGAAATTCAGATCTTGGGCCCGGACAAAAAAAGACTTGTCCAACGCGTGTTAATTACGCGTCAAAATGCGTCAAACCACATGCGTGTATTCTCTAAAGCCATCCCGAGGCATCCGCTCATTCTCGCAGGAGTGGACTATTGAAAACACCCGAGCCCATGGAGCCTGACTCCATTTTCCCGCAATCTTCCCCCAGCAGCTACTTCGACAACTCATACGATGACATGAACTTTGACGGCATTGTGGGCCTCGATCCAGACTTCCTGGCCTTTGAAATGCCGCAGTTCGATGCAGCGCACACTGAACAGATGCCCATGGTGGAGATGGAGCACGCTGATAGAGAGGAGTTTCAGATCGGGGGTGGGGCTAATTGTGTGCTGCGGCCAGCAATGGCTACTTCGCCAAACAAGTTCAATCGGCAGGTTATGCAGATGCAGAAGTGTCGGGAGGCTCAGGCAGAGTGGGAGGGGTGGAACGCACAGGTCCATTGTTCATCACATCAATCTGACCACGGATTCTCACGCAAACTCTTTCTTCCCTCTCTCTTAGACAACCATCACCCCCGCCCAAACCATGCTCACCTCACCCGAACGTGAAGAGACTCCCACTCCTGTTCCCAAAACTCCAGCCCCAGCTGCCAACCTGCTCAACCAGCGCACTCCAGACGTCTGGAAGCATAAAAGGTCGAAAAAAGCGGCCCAAACTGCTCCGCGTTCCGCGTCCCCCATCCTTCCTGCCATCACCACTCTCCCCAGCGATTCCGAGGCTCAGGGCGGGGCACAGATGGATCTTGACAACACTGCTGAGCAGGCAGATGATGTCGCCAGCAATTTGGTCATGGAGGACGAGGAGGAGGCTGAGATTGACAGTGAGGAGGGTGGAGAGGAGGACGAGGACAGGGATGGCGAGGAGGGCGGGGAGGAGGACGGTCAAGAGCAGGAGGACAAGAACGAGGAGAAGAAGAGGGTGAGGCAGAAGGAAAAGGGGAAGGGGAAAGAGAGGCAGGAAGGCTCTGGCAATGAGCTGGAGGTGGACGCCTTCGAGCCCATCGACATCGAGTCCCTTGTCACCGGCGAAAGGCTGACTGTGGAGAAGCAAAAGGCGCTCGACAACGACCTCAGCTGGCTCCTCCAGATGCTGTCCCTCATTGGAAACAAGCATCTTCTAGGCATGGACCAGATCTCCGACCTCCTTGCCAAGAAGCTCAAGCTTCCCTCGCTGCGCCCTGTGAACGACTTCAACACGTTCACGCAGATGTTCTATCTGAATGCCAAAATCCTTGGCAGACCCATCTATCCCGACTTCGACTTCAGCAAGGGCTTGCTGCCTGACAATCCGGAACTCATCAAGAAGTGCTACATGCACTTCATGGCCACTATGGACGATCCCAAGGAGGGACTTGCAACATTTCGACTGCTTCAGGCGGTGACACTGAAGCAGACGAACGGTGAGCGCAACAGGAAGTATGCGGATTGGGTTCGGCAGTTTGTCAAGTTGGTGAGTGGGACAGAGGCATCCGTTCATAATGCATTCTCATCAGTCTTGTTGCAGTTGGAGTATGGGCATAATCTGTTTCGCTTCGAGGGCTTTGCTGTCCTTACCGGCGGGCTCGTGAACAATGGCAAGCTCTCGAACGTGGTGGCAATGCCGGCATTGGAGAAAGACCAGGTGAGTCTGCTACAGCAGGCATCTGTTACATGACGCTGACTACTACAAGTTTGCTTCTCAGCTCCGCCAGCTTGATCAGGCGCAGATCACTGAGCTGGGCATTTGCAGTGCTGCCCACGCTCTCGCCAGGTGAGTATTCATTGTGTATTCGAGGATAACAAGGCTAACTTCTGTCAGTGTGGCAAATGTCTCTGTCCGCCCTGATCCTCTCGCAGATCCATCTGTTCCAAGACTTCGCCCTCCTCCCCCATTCCCGCCGTCCACCACAGAGGACAATGGAGCCAACCTCTCGTTGCTCCCATCCTACCCTGCCGACAAAGAGCCGGATGTTGGCGCTGGTCCTGTTTCAGGTGTCCCCAATGGCACTGGAGGCATCCCGCTTGTGCTAGCCACTGGGCTCGACTTCCCAGACTACCGGGCGGGATACCGGGTTCTCCCAAACGGCGTCCGGATTCCCGTTCACAAGGGACCAGATCCCATTTGTGACCTTCACCTGCAGCCCATCCAGCCCGACGAGAATGCCGCCAAGGTCGAGAAGGATTTGGCTCGAGCTCCTGCAATCGAGTGCAGACTGGCTTGGCGGATCAATCTGGTCAGCCTCGCCTTCTTCGACCTTCACTTCTCCCTCATGGGATCATCGTTGAAGGTTCGTTGTAAAGAGTTGGCCAGTTTCTGCCTGCGCCTCGGTGCTCGCTGCAGGAACTGGCCAGCTGGGACTCTGACTCCGAACAAGGAGCAGTCATGCAAGATCAGCGGAGGACGGGGAACTGGGCAGATTGAGATGGGCTCAATCGAGGAGTTCGACCAGGTGATGGAGCCGCGGTACAGCTTGGACGTCAATGACCATTGCTTTGGGTTGTTCTTCGAGTGGTGTGAGCTGAAGGCAGGTAAGTCGTGAAGCTGATACATCTGTCTGCACCTTGACTCATTATCTGCAGATGATATTGCTATTGCCTCGATCGACCGCCGCTGCAAGCCTGCTGCAGATGCATCCGAGGAGGAACTGCTTGCCTACGCTACCACCTCACTTGGGGAGTTTGTTCCCTGCAAGCTTGCCAACGGTACCCCCATCCTTGCTGTCCTCGACTTCAACCACTCGAAGGGCCCAATCATGGAGAAAATGCCATTCCACACCAAGGAAAGCGGTGACCCCAATGAAATGTTCCGGCTAGCTGGCTCCGGCGTTGGCTACATCGAGGAGTTGGACTCGAAGGCAGCAAAGCAGAGGACCCAGGCGCAGACAAAGGCAGCAAGGGAGAGGGTGAAGAAGGAGAAGGCAGAGGAGAAGGTGAAGAAGGTAAAGAAGTCGACAAAGGCGGTGAGCAGGAAGCGCAAGCGCGTTTCGGACGACGAGGAGGAGTCTGCTGAGTCTGAGGATTCAGAGGAGCTGGACGCTGAGCGACACGCAGATGTTGTACACTCATCTCGTGTTCATCGCTCCCATACCGCTGCTGCTGCTGCCACTGCCACAACTTCTCCAGCCACTCCCTCCAACAACCTGGAGCCCACTGCAGATGTCTCTGCTTCCCCACAGCTGCCTGTCCATGAACCAGAGCCGCCCATGGATGCATCTGCGCGACCGAAAAAGAAGCAGCGCTTCATCTCTGCCCCGGTCATCACCTCGGATGCTGAGGAGCGTGCAGAGGAGCTCCCAGAGCCTCCGTTCCCTTCTCCACAGCCAAGACGTGCGTCTGCTGCTGCTGCCAAAGCGAAGCTCAGTACTGGTGCCAAGGCAAAGCCTGCCGCTGCCGCTGCAAACACTTCCCCTCCCCCTGCCAAGCTGGAACGCCCCAAGCCCAAGCCAAAGGTGAAGGCAACCCCAAGGACCAGCAAGTCCTCGAAGCAGCAAGGTGGAGGAGGTCGACCGGTGGTAGAGATCCATCAACAAGACGGTCCTGAGTCAGAGGATGTTGATGATGTGGATCTGCCTGGGCCTGACAATTCCGAGCCCTTCAACCCCAAGCCGCCACACCGGACGCCTGCAGAGGAGCGTGCTCAGAACGAGCACCTCAAGGTCAAGACTGCACGTTTGAAGGCCAAAAGTGCACATCTGCGGAGGGAGTTGCAGATGCCCGATGATGGTGGTGACTACTACCAGACTGTGCCTTGTGCTCCTTCTGGTAGTGAGCGGGTTGGCTCCATCTTTGATGTCCATTGAGGGGAACACATCGGATCGATCCACCATGGACCCAACCAGGGTCAGTGGCTCACTCCAGCATCACCACAGATGCATCGACATTCCCATCTGTGTCATCAAGACCGTCAACCTGAGGCTGGTCCTTCTCACCTTGCACCTCGACATCCGCCCCAGCCTGAGGCTGGACCCTCCCGACAAGCGTCTCGTCCTCCATCTGAGGCTGGGTCATTGAATTCCAGGTGGAATGCATCTGCAGATGCATCCTACCGTGACCAATTTGACTACCCCCGCCCCTACAACAGCGACTACGATTCTCGTTGTCCTCAGTACGGTGGATACAATGGATATGGAGGTTATGGGGGATACGGGGGATATGGAGGTTATGATCGTGGGGGGTATGATCGGGGGTATGAGCGTGGGTATGAGCGTGGACCTGGTTGGGGATACGATCAGTATGAACGCGGGTATCCTCCTCGCGGATATCCCCTGCCGTCTGGCCCTCTGGGCTATAGGTCTGAGTACAGTCCATCCAAGGACTCCTTCCACCCAGCTCCACTGCAGATGCCTCCGCCGACAAGAGCATTTGCGGCACCGCATCATGCACCGCTGGCAGATCTCAGTCCAGAGGATGCTGATGGCACTGCTCAGCTCATCAACCTTCTCAAGGGGATGACCCCGGAGCAGCGCAAGAGGCTCGAGGACCAGGGACTGTTCAAGTAGGGTGCATTCCGTTTTGATGTTGTATCTATGGACTGCTGCATGACATTTGTATATACATACCTACATTATCTTGATTCACATCTAGCCTTTACACACATTCTTCGATGTAATAGGTTCCTGTTGCTGCCTTTTCAATGGCTACTGTGTTGCCTTTGATTCTAGGATATGATTCAAAGAGCTGATAGTAAATGCTGGCATACAGATGCCACTGCGTACTGGGTTAGATGCTTGCAACAACATCCTAGACAGAGTGATAGCTTATGTACTGTACCGTGCCAATCAAATCGTCAGTCACGCGTCACAGGCTGCCTGACGAAGTCGAAATTTGTTTTGATGTCACACATCACATGCTCAGGTGACGAATTCATTTTTCCGTTCAGAAATAAATAAGGCTTGTGGGGTTCAGCTGAAGTGTTAAAAATACTTGTGTACCCTTCCCTGTGTTGTTTTGAGTCTGTCTGGGGCTATCACACAGATAGCTTCAGATCAAGTTGCAAGCAACTCATAGGGAGGTGAATGCATGACCTGACGAAAAAATCAACATGTCACATGTCATGGGGGGACCTGACGAATTGACGAATTGATCTTTTGTGTCACGCATCACACCCCCTGACGATTTGATTGGCACGGTACAGTATTGCATGTACATAATATATAATTAATCAAAATTTATCCCTGAAGAGTCCACACAAATCACGGAGATTGTCAAAAACACTATCCTATGGCAATGGGTAGGCAATACAAGCTTATATAATGTATGTACGCAATACAGATTCATTTGCAAATGATGGAGATTGTCAAAAACATTGTCCTATGCTGATAAGTAGGCAAAAAAGCTTATATATTGCATGTACATGACACAGAAACAATTGCAATATATTCCTGAACAGGCCATGCAAATGACGGAGATTGTTAAAAACATTGGCCCATGCAGATGGGTAGGCAATACAGTGATTGCAATTGATGGCTTGACAGGCCTCTGCAATGGCCGGGAGCTGCAGACCCATCTGGGAATAGTGGGGCCTATTAGGCCCCGATTTTGACCACTTCCGAGGGCCTTAGAGGGGGGGTGTCATCTGTGACAGATGCACCTGAGGTGGATTCCCGGGGAGCACAGGCTCCTTGCGATTGTTTCAGTCAATTTTGGGGGGCAATATAGAAAGAAAACACAAAACGTGTTGGCTAATTTGCGAAAAATGCGCCATAAGGGCTTAGAGCTGGTCTGACGACTTTCAATGTCCTGGAGAGAGTACAGACACTGCATTCCCAGGGTAGGTAGTCCTCACGTGGGCGCGTGGGACCGATTAGTAGCCGAGTGTGGGCGATGATGGGCTAGACAGGTCGACGCACGTGGGCTACCTATATCGGTCCACATCATGGGCGCCCGGGACCGATATCTGGGCTACCTGTGTAGTCTGTCTATGAACCACCGTGGACTACCAGCATCAGCCAATGGCAGATACCGACACCCTCATCTCTCAGCGTCTCATCTTGGCATTTGTTCCTTACGTAATACCACTGTCAACAGTCGTGCTCTCAGATTGATGTCCGAGCGAAGTGTCACTGGGTCATCAAAGGTACTACATAGGAGCCACTGAGGAGCGCAGGGCGCGGGGAGCTGAATAGGCGCCGGGTGAGATGGGATTGGACCACTATAGGCAGACTGGTATGAGACCCTAACAGGGTGGTCAACTGGGTCATTTTTGGTACCCGAGTAGGGTCAAATACCACATGCTTTGGCAGCAACCACCCTCAATTTGTGAGGATTGAAACTGGGCCCCAATGATCAGTACTGCCTAGTAGAGGGCCTGCTGGGCTTGGATATTTATGTAGGCATAGCTAGCATCAAGGTGCTGGCCCCCTAGGGGCTCATGGCACACCCTGGGCCTACTGTTGCCCAGATATGGAAAATGGCCCAATCAGGCCAGTATTGTCCTGACGCTGGATACAGCAGCTTGGTACTGAACAGAGGAGCATTTTGAATATGCATGCATACTGAGAACATGCTCTTGTACTGATTGGCTTAGCTAGGGCCTGCTGCAGGTCAAATGCCCAAATTCCCGGGATCATGCCAGTAGGGCCTGTGAGCAATCTATGGTAGCTGTGAATGGGTCAGAGAAGCACTGAACATTGATATACACTCCTCTCACCTGTGTTCTGAGTTATTGGTGCGTGCTGCGCCTGCTGCAGGTCAAATATGGGCATTTGCCTAATTGGGCCGATATACCCCAGGGGATGGATGTTAAAGCATTAGATCAGTTGTAGGTAAATCCTATAGTATTAGAAACTCTGTGGAACACTGGACTGGGTCATCAGTGCTCTCAGTGCCTTCCGCAGGCCTGATATTAAAATTGGCCTGATCAGGGTATCATGGCCCATATAATGGATATTAGGGCATAAAATCAGTTGGGGATACATCCTATGGTACCAGGAACTGCCCGGAGTCCTGTTCAAGGTCATTGATGCATGCTGCACCTCCTGCAGGTCAAATATGGAAATTTGCCTGATAGGGTCGGTATAGCCCATGGGATGTGTCTTGGAGTGAGAAATGACATGGAAGGCCTCTAAGAATATTCTAAAACTCCCTGGAAGACTTCTCCAGTCATCAGTGCACCCAGTACCTTCTGCAGACCAAATGTAGAAATTTGCCCAATTAGGGTCGTATAGCCAGTATGATAGGTATTAAAGCATTACATGAGTTGGAGATACATCATATAGTATGAAAAGCTCTGTAGAATTGTGGAATGGGGTATCAGTTCTTCTAGTGCCTGCCACAAGTCAAATATGACAATTTCAGGGGAAGAAACTCAGTAATGGGTGGAACTGAAAGTCACTCTTGTAATGCAGATATTCTTGCTTCAGGAACCCAAAGCAATATGCTATTCCATTACATTGAGCCATTAAGAGATTTTCCGAACCCCAATAATGTGAAGATCCCACTCTATCTATTTTATTCAGGTGCAGTGGATTTTATATTAGTAGTGTGATAGAAACTCTCAAGGTGAATTCCACCCTCTCTTCAACATTGAAATGAACTTCTACAGTGATTTACAATCAGATTATAGAATCTATATCATAAGAAGACCCCAAAGTCACCATTCTTGTGAACTTGCATTAGTGGTACATCTCAATCTTGTTGAGGCATACCACTCAAAAATGAGGTGGGCTTTTTATCTTCACTTCCCTTAGATTCTATAATTTGAGTGTAAATCACTGTAGAAGTTCATTTCAATGTTGAAGAGAGGGTGGAATTCACCTTGAGAGTTTCTATCACACTACTAATATAAAATCCACTGCACCTGAATAAAATAGATAGAGTGGGATCTTCACATTATTGGGGTTCGGAAAATCTCTTAATGGCTCAATGTAATGGAATAGCATATTGCTTTGGGTTCCTGAAGCAAGAATATCTGCATTACAAGAGTGACTTTCAGTTCCACCCATTACTGAGTTTCTTCCCCTGAAATTGTCATATTTGACTTGTGGCAGGCACTAGAAGAACTGATACCCCATTCCACAATTCTACAGAGCTTTTCATACTATATGATGTATCTCCAACTCATGTAATGCTTTAATACCTATCATACTGGCTATACGACCCTAATTGGGCAAATTTCTACATTTGGTCTGCAGAAGGTACTGGGTGCACTGATGACTGGAGAAGTCTTCCAGGGAGTTTTAGAATATTCTTAGAGGCCTTCCATGTCATTTCTCACTCCAAGACACATCCCATGGGCTATACCGACCCTATCAGGCAAATTTCCATATTTGACCTGCAGGAGGTGCAGCATGCATCAATGACCTTGAACAGGACTCCGGGCAGTTCCTGGTACCATAGGATGTATCCCCAACTGATTTTATGCCCTAATATCCATTATATGGGCCATGATACCCTGATCAGGCCAATTTTAATATCAGGCCTGCGGAAGGCACTGAGAGCACTGATGACCCAGTCCAGTGTTCCACAGAGTTTCTAATACTATAGGATTTACCTACAACTGATCTAATGCTTTAACATCCATCCCCTGGGGTATATCGGCCCAATTAGGCAAATGCCCATATTTGACCTGCAGCAGGCGCAGCACGCACCAATAACTCAGAACACAGGTGAGAGGAGTGTATATCAATGTTCAGTGCTTCTCTGACCCATTCACAGCTACCATAGATTGCTCACAGGCCCTACTGGCATGATCCCGGGAATTTGGGCATTTGACCTGCAGCAGGCCCTAGCTAAGCCAATCAGTACAAGAGCATGTTCTCAGTATGCATGCATATTCAAAATGCTCCTCTGTTCAGTACCAAGCTGCTGTATCCAGCGTCAGGACAATACTGGCCTGATTGGGCCATTTTCCATATCTGGGCAACAGTAGGCCCAGGGTGTGCCATGAGCCCCTAGGGGGCCAGCACCTTGATGCTAGCTATGCCTACATAAATATCCAAGCCCAGCAGGCCCTCTACTAGGCAGTACTGATCATTGGGGCCCAGTTTCAATCCTCACAAATTGAGGGTGGTTGCTGCCAAAGCATGTGGTATTTGACCCTACTCGGGTACCAAAAATGACCCAGTTGACCACCCTGTTAGGGTCTCATACCAGTCTGCCTAGAGTGGATTGGACTACCGTGGGCGCGAACTGGGCTAGACCAGGCTAGAATGTCAAGAATAACCTCAGACGTGGGAGTCCACAGTAGTCATCCGGCGTTACATAAGGGACTACCCAGGAAAGTGGGACGACATAGGACGACATCTGCCGAGAATAGCCGAAGTTGGTAGTCCATGATCTGAGACTACCTACCCTGGGAATGCAGTGAGATCTTGTGCGATACCACGAGCACGTGACATCAGACTACAAGAGTCTGCCCAAAAATATCTTCGAGGAATCGATTATCAGGGTAGCCAGTGAGTGCTTATAGTTCCGCCTCACGATTCTTTCGAATCGGACAGAGCAGAGATCTGGACGGCGAATGAGACACAATCCAAAACATATTCGAGTGGGACCGACGCAGGTTTTGAATGATCAATCGCAAGTCCGAAATGTCTGTCCGCTTGGTTCAGTACCGTGCACTTGACTCTCAGTACGTCCCTTGTACGTTTGAGCGGATCGATCGAATTCGACAAAGCCCCCATCTCGTGGTTTGACCCTCACCTTCGGCACGTCACATCAGCACATCAGATGACGCATTATTGGATCGCAATCACGAAGCGGGTACAAAAAGCTTCGCCTCCACCCTCTGCCGCTGCCTCGACTGTGGCCGGAGCCGCGAAACCAGACACCAAAGAAATGATTAGCCTGCCACTCTCCGGCCGACGAGTGGGGGCAGTACAAGCCCAGTGAGAGACGAAGCTGGCTGCGGCGCATCCTACTTTTACCGCTCGCCGCGGGCGTCTTATCCCTCGTCCTCCTTATCGCACCGCGCCCCGGACCCCTCCTCCATCCGGGCCCGACCCACTACGCCGCACACGCCCCGAGCGTGACGTGCCCGGTGCAGCCCTCCGCACTGATCCCCGCGCTCGCGTTCGACCCCCACGACACTGCCGTGTACACCGAGCGCCTGCGGGGCGCCGTGCGCGTCAAGACGGAGACGTTCGATGGCGCACCGACCGTGGGCTCGGATCCGTGGTTCGACAAGTTCTTCAAGTTCGAGGCGTACTTGCGCGCGACGTTCCCCGATGTGTGAGTCGTGTGATGCTTTAGTCGAGTGGAAGGGCTTATCGTCGGCGTGGAGATTTGCAGCGCTGAAGCTGGAGAACTTTGCAACCCATGGGTTGCTCTTCACCTGGAAGGGGAGCGATGCTGGTCTGGCCCCGATCGGTGTGTGCTTCCTTTGTTTCTGTCTCCTTCGCTCACTTTGACATGCCATCCATGCAGTCCTTATGGCACACCAAGATACGGTTCCAGTACCCGCCGACACCGTTGACCGTTGGACCCATCCGCCTTTCGACGCTGTTCTGGACAGGGACGGGTGGATCTGGGGCCGTGGTGCGGGTGACTGTAAGAATCTGCTGTGCGTGGGAGATTTGCAGACAGAATGCGTCTTGATCTTTACCGCAGCATCGCCGAATTGTCCGCCATCTCCGAGCTCCTGAAGGCCGACTTTAAGCCTGCTCGAACTGTGCATGTCGCATTTGGATTCGACGAGGAGGGAGGACAAGTGGTGAGTGCATCGCTCATCGACCGCTCCTGTGCATTGCTCAAGCGATGTGCAGCGTTCAGCCCGAGCCATCGCTGCATATCTCGAAGGATTGTACGGAACTGGAGAAGACAAGGTGTTCCTCTTGTGCGCTCTGTACCTTCCTCCACACCCCTTCTGCTATAATTCTGCCCAGGATCGACGAGGGCGGCGGTATCATGGAAGACTATCACGGAAAGACCTGGATCACACCTGCTATGGGTGAAAAAGGGAGCACCAACGTGCAGTTGAGCGTCAATGTTCCGGGTGGCCACTCGAGCATCCCGCCAGCGCACACTGCCATCGGCATTCTCTCTGCGCTCATCTCCACGCTCGAAGCCAGTCCGCCTGCGCTGAATCTCGAGCCTGGAAACCCGTTTGCGCAGTTCGTGCTGTGTCTTGCTAAATACGGTACGTGTTCAGAGACGGTCCAAGATTGTCTTGGAGGGTGCTTATCCGCTACTCCAGGAACGATCGATCCTGAACTCCGGGATCTGCTGGCGGACGAGTCAACGTGGCATGAGGCAGCTCAGTGGCTTGCTGAGAGGGACCTGGGCGATGCCGCGTGAGTCGTTTACCGTTCCTCTACATCCGAGACAGCGACAGCTTATCTTTTCAGCCGGCTTTCGACCACCCAAGCCGTTGATATCATCGGCGGAGGCGTCAAAGTGAATGCACTGCCAGAAGAGGCACATGTGATTGTGAATCATCGTGTTGCCAGCGGTGACTCTGTACGAGGGTTCGCTCTTTTTCGCTCTCGTCTATCATCAAACTGACGCTGCCGGCAGTGTTCAGGATCGATACATCGATCTGCTGACACCGGTGGCAGAGGAATATGATGTCGCCGTTGTTGGTCAGTGTTCATCTCTATCGCCACTCCCTCCGCTCATTCTAGTCTAGGATTCGACGAAGAACCCGCCGCTAACCTGACGCGCTACGTCAAGTTTTCTGCCCCGTCCGGAGTCAATGCCTCGCAAGTGACGCCGGCTAGCGGAGACGCATGGAGGTGCGCGTTCATAGTTGTCAATTTCACCGTCCACTAATTCGCGGTCACAGCGTATTCGCCGGTACCGCTCTCCATCTGTACCCCGATTCGGTCGTCGCCCCCTACCTTTCGACTGGAGGGACTGATACCAGGTCGTACGTTAATCTGACTAGGGCGATATACCGATTCCAGGCTGTCGACGGGAGCCAGCGTTACAACATTCACACCGTCGACGAGAGAGTGCATGTCGATGGGCACATGAACGCGATCCGCTTCATTCATAGTCTCATCCAGAACGCGGATCAGTGGAGATAATATGTGCTAGGTATTCACAGGATCCCGCCGCGTGTCGTAAAACTAGCCAGAGGACCACAGATCTTTGTGTACGATCTTTGTGTACCACACGTCGACAGCTGACAGCGGAGGATAATTGGAGATACGTTCATTTACTAGCAGAATTTTCTCGAGAGTGTGACTCCGCCGCCTTATTCATGGATGTGGATGCTCCGACCAACGAAAAGTGGCATCAGTGATGGTTTCAGCGTTGCATCGATACCATTCACTGGCGACTACTGCGAAGAAAAATTCTCCATCTGGGAAGAGAATAGTCTCAGAGATATACTGACCTACTTTCGACGAGCCTGCTGTCTCTTTCGAAATCTTGACTGACCCTCGTGCGCCTCAATTAACAGACCGCTCCGGGCGGCGCGGATATCCGGTACCGATCACATGAAAAATCGCATCAGATCGATTTGTCAGCCTGCGTGCTAGGCCTCAAGACGACCGACCACCACCATGATCCGCTTTATCCTCGTCCAAGTCCGCACTCTCACTCCGCTCCCAGACTCCCGCACATTTGCTCAACCGCTGTCTGGATAGAACCGACAAGGCAAGACCCGGCTGTCGAAATGGTACGGGATGTACGAGGATGAGGAGAAGGTGCGGCTCCACACGCACACAGCCCGCTCCCGGCCGATTGACAGCGCCCTTTCGGGTCCGTGCACAGGTCAGGCTGAGGGGTGATGTGCACCGTCTCGTCTCGGGCAGAGATCACCGCTACCAGTCGAATTTCGCTGAGGTGCGTGGGCCATCGCCCTCTGACGTGTACCCGTCATACAGTATAACGGTATTCTAGTTCCGGAATCACAAGATCGTGTACCGGCGCTACGCCGGGCTGTTCTTCTGCGTGTGTGTGGACTCGAACGACAACGAGCTGGCGTACCTGGAGGCGATCCACTTCTTTGTCGAGGTCTTGGGTGCGTCGCGCGCGCACGGGAGGAAAGGGGGACTGTTGGCTGGAGCATTCTGACTGGGCTTCTTAGATACATTCTTCGACAACGTGACGGAGCTCGACCTTGTGTTCAACTTCTACAAGGTGCGTCAGGCGCGCACCGCCGTCGCCTATCGGATCGCACGCTCAGTGACGCCCAGGTGTACGCGATCCTCGACGAGGTGTTCCTAGCGGGCGAGATCGAGGAGACGAGCAAGGAGGTTGTGTTGGAGCGGTTGGAGGTTCTGGAAAAGCTGGAATAGAACATTCATACCGTACCGTGCGTCCCGGTCACTGATGTGCTCCGCCATGAACTTACCCCCATTTCACCAGCGACGACATACTGTATCCAGCACATATATCGCTAATTCTAGCAATGTGGCACTTCATCAGAGTGAGGAAGATAAGGGCGAAGAACAAAGCCATCATCCAGAAGTACATCGAGTTCCAGATCGAACTGCCGACATACGGCAAAATGACAACTGCTTTGTCACAGCTTCCAACAATTCAATAGAGAAGGGTGGGGAGCAACCCTATCATCGATCGCAGTGGTTGCGCAGGACCTCAGCTCGTTACCAGGGTCCAAAAGAATAGAATGCGCGCATCGTGTTCGTTCGTCTACCTCACCGCTGATGACCTGATGATGAAGCAATGACCACCACGGGCGCCGTGGGCCATCCGAGGACATAGGATCCTCCATGTCCTCTGTGACCCTTCGATGGTTTCGCGGCTACAGAGCTCCACTGAGCCTCGATTACCCTGGAGACCGAGTTCCTCGGGGAGTCGGGCAGGCTGGGTTCTCAGGCGATAAGCGTGAAGCTATCGAAGCCTCGAAGTCAACCTGCAGAAGCCGACAAATCGCTCGATAAGATAGTCTCACGGGCCCAGAAGAGGGTCGGATGGAAGAGAACCTCGGGGTACCCCAGTCCATTCCATGGGGTCTTATGAATAGTTGCCGGTCTAGTCCCCTCGCATACTAGCTTGGGGAGGCTCGGGCTGTATCGCGATGCAATGCATATTCTCGGGCGTGAAAGCTTGCCATCCAGATGTAGATCGCGCAGATGTAGTTAGCGGCGCAGTGCAGAAACAGACTCTGAATATATGTTGTGCCAAAAACAAATGGGGCGCATCACGCCTGCGGCGAAGCTTCGTCCGAGACAGGTTGGTTTCACACACTCGGGCGCATCACCGATTTAGTGGTGAATGTTCTCCCGTGACGTCTGCTCGCCGACTTGCGCATCGGGAGAAGCAGTTCAAATAGGAAATCAACTCAGTCCCATCCATTCCAGTCATAGAGTTCCAGAAACATCTCATCATAGCATTCACCCCTCTCAGAAGGCGGCAACAGCATCCATGGTCGATGCCTCCCCTAGTACGATCAGACTGTTAGACTCCGATGCAAAGTTCCAAAGGAAAATCAAGCTAGAACGTGCAAACTTTGTGATCGATTGAATTGGCAGAAATATTATTTAAACATAAATACACGACAAGTCCTGGTTTACAGTAAGTACGATCCCTGAGAGCTAGAATAAACCCAGATAAGCCATACGGCTACGGCGAGGGCGACTCTGTCCCCGCAAACGCCTGAGCCTGCACCCGATAGAGAGATGCATACTCGCCATCACGCGCCATCAACTGGTCATGCGTGCCTGTCTCGACGACCCGCCCGTCCTTCATGCATCTACAGGGAGATCGCAATGAGACAAGGAGAAAAAATAGAGAAAAAGGGGGCAGGACGCACATCACGACATCTGCGTTTCTCGTCAGATGGCCGAAACGGTGCGTTACACAGACGATCGTCTTGCCGCGTCCAGCGCGTCGGAGGTGCTTGAACAGATCGTACTCGCATTTTGCGTCCAGGGCGCTGGACGGCTCGTCGACGGCGACGAGCTTAATCTTTTCTGAGCGGAGTCGCATGAAGATCCGCGAGGCGACCAGTCGCTGTCGCTCGCCTCCTGCACGCGCGTTGATTGGGTGGTGCGAGGATCAGCGAATGAGAGGACTCACCAGAGACATCGACCGTTTTTTCCAAATTCGTCAAGTATGATCCCAGGCCCGAATGGGAATCATGATTGATCTGATAGCCATGCGATGTCGAGGGCGGCTCGAGCGTCGTGTGCAGGCCGTGCTTGAACTTACTCAGCACGTCCACGGCGCACCCGTTCCGGGCTGCATCGATCACCGCGTCCTCGTCGTCCATGGTCTCGACACGGCCCAGGCCGATGTTGTCTGCGATCGAGAGCGGGTACATCCGGTATGTCTGCATCAGGGTGGCATGTGCTTCTCGCAGATCAGAAAGGCGGTACTTCTGGACCGGGGTTCCGTCGACGAGGATAGTGCCGGAGACAGGATCGAAGAGGCGAGTGAGAAGCTTCACGGCGGTGGACTTGCCGCTTCCGTTCGTGCCGACGATGACCGCTAGACTGCCCGCCGGGATACGAAACGAGACATCGACTAGGGCGGGTCTGATTGACTTGGTGCCGGCATAGGCAAATGTCACGTTCCTGGAACCGGTCAGAAACGGCCCTGGGAGGAGCAGATGAAATGAAACGAAGAGTCAACCCCACCTGAATTCGACGTCCATTCCCTCCGAAGAGTGGCGCTCCGCGCCGGGATACGCCAACTCGCCGTCGACGAGTTCATTCCGGACGTCCGCCGCCTCGTACAACGCCGCGATGTCCCTGAGTGCCTTTCCGATTTGCCGCAGATCGTACATGAGCAGCTCGAGGGAGTAGCTCAGGCTCGTCGCATACTGCTGCATGATCGCGATCGAAGTCATCGAGACACTCCGCGGCTGCATGACCGCGGAGAATGCCCAGAAAAGCTGCAATGCCATTCAGTCCCATTGTAGCCGTAACCTTGCAGGCGTTTTTCACACTCGGGGGCTTTAAGACTCACAGTAGGCAGTTCACCAGCCCATTCACGGGAGATGTTCGCAATGGGGGTCGGCCGACGGTCGTGCAGGTGATAGACATCCTCTGCGGCCGCAGATCCGAGAATGTTTCGTGCTTTCTTGTACTCTGGCACAGCGGAGCCATCCGAATCAGCAGCTGCAGATCGGCGCAATACCGGGAATACCCACCTCCCCATATCCAATCCACCAGGTTCTCAGAGATGATCTGCTCACGGAAGGGCAGCGCAGCCATCGACTTGAGCGCGCGCATGCGGATGTAATCTTCGTTATCGGAGAACACGATGTGCGCTGCGAACGATGCCAATCAGCGTCAAGAATCAACAGCCAGGGCAGAGGGAAACGCGCTTACGCTTGAGGACGAGATTGCGGGTGGTGAGGAAGCTGGCGATGGGTGACGCGAGGATGGCAATTGAGAAGGCGATTCCCCCGCACTCCTGCGATGAAATGAAGAGCAGTTGGATCACCAGACGCAGAATCCGCTGCGACGAGTATAGCAAAGTCTCGTAGGCTCTCCATCCATTCTCCGCATCGGGTTCACCCTTGTGTTCATTTGCTGTCACACGGTATTGAGCAAGATTTGTGGGAAGATGAAGGGGGGTGATCCTCACCAAGTGAGGTGGGAAGGTCTCGGCGCAGACTAGCTATTCGGGTGTAAATGACACAATGGACGATCGACTGAGCGGCGTGACTCACCTTGGAGCAGAGTATCCTCGAAATGGATGTCCACTTTAGACTTGAGAACGGGCAGAATGCAATCTCTGATGGAGGGATGAACTCATGAACCGCGCGGACCGAAATGGGGTGCTGTGCGCCGGCTTACCTCGCCCACTTCATTACGGCGCTCAAAGTGACACCCGCGACGCGCAGCGCAACCGCTGTCCCGATGGCTCGCAGGTCGGGCTTGCCGGTCCTAAGCCCAAGCTCAATCTATATCGGAGCATCGCAGCGGGTCAACAGCCGGCAACCCCACATCTGACGGGGGGTTACGTACGCTCTGCAGGACTCTCGTCGACGAATACAGCATGACCACGGTTTCCAGACCACCCCAGACCCGGAGGAGGATGTAAACGAGCATGAGATGCGGGCAGAGCGCGTATATTTCGAGGAAGAAGCGGACGAGCATGGGGATCGCAGCGATGACGTCACGTATTTTATTGATTCCGGGAAGGTGCAGCAGGCTCGACGCGTCGCCCGCGTCCTTCTCCATGACCAGCCGCCACACCCCGAGCTTGAGTGACGTGTAGAGCTCGGGGGGCAGGAACCGGTTGAGGTCGAGGTCGAGGTCGCCGCTGCTCTTTTCGTTGCGGATGCCGAGACCCATGGCGAACTTGGCAAGGGCAGGGGAGGGGAGGGGAGACGTGATATGATAGGGAACGCGTTCTTGACCGCGAAGAGAGGCCAGCCAATCCGAACTGAAAACCGAGGATGTTCCTCTCGCTGTCTTTATATATGTATTTCCGGGGCCCGTGGGCCATATCGAAACAACAACTCTGTCGTCCCTCGGTTTCGAACTCAGCATCGCATCGGGTGCGCTGCAAACTCCGCTGTCAACCCTGATTCGCGAGGCCCTCTTCCACAAAGGAGAGCTTATAGCACGCATGGCTTCCACTTTGGCGCGGGCAGGGTACGACGTCCTTCCGCACGCGCCGCTTGTTCCAGTGACGCCCCAAATCCATGGGGCTGCCTGAAACAAGCTTGGGCACGCATATGAGCCTGTAGCCTCAAATGAGTAATCGCGCAGCAAAACCGTAACAGCACGCACCCTGGGAAAAAGACGCCCCAGTTGGCAGGAGGGACAATAGGTCACGGTCACTGACGGGCATTTTGGGGTTCATCTGTGGGGGTCTGATGCATGCGGCTTGTTGTGGGCGAAGCTGATCCATCCCGGGCTTAGAACCCCCGCGCGCGCCCAGCGATCTGTCTCCCGCTGATAAGCTCCTGATGGCCTTCGGCTGCTTCCGCCGCCCCGGTGTGAAAGAAACGAGCACTGCTATTGTCTCCGAAAGGCTGCAAGGGCTGAAACTCGTTGCACCTCTGAATGGATGTTTGTCTGTCTCCCCGGGTCATCTCTCTCTCACTTTCTCTACGGCCCGTTCACTCGCTCATCAGGCGAGGGCAATTTCGTGGCGTTGTGTGATAGGGTCGATGCAAACGAATGTCTGTTTTGGCCCTTGGCAGGGTAGGGAACGTGTGAGATGCACAGAACCTGTGCATCCAGACGTTCGCACTGAACGAGGCTCGAGCTCCTTGCGCCGAAGAAAGAAGACGGACGAAGAAAACGGCGCACACGTGCTGATCAAACGTCGCTCGCGTACGGTCACACAACGTGCCGTGACATCGGAGTGCGCGCGCTTCCGTCAGCAGGCTGCGAGATCACGCCCAATGCAGTAATGCGAGCCCCCGAGAGCGCGAGAAATGAAAGTTTCGGCTACTCAGACGGCGAAGAGTCACCACGTCTTCGCTCGCCAGAATCAGTGGCGGCCCGAACTCTACCCCAGTCAGGCGTAATCCGGATCCGGCACCTCGATCATATCTCCCGGAAATCGCCGAAGCCTCTCCGTTTTTTTCCAGTCATGGCCTCCGCACCGTTCATTGTCTTCGGGTATGGATCGCTCATATTCAAGGTCTGTAAGATCCGCCGTCCACACGAGAACTTGGCCTGAAAACGCTGCTGCTCAGCCTCCGCCGCATGCCGTAAGCAGAGGTCTGCTTGGGCTCAGATTACCTTCAAGGCGGCTGCTGAGGGGATCTAGAGCCGGGATTCCTCAAAGGATACGTGCGCCGGTTTGCACAGGAGTCGCACGACCATCGGGGCACTCCCGAAGTTTGTCTTCGAGCTGTTTTTGACACTGTTACTGCGATGCTCATCCGGCACTAGAACCCTGGGCGGGTCGTGACACTGGTCCACAAGGAGGACTGGGATCTGTTCTCTCAAGCCGTGAGTGGTATACGCTCCTTCTGGTGTCTGCCTTTCCTATGGTTTCGTCAGGATCCGTTCCCTGACGAGGACATCGTATGGGGTGGGGTGACTACTCTATCGCGCAATTCGTCGTATGAACGTTGGCGTCAGGCGTTGCGTACACGATTGATCCAGAACACGTAGATGAAGTTCGCGCATATCTCGGTAAGAGCTCCTGGTGCTGCTGCTGTGCATTTCTTCTCTGACCGTTTCTGTCTGCTAGATTACCGTGAGAAGGTTCGCGCTCTTCTCGAGTCGATTGGAGGACCAGCGCCGACCCAGTAGGCAGGATGGATACACGATGGAGACTATACCAATCTACGGGGTCGTCAACGGAGTGGATGCAGTGGTAATTCCCAAGGTGCGCGCAGATCCATGCATCCGTCCAAGCATATCTCTCGATCTGATGACGTTCTCCTTTAGGCCTATGTACGTTCCCTGCCGCGCCCAATTTGTGATTATGGAAACTCATGTTGAGGTGTGAGTGCTATGTCGGGCGCCGAGACAATCCTTCGTTCAGTGAGCAGCTGAGTTTGCTTGTTTTCTTTGCCTTTGCCAGCTGACAGCGGACGCAGTCGGATCTGCTGAGCCTCTTTCGGCACTCGCGGAGCGAATCCACGTCTCTGCTGGACCCTCTGGCCCAAACAAGGTGATGGGTCCCGTAATTTCCGTGTTCTTCGCTCATGTGTCCCCACTTGTCCTTGACACGTAGGAATATCTCTTCAACTTGGCCACAGCTGTCCGGGAGCTGGCCCCGGAGTCGAGAGACAGTCACCTGTTCGCCCTGGAGGTCAGCGCGCCGTTTCCCATGCATTCCACCCTGCAACCTGAATCCGGACATAGGCTCTGGTCAAAGACTTGGAAGCTCGAGCTGTGCCATAGCGTTATCCTCCTGTCTGGTGACCGGTTGTCGATACCCTTGTATTACAGATCACTCGGAATCACGCTGACTCACCATCACATCCCACACAGAAAGGCGATCAAATACTGATGATCAAATCATTCGTTTGTCTTCTTCCTTGTTCTCACTTTTGTTCCCGTTGTGCCACTGTAGCGCCCGTCAGGCCTTTGTTCTTGATTGCCGTGGCGGTGGGTACAAAAGGACAGAACTGTTTTAAAGAAGGCTATTACCACTACCACTACGGCTCCCACTCCCACTCTCTGATGGCTCCCACCCGCCACGCACGACCGACACGCTCGCCGACGATGACCGACTGCTTCAGCCCTCCCTCGCCACACGCTCCTTCCACGAAGTCTAAGAATCACGGTCCTTGGCAGACCCCGCTGACGCGGCTGGGCTTGGGGAAGGGCGCGAAGCAGCCGATGACGATGACACGCACGAACTTCATGAACGATGAGAACAAGACGACGGAGCAGCTCGGGGATGTGGCGGAGTATATCATGCGCAGACCTTCTGCCGGTGATACGACCGTGCTCCGTGCCACGAAGAAGAGGACGACGACAAAACCGCCAACGGAGGAGCGGGAGGATGAGGATGGGGCATGTGTGGTGAGGCAGCGGACTGACTCGGATGCGACATTGCGTGGTGTGAAAATTACGAGGCAGTCTTCAAAGAAGGAGTGTAAGGATGAAAGATCTACAACGGATTGTGTTTCCTTCCCCAAAAGTCCAGAAGTGCCCCCTCAATTTTCGAGCCACCGCATCCGAGGTAACGTCTCCGGTGCGCGGCTGCTGCCGAACGGGTGCTACGAGCTCGACCCGGAAGAGTACACTCTGTCCATCCAGTACCACTCTGGACCGCACTTCGAGTTTTGGGACAATTCAGACAAGTACGTTTTACGATCTTTTAGACTTACTTGATGTAGACGGCTCCTGACGCAGCCCACAAGCTACCTCATGGTCACCGGGCTCGCTCTGTGTATCCGACTGCGCGACCCGGACAAATGGGATCACATTCCCCTCGCTAGGCCGACGCTCAACGTGGGCGCAATCCTGTGCACCAGCGCGCCCATCGTCTGTGCCCCAGCGCACTACCGAAGCTCACCTGCGTCCAAATTCGCCGTGAGCTACCACGGGACGACGTTGAACCGCGCTCCACCGTCTGAGGATCCGGCGACCTGGGGAATCGTCGCTGACTCGGTGTGGAATAGAGAGCCAGGATGTACCTCTGGACCGCGCGTCGCGCGGCTTTTAGCGTTCATGGTCCCGATGCCAACCACGCTATTCGACAAGTGCGAGACCAGGGTATTCGATGTGAGCGCCTGCGTCAGCTTGAATGAGAAATCGAGGCATATCGTGTCCTCGATGGAGCGGATTACGGTGTCGCATTTGCAGCGGGAACGAGACATGTCCTGCAAGTGTACTACCACTAGTACTACATACACCGATAGGGGCTGATGGTTTGATTCGAATCGCCTTGTACGATTTTGGCCTCTTCCGCTCATCACTTTCACGTAAATCCGCGCCGCAAGTCTGTTTGCCACGCGCGCCAGAGAGAGAGCAACTCAGGAGCGATTTCAGGGTCGACCTAAGCTGAATATTGAGTGGCAGCGCGGTGTGAACATGCATGCTTGACTTACGTCCAGCCAGGACACGACAGCGCGCACTTCGGACAGGACCCGAGAATAGGCGAATCGCGCGTCGCCCAGCGCGCCTAACAACTCTGCCGTGGGGACCGAATTGGATAGATGCTCGGTCCATCGGCGTCGGATGTACTGATACGTCGTGCTGCTCGATGTGTCAGTCGCCAGCTTCAGAGCTATACAACATCAGAATGCGCACAGATCGACCGGTGCACACTCATCGAGATTGCGTGTGATGAACCTGATGCAACCTGCAGCGACTCGCGCGTGGTACACCCGCGGGTCGGTCCAGAAGGGCTGCGAGCGCCGGCGGTCGTGCAAGAACTCGACGGCCGCCTGCTGCAGGATGCGGACGCGACTCGCGCCGGCCGCGCCCGGGCACTCGATGAACGCCGACAGCCCGTCCAAACCCCCGTTGTGCGGGATCTCCAAGCCGAGCAAAATCTGGAGCTCTGCCAGCGAGAAAGACGCGCGCAGCACGGAGAGTAGGCCGAGCACGTGTCTCGCTGACTCGGGGGCCGCGGACAGGATGTGGTGGTACAGCTGGTCCAGCGGGGGCCGCGGTGCGTCGTCCGCTGCAGCGATGACCACCCCGACTAAGCGCTGCACAGGATCTCCCCGGGGATCAGCCACGTAGCGCAGCACCGTCGACGGGTACAGGAAGTGGCGGTCTGATTTCCGGACGAGCACGTTCACCGCATCGACCGACGGCCAGGACTCGGGTATTGTGCCGGGGGCGCGCGTCGAAGTGATCTCGCTGATTCCGGCCCACAGAAACGTGCGGATGTCCGATTCGGAGCTGAACAATTGCAGCGGAATCCGGTTGGCCATACCTCTGAAGACGGGCAGATCGAATGCCGCCTCGAGATGTGTACTGGAGCGGCTTGTTATGAGAAAGCAGAGCGGCAGTCGATGGACAGCGAGTAGCTCGGCGATGAGCATGAGCACCTGCAGCTGGGCGTCGTCTCGCTCACACGCATCCAAGGCATCGATGACGACCACCTTGGGAGTTGTTTCCTCCCCGCTGTTGATCATTTTGTACGGCTCGACAATGAGATGCATCGCCTGCGCCTGGATCGGCTGCGAGAGGATCGACGCAGTTCGTTCAATCGCGCGCGAAATGTGCGTCCTCAAGGCGGGATTGGAGCGCGCGAGCTTGTAGGCGAGCGTCGCCACGAGGAATCTCGCATCCGCTAGGTCCCCCATGCCGTGCGCGAAAAAGAACGTCGCGCCGAGCTGTCCGGACTCAGCGCAGAATTCGGCCACGCTCTGAGCGATCGCTGTTTTTCCGGAGCCAGCATCTCCGTGGATCCACAGCATCCGCGGGCCGCGTAGGACATTTTTGGTCCATGAGAGGATGATCTCGAAGACGATCTGCCGGGTCTGCGGGTGGCAGCGGGAGCAGGGTTGTCGTTCGGCAGAATCAAACGATGCGCCGACGGCAATGGCGCTGTGGAGCAGATGGAGGCCTGTGCAGGTTGACTGTCTCCAGACGATTTGACCTCCAGTACACGGGCTCACCGTCCGCTGGTTCCTCGGCGACATTCATGGGGTCTATAAATCTAGCTGAGGAGGACCGTCGGCGGGCCATGATGTCCCATATCTCGACGTGGAGCTAGGCAATAAGTAGTCCAACAGGATCACCGCCACATGAAATGAGCGCGTCGGCAGAAAATGTCAGCGAAAGGATTAACATAGTCTATCACGGGCGTATCACTCCCGAAGCATCCCGTGGGTGCTCGGAAGGCGCTTGGGAGATAGCGCGGATCCCTCCAGTCCCGTGACCCCAGTAGTTGAACTCATCACTCCGCATTTCCGTCGGTGCAGATGGCATGCTGCGACTTGTCCTAGAACCGGCCAACTCAGATTTCAAAGCGCCGAATTTCATGAAGCCTCGTACAACCCGAGTGCGACCATCGAATATTTCTGCATTTCACTGACCGCACGTGGTAGATGGCTATCAGCGCGTTGCCGCAGGTTTTGGATCCGCCGTCCGATTGTGTGCTGCACACCCCACGCCCTTGCTCGGCTCCCTGAATGGGCGGTGATGGAATCACGGCCGGCGCTCGAAGGACCGAATAAGATCGCTCGCGCCCAAGGACAAGATCAGCGCCCATCCAAGTTCCGGCGCTGTGGGCTGAGAATAGACAGGAGCAGCACAGCATCGGATCAGTTGGAATGGATCAGTTGGGAATGATCCGAAGCATCGACGTGATGACCGGTCGATGAATATTTGACCCGATCAGTGATCCTCGTGGAGTGACGAAGCGTGACATTCCAGCTAACTCGATGATTCGTCCCTGTTTCGCTTTTTTCTTGCTCACTCGCCCAAGCGTTGTTTTTGAAATCAATCAATCAGGCAAAAAATCATAAGGGGAGCTCCAAGGTCGCAGAACGTAGGAATGCAAGATCGTGCACCAGTGGGTGTAGGATGGAAATCGTTTCGCTGGCGGGTATCACTGTGGCCAGCTTGCGGCTGGGTGTGAATAGAGAGCCTTTCAAGTGCGCTGGTGACCGCAGGGCACGGAGCTGGCCTCCGGAAGAATGATAGGGATTCCTGGCTGCGTGCCCGGTGGGTCGCAGGGTTGTGGAGAACAGGTTAGTTGGCCCGGCAGTTCGGCGGATACCATGGTTAACGGACATTGCGCGACGTTTCAACAGCGGAGAAGTAGCAGCGCGGCGGCACAGAAACTTTGCGAAGCGATCCCGCTGGATGATGGGGGCGGCGATGGGAAGGGGTGTACGACTGGCCGCTTGCGACGCTCTCTCTCACCTGCCTTTATCGCAATCACATTTCTCGAATGTCCCTCCTCCTCCTGCCCGTGCTTCGATCCACTCTCGATGACTTCCGGTGTCATCAAATCTGGGCCAAGAGCCCGTCCATACATTTCCACAGTGGATTCCCGTGCGTGTCGGGCCTGTGCCACAGGATCTGTAGGGCCCGAGTGGACCGCAGGAACTTTCCGGGATCGTCCAGAGAGACGGACCCTCTCGCTCGCCTTCGGCGGTCGATCCGCAGAGTTTATCGAAGGTTTCATACCACCTGGAACTGCTTAGCTTGAGGGGGGCGGATTCTCTCCACGCGTGTTGGCTCTGGTCCGATGGTGCCTCGGGCGGCCTCGGCACTCGACCGGTTCTCAAGTTGGAAGCCGAGGGTGGTCGTAAGTAGCGTCCACCAGGTGCGGACCACCACAGATTTTCAGTCTTGTTCGGCAGCTCGCTTCCTCGAGACGCGGGGGCGGGGTTTCCGGCTTTTCAATCTGCTTGGATCGCCTCTTGAAGTAGAAGCCCGACGACAGTCCGTGTTTCCAGGACTCGAACTCCGTACTTAATCTCATTGTTCGCGTCCATAGCATAGGCAACTCTAACTCGATCTGCCCGCCGCATAATTACGCGTACGTGCCGTTTTACTTTGCCCGTTTGACGATGTGCAAATGCATGGACCTAGACGCAGTCAATTGAGTCGCCCGTCCGTTACCTTGTGCGGCGGAGAAATTCACCCTGAAAACGGAGTGCATTGTGCGACTAACAACATTGGATCCTAGGTTTAGCGCGCCCGCTCTTACTTTTGATGAAGACTTTCCTGTTGTTTCTCGACGCTGAATTCTCGTGCGCGGCCTATTTCATCGGAGGACGAGATACTTATTTAAGCACCCGCCCCCCCTCCTTCCCCATCCCTGTACACTCCACTGCCCTCATCGATCAGCACCATGAGCTCTGCCAACCCCACCTCACTGCTCCCAATCGCCGAAAATGATGAGACAGCGATCCTCCTCTCTCATCATGAATTCAAAAAGCCTCGCACTACGTCATCTGTCGTGCGGCCCTATCTCGAGCTCATCAGATTTGAAAAGGTGCACTTTTCATTTCCCTGTGGTGATGAGCTGCGGCTGATCGGTCCTCAAACGGCAGCCAACGGGGACTATACTCATGTTCTGGCCATTCGGTGCGGTCATGGATCATCTGTACCAGCTGTGCATGGAACTCACGCATTTCCAGCCTGGGGTTTGACGATGGCGGCATATCGCACCGGCCTCCCCCTTACAGATTTCCTCCACGGCCTGGGAAGAGCGCTCGTCGGCGCCTTCCTCCTGCGCAGTTCGGCCTGCACGGTGAACGACATTCTCGACCGTGACATGGACGCCGGTGTCGGTCCGTGTTCTCTCCACCCCTCGAATCTCTCCGCACGCTGACGAGGATGCCATGCTAGAACGAACAAGAAATCGACCGTTGCCTAGCGGGGCGATCTCACCTTCAGCAGCGACCGTTTATCTGTTTGTGCAGTATGGGCTGGGCTGTGCTTTCTTCTGGTACACCGAGACGGGACTTGCGTACGTCTTTGGATCTTTCTTCCCTCACTTTCACTGCTGAAGAAAAATGCCGCACACAGTTTCTGGATTGCCCTGTTTCAACTCATCCCACTGTAAGAACTCCCCTCGCAAGTTGTCTGTCTGGCTAATCGTTCTCCACCGATCCAGATTCGCTGTCTACCCGTTATTGAAACGCATCACTCATTGGCCGCAAGCATGGCTCGGATTCGCGATGAACTTTGGGTTCGTCACTGCGTGGATCTCGGTAACCCAAAGTGCGGACCTAAGCGTCCTTCCGGCGGCTATGGCTAGCTGTTGGTTGTAAGTTTCCTTCGTCAAGTAAACTCCAATCGACGAATCTGACGGTATTCCTAGCTGGACTATGCTCTACGGTATCTTCCCTCACATAGCATACCCTAATCCGTCTCTAAAGAGCAACGCATTCTCCCAGATACAGTCTACGCCTGCCAAGACCTCAAAGACGATGTGAAGGTCGGCGTCCGCTCCACCGCGCTCCTGTTCGGGACCTGGATCCGCCCCCTGCTCGTCTCGTGCGGCGTGCTCTTCGTCGTCATGCTTGCCTGCGCGGGCGTTCTCAACTCTCAAGGACCGATGTTCTTCCTCGTCTCCGTCGGCGGCACGTGTGTGCATCTGCTGTGGCAGTACTCGACGGTCGATCTGGGCGTCCCGAAAAGTTGCTGGCGTATGTGCGATGCTTTTGGCGAGATGCTCTGACTTACCAATGAATTTCATTTAGTGAACTTCACCCGAAATGGGCATCTCGGGTGGATTATATGGAGCGGGCTGGTGTTGGATTACGTTCTTGCGTTGTACAGCACACAGTAAGCCCAGCGGACATGGTAAATAAAGTATCTAAATATGTGCTGCTACTTATTTTGATTGCCAAATATCTGATGTCCTTGTGACTTGAATATGGTCGACTGCACATCTCTGAGGAACCGATATCCGCAAAAAACTCCGAAAAGAATGAAGAGTGTGAAGTAATAAGACGAGGATTCGAGTCTCACGGATAAAGGGTTTTGGGGACAGCGAGGGACATTATGCCTCTGAAAGAGAGACAGAAATGACTCTGTTGCTTATCGCTACACGTCTGCTCAGTACCGGACACAAAGTATACCGCAGCACGAAGATCTTCGCTTCGATCTCTCCAATGGTTTTATTTTCGCTTCCGCTATTTCATGTTCGATATTTGCCGACCCCGCCCGGGTCCGATCCTACTGCACAGCATCCTTCACTTCGGCTCCGTGCCTGACCACCTCATCCGAGGACCCACAAGACTGACAACGGCCTTGTCAATTGAACTTGATGTTGGGAAAGGGATCAGATCGAATGACATGCTTAGTCATGTCTGGCCGAGGAATTACAGCTGTCTTATTTGTGCGAGCTTGGGTGCAGGATGAGGACTCAGCGCAACTTCGTGACTTCGGGCGTGTCATTCCCGAAACGAGTGGAAATTCTCGCTGTCTGGCTTTACACGCAATCGGCCGACAAATCCGAAGTCTGAAGGCACGTAGCTTGACGTTCGACTCCGATGGTACGCACTGATGTCTTCAAGCACTGTGATTTGCATTAATACTGTCCGTAGAAGGCGGGATTGGTCAGCGAGGAAGTTCCGGCTCGTCTATCGTGCGACGCGTGGAAGTGGCAGTCGAATGCGACCCTTGGCGCTACCATCGGAGGAATCGACTGGGTCACGTTCGGACCAAAAATGGATGGGCTGCTTGGGTCATTCTGCCAGGCGTGCAGACACTTCGTTCTAGGGGTGGATGATGCATTCCTACCGTCGACTACATGCCAAATTGACCAGCTAATGTATTGGAAGAGCCGTTTTTGTTGCACAACAATACCACGTTCTTTCCATGACGTCGACGCACATCAGCTGATAGGCCGCAACAGGGACCAGATGGGACAGAGGAGGACAGCCAAACCCAAAAAACCGGTCGGACAGATTCTTTGAGTAAAACAGAGCACTCCCGGTCAGCATGGCAAGAGCCGGTTCCGAGATGTTAGTATCCTGGAGCGCAAGGCAAGCGTAAGCAAGTCCATCTTCGATCTCAGCCTCTCCTCACCAGGTGGCTCAACATTCAGAACATCGAATGAGACCCATGCCTGAACTGGAGACATCTCTGAGATCTAGACCCGTCGGAAATTGGATCGACCAGGGTCGATCGAGTCTGCAGATCCAGATCTTGCATGGGTTTGCTCCCACGACCTATCTGTCTTTCCGAATGAGGACGCAGATGATGCGCCGGCCCGCCGTATGCCGGTTGCCACAGATTACACCCTCATTCCAGCATCTGCCACGGGGTGCGTGCCTAAATCCAACGCGGGAGCTGAAAGCGGGCATGTGATTTTGTTCGCTCTGTCTAATGCTGATTCGGCGATGACGACACTACCCTTGTCTCACCAACCCCAGCCTGCCCGTTTCCAGCCTGACGACCCACCCGCCCAGCTTCTCGCTCCGGAAGTTGCGCTCCCAGTCGTATATCCCATCGACCGCCTTGCGTGCGTTGACGCGCCACAGCACGTGCTTCGCCTCGTCGTCGCCGTCCGCGAGCTGCACGACGTCCTGGGTCGCGAGCAGCGGGCCGTCCGGCGCGAGGAGCGCGTGCGGAACCCGCTGCGAGACGGAAGCCGCCATTTCGGGGGTCGTGGGGCCCAGTGCATGCGAGCAAAAGTCCATGGTGCGCTGGATTGTAGTTTCTGTGAGCTCGGTCGCGCTGTGAGCCGAGTCGGCGGTGCCTTGGATGACTGTTCAGGGATCTAGTCAGTGTGTGTCCCTCCTTTTCTTGAGGCTATGATGATGTCTCACCGGGTCGTAGGAAGTCAAACGCTCTGTCAAAATTGTCCTCTTCGATGTCAGAGAGCACCGGAGCTGCTTGCGCGTTGATCTGCTTGTAGATGCTTAGGACCACAAGCAGAAATCTGGGAGCAACTGAGCATGGTATGGCTGTGATTTAGAAATTCATGGTGCACTGACCGCGTATAGGACGTTCCGGTCTTCTCGTTATGGAACCGCGCCGCTTCACTCTCGGAACACTCACCGCGTATTGAAGCTGCGATGGTCGCCGCAGCCGAAAGGGCATTGGTAAACGCGAGGTGGACCCCAGAAGAGAAGAATGGGTCGATCTGTTGATCAAGTAAGAGTCGTTTATTGTCTTCCCAGGGATCATGGCCGACTCACAAACGCTCCAGCATCGCCAGCAATGCGGAAATGCGGGCCGGCATACGCAGAAGCGGCATAGCTGTAGTCTCCAGCGGACTTGATCTCGCTGGCCAGTTGTGCTTTGCCCAGCAGCCGAACTAGACCGGGCGCCAATGGAAGCTGAGCGAGATAGTGCTCCTTGACAGATGTGGGCGCGGTTTTGCGCGCACGGCTCGCTTCCTCATTCATGACGACACCAACCGACACAGTTCCGTTATGGAGGGGAATGAACCACGCCCAGCCCGATTCGTCTACACAAAATGAGGGTCAACGTACATCTCAATATCAGCACCTAAATCGTACCTGTCAAAGCTTCAAACCAGGGCGCATTTTCACGCCTTGTCCCAGGCTGGTAGACGCCCGCACCGGTCCAGTAGCCCCAGAACGCAACGTTTCTCAGCGCTTGGTTGAACTTGCGGTTCCTCAGATACCGCGTGGACATAATTCCGTTACGGCCCGAGGCGTCTACAAGCCAGGTAAACTTGATCGTTCCCCGGCTCTCGGTGTGCAGCTGCGAGGAGTCTCTCCGCGTCCACTCCGCTGACACCGGTTGGTTTGCCGCAAATCCGATCGAGGAGACGGATACGCCCTCGAAGATCCTGGCACCAGAGGAGGCCGCGTGACGGAGGAGAAGCTCGTCGAATTCCGAGCGGATCTAGGTCGTTGCGTAAGTTTTGCGTGCGAATGTCAGCGAGCCCACTGACAACATTGAAAGCCGCTTTTTCTGGGTCTGGAGTGATGAAGTCCGTGTCTGGATCGGGAATGTCAAGCACAGTCGAAGCAGCCGGTGACTCAACCTACATCCTTCGCGCTTGTGCTGATTCAGTTTAACAGCCGCCCCGACCTTGGATTGTGGCTCAGCGACTTGACGTGTAAGTCTATAACATCCCCCTCACCTTCACCGTGAAGCCATGCTTCACGAGCTTCTCTTCAGCCCCGATGAAGCGGAGGAAGGGCCGACAAGAGGGAAGCATACTTTCGCCGATGTGATACCGCGGGAAGAAATCTTTCTCAAGAAGTGTCACGCTGAAGCCCTCTGGAGACGAATCCTTCAGCTCCATCGTCGAGTCTTCAGGCGACCCACACACCTCTGGCTAGAGCGCTGGCAGCGTAAGAGCCAGCGGGGCCACCGCCGATGACCAGGATATCAGTCTGTGTCGGCTGCGACAAGTCAATGTGCCGATCACGTCCAAGCGGAAACAGGGCTGACGTACGATCGAAGGAGAGGGCATCGCTGTGGCAGGAGTTCTTTGGTGGGGCTTACATCTCACTGGCATCCGCTGACTTTATATTACTCGTTTTTTTCGTGACACTCTTACGCGTCGATTACCTGTCAGCCCTGTGCTGCTGCCACTAATTATCCGGTCGTTAGCCTCCATTACAAGTTATAAATGCAGATTAGGACTAGGTTGTATGTTGAAATGATTTCCTTGTCTCCTGGAAGTGAAAATATGTTTCGTTGCACGGAGATACGCTTCCGCGACTTCACTAGTTGAAACCGGGATCGGTATCGGGCACGCGAGTATATTCTGGAGCGGAGAGAATGAAATTTTCTTTCAACGTCCACGTCAGACGCCGTAGCACAAGCAGCTCCAGCGATCCAACTGTCGCAGGTAGCGGGTTCGCGTTCTAATTCAGGCTCTATTGCGGACGAGTCATAGCCCAGCCGTGCGTCAGACGCTGCAAACTACGGGGATCATAACCTTGTGTCGGATTTGATCTCCTAAAAGAAGCGTAAAACGGAGTTGACTGAGTTGCCGGTCTCGATGATTGTGCAGTACGCCATCGTCGCTCACACCATACCCGAGGGCCTATGTCAGTCTAACGGTTTCAGACACGTCTGCTGTGCTCACACGACGGTTTCCGTTCTCGGGACAGCGGTACACGTCCCTGGCGATTCAGCACAGGGCCGCAGTCTAGGTTGAGGGCAGCAGAATGCATAACAGTAACTATGCGTTTGTGCCGCAAGATAGTTGTGTTTTTTAGCTTTCATAGACCTTAGTCTGTACGACTCGGTCGATTAGAGATCCCCACGTTTTGTTTGCTAGGAACAGCGAGAACGTAAATGGCGCACAATAATGTAATGGGGGCACGCGATCGGGTTCCTGCGACGATTCAAGATTGAGCTTAGCCAAGCTGCCCGATCTTGTGGTGCTCAGCCTCTTGGAGATACCACGCATGAGTGCTATGTCGCCGACCGGAGACATACGGATTATCGGCGCTGTACGAGATACCAAGGGAACGAAACGCGGAAAGCAAGCGATATGTATAGAGAGCAGTGTACGTGAGTGAATATGATCGGACGGGATAGATAACGAGCCTAAGATCCAGTATCATCTGCGGAAAAGCCAGGAATCATCATTGCCCCGGCCGCACTGCGATGTAGATAGTTATCGTCCCGACCGCGGTCCATCGCCCGGCACTCCTCAAGCAGTTTGCGCAGCTCGTTCAGGCTACCCGCTGTATTGGACGTCGGCGCGTGTTTCCAGCCGTCTTGAAGCAGCTGCTCCTCGACCTCAGCTTCGTCTTCGTCATCCTCCTCGTCGCTGTCATCATCGTCGCTGAAATCGCCGTCATCCAGGTCTTGAGGCAGCTCACCCAGTAGAGCGCCCGTGCAATCCTCCAACCGGACGCCGGCACCGGCAGTCATCGACCACCATCTTTCCCATCGGCTCATCCCTCCTCCCTCCGTGCTAGGCCCATCTGCCTTCTCGAGATCCATCAGCAGACCGCGGCTCAAAACACGCAAGCGGTGTAACGAGGGAAACGCCGTCTTGTCACACAGCGCCTGGATCGTGCGATCGTTGACGGACGTAGCAACCAGTGCAGACACGCCGTCTGCAGCTCCGAAACCAACTCCAAACGCGTACGATAGCCCGCTCAGCCCGACGTTCATGAGCTTGTCGTGCGCGAGCGGAGGGGAAGGCCCCGACGAAGATGAGTCGTCCTCGGCACCAACAATACGCCAGTCTCCGTTGAATGTCATGGTGCGCAGCTCGGGGCATCGTGCCAGGATCTGCTGCACCGGGAGGCTTGGTAGAGCTTCGAGGTCGAGGTGAATGACACTCGGTCCGTGCGCAGTGAGGAAGCAAACGACGTCCGGCAAGTCGGTAGTCCGGGGACAATCAACCGACAGGTGGCGAAGCACAGGCAAGTCCCAGCCACTGGCTTGCTCGACGAATTGCTGGATGTGGCCTTTAAGCGACAGCTGCTGCAAATTGGGTAGCGTGAGACGGATGTCACCCGCTGCGCCAAGTGCGGGGTCGTCCGATACAACGCTCGCACGCTCGTAGTCCTCCTCCTGAGCACTAGAGGCCAGAAATCCCCTCTCCTCCGCCTGCCCGTCATACTCTAGCTCGATATGCACCGCCCCGACGCGTCTAAGCCCTTCCAAAGCCCAGATCACCTTCCCCAGTGCCCCAGCGGGGACGGTCACCGCAAGAGTCGACAGGCTTCCCCGCGCATGGACTGCCAACGCATCGGCCACCGGCCCGAAGGTGCTGGCGGTCAGCGGCCAGTTGACGATAAAGATCTGGAGGTTCGGGCAGTGTCGGATGACGCGAATGAGCGCGTCCTGGAGTAGAATCGGTGTCGTCCCGCGGGCGTGCGAGGCGTAGAACCGCGTGACGTGGATCCGGCGCGTCCACCATCCGAGGGGCGGCGCAGCTGCGTTGGCCGATGACCCTGCAGGGTCCGTGGACGTGGCGGCCGTGGAAGAAGTGGCAGCAGACGCGTCGAGGAGGTTGGCAAGTGCAACGAGCCGCCCGGGATCGCTGAAGAACAGACACCGAAAGAGAAACTCTGACCCAATCTCCCGCCACCGCTTGCATGTCCGCACGATCGCCTTCTTCGTCGCGTAACTCCGCCGCTGGACCATCTCGACGGCATCCCCGGGCGTGCGGAGGGACCAGGCACCGTGAAAGTTCTTGAACCACGCCGACTCAGCCATGGGCGATACGCCGGGCAGACCCGGTGCGAAAAGCACATCTTCGTCGGCGGCAAGGTCGAATATCTGAGTCCATAGTTCGGCCGGGAGATCGATCATGAGACAAAGTGCTGAGGATGGCAACAAGAATACACTCGAAGAACGGGGGTGATTTGCGCCTGGTGCGGTCGAGAAGAAGAGTGTTGTGTGCTCCTGTTGGTCGGAGCTGTGGCTGTGCACATAATCAGATAATCTTATCTGGAGAAGCTACCATAAAGACTGTCGTCACTATCTCTCCATTCGAGCTTTGAAGACGGAAGGTCGGGAGAAAGCACCATTTTCGAGGATATATATATGGGACACTTCTATACGGATTATCATCGTTAGTCACGACTCGAAGGGATCGAGAACGGTAATACTTCATTATGTCCGCTCCCGAGGCTGGGCATGAATGAAGAAGCGCAGAGAATGAGACCTTTGTGAACCTCAAAACTTCTGGGGACTCCATTGAGACGACAATCGTCCTTCTCCTTCTGGTCGACCTCTTTCGTCTAGTCGTGCTTCTCAGAAATAACTTCATCGGGGAAGGCAGAGGTACCTGAACTCGCGCAGCACCGGTATTTCGAATCACAGATTCGACTGGTACCACTCAGTTCCTGGCTTCCTATGAGGCCCCATGTGCGACAGGATCACTGCGCATTGGCAGTGGTACTGCGGTCAGAGTCGCACGCGTGACAGTCCCCATCTTCCAAGCTCCGCAGCGAGCATCGCCTCAACCGAGTGGCACACATCTTCCTACTTAGAACCCCATCCCCGTCTCACAGAGACCACAACCAGAGATGATACTCGACTCTGAGGATCTTCCGCCCCCATACACACCTCTCCCGACCCCCGGCGGGGAGCAGACGCTGTCGTACGGCCCCACTCGCCCGTTCCAGAATGCGCAGCAACAGGAACAGCAGGAGCGGGCCGGGGGTGGGATGCGTGCGTGGCTCGAGCGATCGAGGGGCGCGCAGACGCTCGCAAGAGGCATTGGCACGAGTTTGGGCGCCGGGCGAGGGAGAGGACGAGGACGAGGGACGGTGGATCGGAGCAGAGGATGGGACAGCGCGAGGAGGGAACGCCGGCACTCCGTCCCTGCATCTACACCCGCACCGAGGCATGCCATACCTCGACGTGCCTTGGCTGGTTCCGCAACGATGCGTACGCCCCCGCCACGGCATCCTTCGCAACGCGCGCGCGAAGCACCACTACCGCCGCTCCCCGCCCGGTCGGCGCAGGATTTTGCCACTCTTCCTTCCCGCATGCCGCAAGCTGCCCACTCGGATTTCGCGCAGGAGTTTTATGCGGCGGGGACGGGGGAGAGTGTCGGGTTGCAGTTCGAGGCGATGACGCTGGGCTCTGGGCCAGGGCCGAGTTCTGCGCAAGCGTCGACTTCGCGCACACCATTGACTTCATCTACGTCGTCGTCTGCACCGATAGATTCTGGCCTTCCCAGACCGACGACGACGCCTCAGGCGGGACACCCGCTACTTCACAAAGGGCAAATCTTGTTCTATCCTGCTGGGGTGCAGTGCAAGAAGTGTGGGTATTCCTTGCTTCTGCTGCTCTTTTCATTGCCACTCACTCGCCCCTCTCGCTCAGGTTACAACACTGGGTACCAGCGCTTTGACCCATCGCGGCCATGCAGCCGATGCTGGCGCAACTACGGTCGGCCGTATAGCGGCCCGCTCCTCCTCGCGTCTACAGGAGCGTTCGATACACATGCGGATCCCTCATCGTCCTCTTCTTCCATCCAACGGCCACTGCCGACCAACTTCGGCTTGAGTGCCTCCGCAGGTGAAGGTGGAGCGGGCGGAGATCCTGCGTTAGAGCCGACCGCAATGCCTCAGCACGGGCATCCGCTGATGCATAAGAACAAGGTCCTGTGGTATCCGTCGGGTTATACATGCGACAAGTGTACGTGTTTTCACGAGACTCCTCCATTTACTCTGCTGACATTCTTACCACGCAGGCTTCAACACCGGCTTCAAGCGCTTCGATCCCTCGAAGCCGTGCTCCCGGTGCTGGAAGGCATTTGGGCGGGGCACCGAGCTCGAGCACTCTGCATCATTCTGGGCCGCCCAGGGCTTGGTCTTGCAGCGGCCGTTGTCGAGCAACAGCGCAATGGGATATCCTGTGGCCGACGCCTCCTCGCCTTCCACGCCAGGGCCTTCGGCATCGTCTGCCTTCCTCGCGGCGCCGGCAACTTCCCGTCGACTGAGTGCGCCCGCCGCAGGCTGGGAGGATGCCAAGTTTTCTCGCTCCGCACAGTATGTCTGATGGCCAAACTGCGGTCCTAGTCACAGATGGACGCTTGTTGTACCCAAGTCTTCGATTCCACATGTGAACTGACTCGTTCATGCGCCATCTTCGTCGCGTACTAGTTGTAGATGTATTCAGATGTACACCGTTTCATTGTATGCACACCCATATGTAACAAAGCTCACTTTGCACGGATTGCCAGTATAGAACTTGTTAGCCAATCACGTGAAGCCGAATTGAAGACCTTCACTCATTGCCAACTTGAATCTGCTCTGCACCTGATCATGAGAACACCGAAATGCATATCTCCGCCTTCCTCAGCTCCCATGCCTCACTCCGTCTCCGGCTGTGGGCGGAAGGACAGTGATACCCACCCAAGCAACGGACCCACGTCATGATTGCGCAGTCATGATCCAGATCCTTGTTTCAAGCCCAGCAAGAAACGGAGAAGTTGCCTCTAAAAGGGATTGGATGAACATTAATAAGGCATGCTGTGAGCACTGCCCGCGGATGGTTTTGCCATTCATCCATCTATTATGTACATGGGCAAGCCCTTCTTTCCGCCCATCCCACCACCACACAGTATGATCATTCCCAAAGACGAACTCGGGGAGAAGACTCGCCGACTCGACGACGCGGAGCTGGAACATGACGACACACCTCCGCCGTACACCTTACTCCCCGCTGCAAGTACGAGCGGGATCCCCAACGCGCCTGTGCCCTCCAGCTTTGTATCCCCGCCACCTCCTGCAAGTGCGGATGACGATGAAGATGAAGATGACAAGGCGGGAGTCATACGGGGGCCAACACCACCTCCTTTGGCACCCGGCGTCGGGCATGCGCAGTGGCTGCGCCCAATGGACTCGAGTCTCACGCTGGCCTCGTCGTCGTCGTCGACTGCGCCTGCGCCAGCGACTGCGCGACCGACTACGACCCCGCAGGCGGGGCATCCACTGCTGCACAAGGGGCAGGTCCTGTTCTACCCCGCCGGCGTGCGGTGCAAAAAGTGTGCGTGCATCCCCCGCTCTCGGTGGTGTTCTCGTTTCAGCGCTCGTCCTTCTCATCTCCGTTCTCAGGCTACAACACGGGCTACCAGCGGTTCGACCCCGCGCGGCCCTGTGCGAAATGCTGGCGGCAGTACGGACACACGTACGCTGGGCCCCTCTTGGCTGCGTTCGACTTGGCGTCCGCGTCCGCTTTGGCGAGCCCATCCGACACGCCGAACGCAGAATCATCGGTTCAGCGGCCCCTCCCTGAGAACTTTGCTCTGATTGTCACCGACACAACGGACGGTGCCGATCCCGCGCTCGAGCCCACGGCGCGGCCGCAGCATGGGCATCCGCTGATGTACAAGAAGAAGGTGCTGTTCTACCCCGCGGACCACACCTGTCCCAAATGTGCGTCGCCCGGCGCTAGGCATACGTTGCGCTCCGGGGCTAATCCATCTCGACCAGGCTGCAACACCGGCTACAAGGGTTTCAGGCCGTCCAAGCCGTGTTCTGGGTGCTGGAAGACCTACGGCCGGGTGCTGGACGAGGATCTGCTGGGCCTCGCGCCGTCTCCGGCGGCCTGGGCCGAGAGTCAAGGCCTGGTGCTGCAGCGCCCTTTGACGAGCAACAACCTGGGCAGAGCGGACTCGCTGGGCGTGATCGACACGGCGGCGGATGCTGAGGACCAGTCGGACTACCACCCGTCCCAACCGCCCTCGCCCCATCGGAGTCTGTCGGCCCCGGATCCGAGAGCGCCGTATGCGGCGTCGGCAGAGTTCTCGCGTTCTACGTCGTCGTTTGCTGGCAGTGCGAAGATGGGCGGGTGGAACAAGGGGAAGGGCTCGTAGCATGGCGAGTCTGCACTGTGAGGAGTTACGTGCTGCAACGGAAGTCAAGTGGACATTCGGATAGAGTAGGATTGTATTTACTAAGGACCTATTCCCTATCTTCAGGACACCGATAACAGATACAGTACATGGAACATGCATCCCAAAAGTTCCCGCAGTCACCCAAAAACACGATAAGAGTTGTGATTTGATTTGATGCTCACTTTTCATCTAGATATTACACCTTATGCTGAACATTTTTCAGTATACATATTTCAAGCCTCCCTCCCACGTTTTGTCCTCGATCCTGGCAAACTTTTCCAGCCCCGGCGCTAACCTGATCAGTAATAACATTCCCAGTTTCGGGTTTCACCAAGGTGATGATTTGTTTGTACTTACTTCGTTGCAACGACCTACGCTACTATTGAACGACCTTACTACTTCACTTGCAAAGCGCTAAATCTCTGTCGCGCGTATCGCAGCAACGGTCTGATCTGAGCGGGGCCGCATTGTGCACTTGAACGGCAGCGGGGTTCTGCCAAACGCTCAGTCTTTCCAAAACAGCCTCCTGTTGGAAGCGTACGCACGAGATGAGGCCCCAGAACCACCCATACTGACCTTCGTCCTGCGTTCCCTCCGTCTTGACAAAGTCAAACATAGACAGCAGGGATCCGATGGTAAGCCATAGCGAGTTGGAAGCCATGTATCGGCCCGGGCAAATTCTGCGTTATTCATACAGGCTGAGTGGTATGCCATCTGAGTAGAGGGAACCCATGCCTTCTACCGTAGCCGTAGATGAACGCCTCGGGGTCGCGGATGTCTTTGTTGAGTTTGCCGTTCAGTAAGAATCGCTCAGGCTTGAATGTATCTGGGTCTGAGTACATCTCCTGTTTTCGATCATGAGCCGGAGAGATTAGAGTGTGCGAGTCCATTCGAACCTCGTCATGTAAAATCGCCCTGGATTCTGAATCAGACCTCATTGAGATCTAAAGGAAAGACGAGCGAACCAGGTGTTCCCGATTACTACCGAGCCCTTGGGGATCCGATAGCCCTTGTACTCGTCCTCCGCTTCGCTCTGATGTGGAATTGCAACGGCCGTGATGTTGCGCCATCTGAGGACTTCCTTGATCAAAGCTCCAAGGTACGGCATGCGCTCCTCGGCGTCTTCGCTAAAGTCTGGCAAATTCCCGTGCCCCCAGACTTCGTCAATTTCCTGCTGCGCCGCGCGTTGAACGTCGGGATACAGCAGCATCGCGATGACGAATGTGCCCAGCGCCGAGACCACCGTGTCGACACCTGCAACGTACATCGCGGCCGCGGTGTACTTGACGACCTCTTCGTGTGCGATCTTGGCGTTCGGCGATAGAGTCGAAGACGGATCCTCGAGCGTGCGCAGATGCAGGGAAGAGTACGACGCGGATGCCGTACCCGCGGACTGATCGGTAGGGTGCGGTCAGAACGGCTGAGGATCTCTTCCCAAGGGAAAAGAACGCGACAGACCATCATGCGCTTCGTCTCGCTGAAGGGCATCTCCACGGCATCCATGGTTGCTTTGCACCACTTCTGCGCCTCTCGCTTGAACCCTGCTCCGGGGACCCACCTCGGGATGTACTTGAGAGGGGGGATGATATCCTGCCCGTAAAGGCGCCATTTTAGCCCTTGGATTGCATTGGATAACGTCGAACACGTACGACGAGAAACGCCCCGGGAACACTCGCAACGGAAAGTCCATGCACTGCTTCCGCGACGATGGAGACGTACTGATCGTCGGAAGTGCGAATCTTGATACCGTATGCGATATCCATGATAATTCCCGCGGCAAATCTAACAGCATAGTCAGATAGATTGGATAAACCCAATTTCCAGCAGACACCCACATCCAGAACTGCCCGATGACATCGTCATTTGGCTGTGCGAGAATGCGGCGCAGCAGACTGTGCACGCCGTTGCGCTGCTGCGAATAAAACTGCTTCACTACCTCAGGATTGAAAGCTTGCATGAAAGCCTTGCGGTGGCTCCGCCTACGGACGCTTATTTTGAGTCAACCGAATCAGAGCACAAGAGTCTCCGCCTACCATCTTGCTCCGTAGGGCAAGAATCCAATAAATCCACCCCAGCCCATGAGCTCGTTCACCATAGGCGCTTGGACCCTTCGTTTGCGGTCAGCTGTAATGCCGGTTTGTGAGAATGAAGTCCCTACCGACTCGAATACACGGCTGAGCGCTTCTCAAAAAGCTCCTTCACCGCTTCAGGGGATGACAGGACGACAATCGACGTCCCCAGGGCCGATACATGGATGATGTCAGAATCTTTCGCGTCCAGTAAGCATCTCTGCAGATCCAAGCGCACCAACGGAATAGTCCCGTACCGTATTGCTTGCTCCATTTCGCGAAGGTCAGCCACTGCTGATTAGCCGGTAGGTCCAGTAGGTTGCCAATGAGCGGTTTCTTCGGCGGGCCGGGAGGAAGAGGAAGGGAGCGACGTGTGGAGCGATAGAGGAACTTGTGACAGAGGGCGACAGCGGGCAGGAAGAGGAGAAGGTTGAGGAGGGTGAACTCCATGCTGTCTTGGCTTGGAGGCGTAGTGCAGATCGAACTACTGCGCCCCTTCATGAAAACTATGTCAGCTTAAGAAGACTCGCCTCGCCGCCTGTCATGGGACTGGGATAACCTACCGTGAGATATGGCAAAACGGGCCCGCGGTCCTAGATATGGAATAGTTTTCAGCAGAGCCCAGGATAGCACCGAATCCACGATAGCTGATATCCAAAACTGGGAATCAAATTCGCAGAAATCTTGATTGTGCTCGAATTACTGCAACCGTCTCCAAGTTCGCGCCTACCCGAGCCAGAAAACCCTCGGTGATGAGTTTTCCACAAACACGTTCATGCGATCATCACGGCCCTGCGGCTATGTATGACGTTAGCAGAGAGGTTGGTTCATGTCCATTCTAAAACCGGCGTATGCTGGAAGCCACTCGCTGATTATTCAGCTCTTGCGGTGCGGCTTGAGCCAGTGAGCCGGGTGGAGATCTATATTTGATCGCCACCGGAGATTTTGGCAGGCCAATTGAGCGTGTTGTGGACGACTTGGTTTCCGTCGTGATGAGGGAAGATGGGTACATACTACGACCGAGCGTAGTCGTCGAACTAATGTACGCTGTGTTGTGACTGTTAGCTGGAGCTGGGTCACTGAATCTCGACCTCGACTCTCGATCATGACCTTCTTTGTAATCTTATATCTGGGCCGTAACACCGCCTGACATGGCACATGACTTTCTCCAATCATTTTACACTAGAAAGCGTCGGCTCCGCCGACATTCTGCCTTGCTATCTGATATCAAAATTAATTCTAATTTTTTCTTTGATACGGGCAACTACGACGAGTCGAACTCGAGACCGACAGGAAGAGCACGGAGAGGAACGGAACAGCGGGGGACGCCGGGTCCGACGAAATCGAGCCAATTATGAGGGCGGAGAAGCCTTGACAAGCAAGGCAATTTCGTCACAAGATTCTCGCAGCTGCTATCTGAAATGGGGTGCCCATTTTAGCGCGATTCTCGCCTCAAACCGAGGTGTAAGCGTGCGATTTCAGACAATTTGAAGTGAGACCTTATTCATGATGTGATCTCCCAATTGAGCCGTCGCATGAACGTTTCTGTCTGCGCACATATAAGACTGGACAGGACTGGGCAGCACTCGGTTCAGCGGGACTTGTTTCCCTCTGAGATTGGCATCTTGAGAGATTGGGCGTTCAGGCCACGGTTGTTCTCAACCTTGTAGCTCCTGTCCAAGAGGTCACTTGCGGTGCGGGGGAGTGTGAAATGGGTTAATTCCAATCTTTCATTCTCTAAACACTCATTCTTGCGCAAGGCAAAAAGAAAAACAGAAATTATGAAACTATGTGAGGTATCAGGTCCAGAGCGTTGTGTAAGAATCGTACAATCTCACCTCAGTTACCACCGCCATCACCCGGTTGCACCCCCGCGGGGGTCCTCCTGGGTACCCTCAGACGTAGCTCTGAGGGTACCTAACAGGTACCCCCCTGCGGGGCCCGCGGGGGGGATTTGGTCCATTTGGGGGCGGGGGCATATGCGGGGGTCAGCAGGGGGGGGTCTGTACATGTCATGTGATTTATCATTGGGAGCGGGCAGGTGGGCGCGAAAAAAAAAATGAATCACATGACACATCCAATGGGCGGGATGGCGGCTGATGGCGGGGTAAAAAAATCACGTGATGCACCGCATGAAAATTATCAAAAATGGCTAGCAGGGGTTGGCGGGGGTTAGCGGGGGCGCTACTGGCCCCCCGCACACCATGGCGGGCAGTGGGCGCATTATCACGTGACTTTTGGGGCACCTTTTGTGCACCATTCGGCATGATTTCGGAGGTGTTGCTTGATCCATTGCATGCTGTGGCAGACAATGGGCGCATAATCACGTGATTTTCCGCCCCAAAAAGATGGAAGCCTTCCCCAAATCATCCTGGTATCATTTCTATCGGTAAATACACTAGTTAAGCATGAATTTGAGCTTAGAAAACCCAAAATGCACCCTGCACAATGGGACTGGTGATGCACTTGATCCCATCATTTGGCGGGGTCTGCTGCGGGGGGTGCCACGGGGGGTGCTGCGGGGGGTGCTGCGGGGGGTGCCGCAGGGGGTGCCACAAGGGGTGCCGCAGGGGGTGCCGCAGGGCCCGCTGTGGGGTCAACCACAGGAGCAGGGGTAGGGGTGCATTGCATCATATTTTGATCTATCTATTCTCGCTGTGGTCATAGCATGCAGCATAATTATCCTTCATTTTGCCAGGAGTTTGGAGGCTGTGTCTGGGGTTGGTCTGCAGCTACAGCCATGTGACTCCCTGATGCTTCGGCAGGGGCTGGGATATCAAAACTGTGCAAATTTACCTAAATCTTTTGGCTTGGCTTGGGGCACTGATATATATGACTTGGTTCATTTTAGCATGGTCTGCTCAAGCTGTCAGGTCAAACTAAAAATTTGAAAAATGTGCAACTTGATTTGTTAGGCAAATCTCCCAAGTACATGCTCCAGGGACAGCCAACATCATCAACAAGAAATGGCTAATGTTTCTTTTCTCTGTCTGTTTGCTTCAGGTAGTCTGTCTGCACTCAAATTTTTCTCTCCATTTGCAGCATATTCCGTGGAGGTGTCATAATTGTTGATTTCCGGATTTCATACTTCTTGTCTACACACCATTTGGGCCCTTTACTGAATCCAATAATACTGTAGACTCTTACAATGGATTGAGCAGGACATTTGTCAATTAAATCCTTGCAGGGGTTGGGGGGGGGGGTCAACCACAGGGGGTGCCGCGGGGGGTGCCACGGGGGGTGCCGTGGGGGTGCACAAGCATCTGCCAGCCTACCAAATGTGGATCAACTACAAAATCACTTTCCAAAGCTTCTGTACTGCAACCCAAGTGACTTCTAGGTAACCTTTACCCAATCCCAGTGAAACAACTTCACTGCTCTTGTTTCTGGGTGACAATTGATTTTATGAGCTTGAGTGTGTATGCACCCTTTTTAGTGGGAAATGAGGCCATGTGATGAGAGGTAGGGCACCGAAACATTGTAAAATACTATATTCAACATGACCGGTGGCCCATGTCTCTTCAAACCAGCCCATATCTCATGTTTATCAAGACCCTATTTTTCGGACTCATTTCAAGTTTTTGAATAGTTCCAGGGTCCAGGGCTCTCAGAATTTGTTTCAGACACTGCCAAAGAGTATATCATTCAGCTGTATTGAATTGCTTGTGTGTAGAAAAAATATTTTTTGCCATACCCAAAGTGAACCATGTTGAACCATTGTCTACATAGGAACCTTGAGCAATGGTGAACTCTTTTCATGTTTCGAATTTTAGGTGGACAAATGATATGAAGTATCTACATATTCAATAAGAATAGCAGAAGGAGACCTTATTCCGATGGTTTTCAGCTGCATAACTGTAGGAACAGTGTTAGAAGAGCAGTAAACACTTAGGTACGACGTTTATACAGGTTCTGATTGGCTAGTGACTTGACGTGTTCCGAGCTGTCAGTTTACATAATCTTACATATAAGAAAATCACGGGGACAAGGCACCGGTGCAGCGGGGGGTGCTAGACTGGCGGGGGTGCCAGCGGGGGTGCCGGCGGGGGTGCCAACAGGGGTGCCAGCGGGGGTGCCAATGGGGGTACCAGCAGGGGTGCAGGCAGTGGGTCATGGCAAGGATGTGTGCAGCCCCAGAGGTAGTAAAAGTAACCATCTATGTCTCTACAGTCTATCTTGCAAATATACGAGCTCTGAGTGCACAGAGTGTTGTATATGAAATTTGAAATTCAAATATTACCAATCTCTGACTATTGTGAGGCAACTTGCTGGTGAATCCATTGTCTCATATTCCACCTAGGAATCAATTCAGGGCATGTCAAATCCACTCTATTACATCTGTTCATGTTGCAACTAAAGCAAACTGCTTGTAAAGTAACACAGAACAGATGAACTTCAATGAGTCCCAGACAGGAAGTGTGACATTAGGTGCATAATTAACGTGTGGTATTATCCACTGGGTAAGATTAGACTGTGCCTACAGCATGATCAGTTTACCAATGGGCATGTGTATAGAATGAGCAGACGAAACAATCAATGAGTTGACAGTGGACCCGATGCAGCCCATGATGTCAGCCCACCTACCCTGCCAGCCAAAAAATGAACAAATCACACTTTCTTTTTAACCCTACATGCCTGGATTATGCAGACAATATTGCACAGTTTTGATATCCCAGCCCCTGCCGAAGCATCAGGGAGTCACATGGCTGTAGCTGCAGACCAACCCCAGACACAGCCTCCAAACTCCTGGCAAAATGAAGGATAATTATGCTGCATGCTATGACCACAGCGAGAATAGATAGATCAAAATATGATGCAATGCACCCCTACCCCTGCTCCTGTGGTTGACCCCACAGCGGGCCCTGCGGCACCCCCTGCGGCACCCCTTGTGGCACCCCCTGCGGCACCCCCCGCAGCACCCCCCGCAGCACCCCCCGTGGCACCCCCCGCAGCAGACCCCGCCAAATGATGGGATCAAGTGCATCACCAGTCCCATTGTGCAGGGTGCATTTTGGGTTTTCTAAGCTCAAATTCATGCTTAACTAGTGTATTTACCGATAGAAATGATACCAGGATGATTTGGGGAAGGCTTCCATCTTTTTGGGGCGGAAAATCACGTGATTATGCGCCCATTGTCTGCCACAGCATGCAATGGATCAAGCAACACCTCCGAAATCATGCCGAATGGTGCACAAAAGGTGCCCCAAAAGTCACGTGATAATGCGCCCACTGCCCGCCATGGTGTGCGGGGGGCCAGTAGCGCCCCCGCTAACCCCCGCCAACCCCTGCTAGCCATTTTTGATAATTTTCATGCGGTGCATCACGTGATTTTTTTACCCCGCCATCAGCCGCCATCCCGCCCATTGGATGTGTCATGTGATTCATTTTTTTTTTCGCGCCCACCTGCCCGCTCCCAATGATAAATCACATGACATGTACAGACCCCCCCCTGCTGACCCCCGCATATGCCCCCGCCCCCAAATGGACCAAATCCCCCCCGCGGGCCCCGCAGGGGGGTACCTGTTAGGTACCCTCAGAGCTACGTCTGAGGGTACCCAGGAGGACCCCCGCGGGGGTGCAACCGGGTGATGGCGGTGGTAACTGAGGTGTACAATCTGCGCGTCAAAGGGAGATCCCGAAGCCAAGGCCGAAACCGAGCCCAAGCAGCCCGCCATCGACGCAAAGTCCGGCATGAAGCTTGTGCCCGGGGAGACAGGTGAATCCGCACAAGTTTTCACGCGAGCACGACGGAGTTGCGTGTGCGGGGAAAGTGCAGGTCTGTCGGTCGCTTTCATGGGCAGCTGCGATCTAACATGCGAAGCTTGAGTGGACAGATAGTGCGCTGACGATAATCAGGGGAGGCGCACCATGGCAGTGAGCGAAGCAACGATCTCGACATCGGCTGCGAAAGAGCGTGCTGCTTGGATAGGCGCGAGGGTGGATACAGCAACGAGGCCTGAGAGAGAGCTGACGCATGTGCAGAGCTCTTGAGCAGCTGGACATTCGGTCGGTCCCAAATCAGATTAGAACATAATGAACAAAAACCACGTGAACGCACGAGGGATGGACCCGCAGTCGTTTCCTCTCACCGAGACCGGTCCAGAAATGCACCCGCAGACGTTACCTGCGAGCGAAACCGCAGTACCTACGTCAGCGTCCACAGCGACACAAACGCCGTTGGCGAGTTTGAAACCGGATAGACAGGAGAACCCGCAGATGTTCTCGGGAGAGCAAGACGAAACGGCGTGCGCCGGGAACGAACACGTCTTCTTCCTCTCGCCCTCAGCAGTGGCAGAGATCTGAAAAAGCGTATGAGGCCTTGGAATGATGATAATGAAGGGACTTGGGTAGACACGAACCATGGCGGTAAGAGACGCGACGACGTCGGCCTCGGAAGCGAGAGAGAGCGCGACTTTGATGGGTGCCAGAGCCGATTTAGCGACGACGCCAGCGAGGGCGCCAACACAAGCACACAGTTCGTCCTCAGCTGCGAGTACCATCAGTGGCTCGATTCAACCCAGAAAGCGAGGAGGGGGCGTACGAGCAATGGAGCCACAGCTCTTGCCTTTGACCGAAAGTGGACCGGACACGCATGCGCAGACATTCGCGGCGACCGAAACAGTGACGGAGGTGGATGCATCAACAGAGGCGGCCACAGCATCCACAGCGGCATTGACCCCTGTACTAGCGGCGACCGGGAAGCACAGGCCATTCGACAGCTCGAAGCCGGATCGACATGTGAAACCGCACAGATCCTCGCGGGAACAGGCCGGTACGGAGTGCGGCGGATGCGCGCAGGTCCTCCTCTTCGGGGAGGACTGGATCTGGCGAGATGGGGTGAGCCAAGGACTTGTCTAGCTGCGACGGCGGAGGGACTGACCTGGGTCTTCAGCGAGGCGACGAGCTCGGCCTCCGCCGCGGCGCCGATAGCCAACGCGGCCTTGATCGGGGCAAGGGAGACACTGGCGACGGCGTCCGCGACCGTGCTAACACAGGCGCACAGCGACTCGGGTTCTGTGGGGCTTCGATCAGACGACAGCGGGTAGAGAAAAGAGGACGCCGCAGACCGAGTGTGCCGCAGTCGGTGCCGTCGACGCGGATCACGCCGCCGATGCAGGCGCAGACGTTCGTCGCAGCATGGGGGCGTGCATCGAGTCCCGTGCGAGGCAGGTGCGCAGCGGCGTGGGCGAGCGGGGAGAGAGCCGCGAGCGTAAGAGAGATGATCGTGAATGAGTGCATCAGAAGGAGTGTCGTGAATGAGAGAGCGTGAGTGAGAGAGAGTACTGAACGAGAACGAGGAAGGATCGATTGTTGAACTTGCAGCTCACTCTAGGTCTTCTCTTTATACTGCGCTGGCACCTCCATTTGAAACGCGAGTTTGAACGCGAGTTTCTCTCAGCCAGAGAGTTCAAATGAGCTTTCAGGGGGTGTATGCTCGGGTGTCCTTGGAAACTAAAACCAATCAGGAGTGGAATTACACGAGCGGAAGTTTGGAAGCAGGGACCTGATCGAAAGTTTGTTCCCGTTCCGCACTGAGGACTCCAGGCACTAGTAAAATAGCTGGCGGAAGAGAAACGGAGATACCTCATAGACCCACTCCAAGAGGGTGACGAGCACTCACTGTCCCTCCCCTACACGAGGAAGAGCGAGGAAGCATCTCACAGGACCTGGTACCGGATTCAGCCCGATCGCCGTGCTGCAGTGATCGCACGTGTTTTATCAGATAATTAGGCACGTCGGCCATGGTCAGGTGTCACGAGTTTACGCGGCACTTGGGCTTCCACACGGTGCTGGCGCCGGTTTAAGATGAAAGCGCACTTTCGTGGGATTGGACACGCCAGATTCGAGCAGACTCACGAACACTAGGAACGCAGTGCCACGTGATACTACATAGCAACCGGAACGTGACGGATGGGATCACGGAGCAGGCCGCAGTATTTATCACGTGAAATCTCGTCAGCCTATGACGTCAGCTCTTGTTCTTCAGTTCATGCCTGCCGTAGCACGTAACCAAGAGGGGAAAACACCAAACCAGTCCCGTAACATGGGCAAGTTCGTGTTTCGGGTACCTGGGGCAATGGATGCTTCTATAACTGCATCCTAGCTAAACTTTTCTCCGTTTGTGAGGGCTATATGGGAAGCTCTGGGGGTATCAGATCTGGTGACCGACTGAATCTGATCATCATCAAGATCAACTTGACCGCTCTTACTCCTTACGGTCAAGCGATTCGCCAATGGGTCTCCAACTACTCGACTGCCCTCTCGAGCTCATCCTCCAGATACTCTCGAGATGTGATATCGCCAGTGTGCTCGCGCTCGGAGAGGTGTCCCACGCCGTCGCCGCGGTCGACACGCCACACTCAAACTCCCACAGACGTGTCGGTATCTGCACGACATCGGCAGCGACGCCTCCGTCTGGCTCGCACAGGCGCAAAACCTACAGCATCGTAACATCATCGAGTCCGGCGGAGAGGGAGACGGTGACCTGCGCGCGCTCTCGGGCGCCGAGCTGAAACAGCGCATCCAACGACTCGTGCTCGGCCCCGAATCCTGGTCACCGCCGTCCGCACAGCCACGCGTCGCCGGCGAATCCGCGGACACCTTCCAGCCCCGTATAGGCCGCCGCATCGTGCTTCATCCGAGTGTGCGGAACGGCCCGGGGATCCTCACCCGGGAGAACGCGGCCGTTCTGACGCCGAGCGGGCGGTTCGCGCTCTTCAGGAACTGGTACCGCCTCGAGTGCTGGGAGGTGTCCACCGACAGGCTGGTGTGGCTGTATGACGCGGAGCACGGACCGCTGGGGGAGATTGAGTCAGGGAAGGTGTTGGCGTTTGCGGTGGATGAGCTGGGTGGGGCGGACGCGGGGACGCTGCGCATCCTGCAGTGCGTCCAGACGTTCGCGGCACAGCGGGAAAAGTGAGCACCGGGTAGCTTTCCCTTGAGGTCTCCACTGATGATCGACGGGGGCAGCCATCTGGAGGTGCTCGAGATCGACACGCAAAGCTGGACGCACACGATCCTGTTCAGCTGGCGAGTGCCCGACACTGCCGACGACAATCCGTTCCACCGGCCCTTTCTCGTGGGTGACATTGCCGTCGTGGGAAGCTCGACGGTTTTTGGCGATGCGATAGTGCTGATATGCGACTGCAAGTCGGGCAGTCGTTCCAGCTACATCCTTCCGGAGGTCGGTGTTCGTTCCAGCTACATCCTTCTGGAGGTCGGTGTTCTTCTAACACGCTCTCGCACGCCTCAACGACTCCTCCATGCAGGGAACACATCCCTTGTGGAGTGTCATACCCAAATTCCTCGTCTTCAAGGTCTACCAAGCGCTACCTCGTAACGGTGGTGACAAGTCCGAATCGGAGGCACTCTACGTATACGAGACATCACATCTGCTTAACGGGAATGGCATCCAGGATCTCACTCTCATGTCTCCAGTAGCGTACCACGTGATACCCCAGCTGGTATCGACCAGCATCGACCAGCTCAGCGTCCATCCAGATCCTCTGCGAGCAGCGCGCTTCCGCGTCTGGGTGCATGCGTCCGGCCAGTCGGAGAGCGCCCCATCCTATCTGCGTCGATACACGCTGGATCTCAGCGCCGCCGGCGGGCATTCCGTCGCTCTGCGTGAGCATCTACCGCCGTTGGAGTGCCGGCCCAACCTGCTCTACCGCCAGATCACGTACTCGGGACACTCCGCCATCTTCGACGCGTATGGAGACCGCAAACACAAGGTGTTGGCCCCTGGAACTGATGCTACGGGGGATGTCTAGGCGGATATGGCGCACTGTGGCAATGAGGTGCATGTCTCTGCCTTCTCCGGGGCTGTAGTGTTCGCTACTCATTCCGATATTCGTATCTTGTACTATGCGTAATTCAGTTGTCCATCGTTCGCGCTGGCAGCTTGTCTACCAAACAGTAACGGGATGCATAGTTTGCATCCGATATCGATGCGAAACGGGCGTCGATAGAAACGTTTCTCTGGGATTGGACATAAACAGAAAGTGTGCGCTGAATGTTTCCGTGTTTCCGGGAGCCCCTGGATTCATTTTTAGAGAACATTGACAACGGCGCATTACAGGATTCGACAGAAGCCCTTTCCATGAATTTGAATCCATAGCGGCATCGATGTGTCCACAAATCTGGACTTCGCCACGATTGATACAGATACAGCATATTCATTTCATTTGTCATTTGTCATTTATATTCTGCACTAAAATGCACCAACGCCCGCATATGACGCCAAAGTTTCAGCCCCAGTTCTCAAAGCCCAGTTCGACCGCTGATTCAATGAAGATGAGATTCATCTATCTGAAGACGACAGAATTGCACTTACGCCAAGGCGGCATGATGAACCGCTTCTGCTTCCCGGCGGCAGCCAGCCCATCCAGACGCTCGATTTCCTCCTTGGAGAGCTTACCCAGAGCCGCAATCGGGCCAGCCGCATTTGCAGCGATGCGCGATGGGGTGACCGACTTGGGGAGCGTGATGATATCTTTTGCGACTGCGCAAGTTTCCGTCAGCCATATTCCCAACCAACGAATGCTCAGCCGCAATGCGCTCGCTCACGGAGATATCCAATCAGCACATCCGCCGCCTGCAGCCCATGCGCGCCGGCGATCTCGGTCACGACCTCGTCGCTGAACAGCGGCGAGCCGGTCGAGCCGAGGGGCGAGTAGGCCTGCGGGTGGATGCCCTTGGCGCGCAGATACGCGAGGAGCTTGTGCTGGGGGTTGTACACGTGCAGCTCGAGCTGGTCCACGGCGGGCACGATCTCCGCGGTCGGCAGGATCTTCTCGAGGTTCATCTCCGAGAAGTTCGATACGCCGATGCTCCGGACTTTGCCTTGATGGGTGCGCGCGCATGCGAGATAAGCGAGCAGTCAGTAAGGGTGCGGAGGAGAGTGGACGCGCCTTTCTTGACCAAGGCTTCCATCTGCTTCCAGGTGTCCTTGAGGTCCCAGGAGTGGACGACGTCACGCTTGCCATCCGGGAGGGTAGGGATCATCGGGTGGTTGCCGTTCGGGTTCAACGGGACAGGCCAGTGGATGAGGTACACTGCACGGATGTTGTTCAGTGGGAGGGGCAAAAAAAGCCGACGCAACTCACGATCGAGGTAATCAGTGCCCAAGTTGGCCAGGGTCTGGTCCAGGCACTCCTCGACGCGAGAGTGCCAGGTGCTCCACACCTTGCTGGTGATCTGGGAGACTGATAAGTTTATATTTCACCCGAGCACAGAGTTCGACTCACGAAGATCTCCGATCGAGGGACACCAGAGGCCTTCACGCCAGCACCGACGTCTTTCTCGTTGCCGTACCTGGATCCCGCACAAACGGGTCAACGCAAACACAGATCGAGCGGCCACACGCCTCACCCGAAGGCACAGTCGATGTGACGCAGTTTGGTCTCCTTGAGCGCGTACTCGACCGCCGAGGACACTTCCTCGGGCTTCGATTGCCAGGTGCCTGAGGTGAACGGATCCTTAGCTCATTCACTGCGACTCAGAAGGGCACGTAACACGCACCGAGACCGAGGATAGGGATATCGTATCCGCTGTTGAGTTTGACGAGGGGAATAGCCATGGTGCGGGGTCGACTGTGGGGGTGGGGAAGAAGTTTGGAAGGTAAAGTCGCTGACATGATTAAATCGATCGCCTTGGATAACGACGGCCCGGACGGCCCGGATACGCCTCTCCAACTTCAGATGATGCACTGGGACTAAAATAGCTTGATGTATGTATGTACCGAATAGTAGAGGTACATACATTCAGTACCCAACATACGGAGGAGTAGCCAGCAGGTAGTCACGGAGGAAGAGGACAGCACATCCAGTTCAAAACACTCATTCACAGCACTAGAGACGATCGGATGCCAGCAAAACCACACGTTGATTGCGAGTGGACACATAGATTCATATGTAGATATCTGCGTTAGCATTCGACGTCTTCAGCGTCACCTCCCCTCGACTCGCATTGCCCTCGTCCCAATACACCGTCCCCGCCGCCTGCCCCTTCCTCGGCGCCGTGATCTTCACTTGGCGCTCCCTCGGCTCGCAGTCGCCGCCCGCCACAACGCACCTGGGGTCCCGCTCCCTGCCCTCCACGCGGTGTACAGTCGCCGGCCCATTCGACGTCGCAACCGAGAACGAGCCCTCGTAGGCGGCGGGGAGCGCGAGCGATGCGGCGTTGTTTGATGTCCGCGCCTCGATTTTGAGGGTCGAGTCAAGCGGAGCGGAGAGGATCCTGGTGTCGAGGCGGCCGTTGGAGGTCTGGGTGAGGAGCGTGAAGCAGCCCCCCTGCGCGGATGCAGTGCTCAGAGTAACGTTCGCCATGACATCCCTGCGAAGAGGCATCAAACGGGTACAGAGGGAGCGACGGGGAATTCACTCACGAGTTGCTCGTCTTGACCGACAGGTTCTTGACCACGTCATCGTCTTTTCCCTCCAGCACCAACGAGAGATCCACCCGCCCATTGCTTGTCGAAACATCAATCGATTCGGTGGCACTCAAGATGCCGGAAATCGCGCCGTTGGACGACCGGAGTACGATGCTGGACGCCATGACGCGCTACGCTGGTTGAGAAGATGCACTGAAAGCAGACACGGACAGACACACCTCAGTGGCTATCACCCCATTGGACGTGGAGAGCGATGCTTCGGAAGCCGAGATGGCCTGAGCTGCTCGTTAGCTTATCGCCATCACGCAAAGGATTGAATACGCACCCCGGTCGATATCGCCCCATTCGAACCCTTGAGAGAAAGATGCCCGAGATTCTCAAGCGACTGCACGTCGTGACCAAAGTTGCCCACGTCCGTTTCGAGCGTTTTGACGAAGGCAGACCGCGGGAGTACGAGTTCCACGTCGAACTCGAGCCGATTGCGGCGGTTAGGGAACTCGCGCCCCATCTGCGAAGTCTGACGATGCGATCAGTCTCGGAACCTCCGAACCCGGAAAGGGACGCTCACAAAGAGCCCAACGCCAAGCTCTCCTTCACCGCGCTCAATCAGGCACACCTTCGCTGCATCACGTCGCTCTTGGTCGCGGTACCGGACAATCACTTTCACCTCCGCTGTGTCGTCGCGATCCTCAGTAGCCGAGATGCGCAGGTTCCCGCTCGAGTACGCGCCCTTGGACACGAGAAGCAGCGTCTCCTGTGGCACGCCGAAGGTGAAGTGTGCTGTAGCAGCCGAATCCGAGAACTCATCCCATCGAGAGACGCAATCCCGCAGAGAGAGGTCGGAAGGGATGGGGTACGCCGGCTCTCGCATGAAGTACTGCGGGATACCTCAGGAACGCAGATGCAGGGAGAGCACCTCCACGTACTTGGAACGCAGCCCATGTAACCAGCGCCAGCACACAGGTCTTGCGCAAGGACCACCTCGCCGTCAAGCCAGATTGAGTGGGCGCCGGTGCAGAGACGGACAGCTCAAGGTGGCCCTTCTCGATGTCGGTCTTGGAGTCCATGCCGTGTCAGGGTGTTGTGCGGGGCAAACTTGTTCGCCTGCCATTGTGACGTCCTTTTGTATCGACTGATGGCACCCGATGGAGGTGATAATCTGAACAGAGACACCAAGAGCGTCAGTATTGGGTGGAATGACGGGTGTATTTGAAATGGTCGAAGGTATAAGTCGGGGGGAGGGCGGGGCACCGAAGGACGTCCGAGAACAGGAAATCGACCACTTCAGTGACCGTCATCGTGATCACGTCACCAGATCCCCTCCCATCAACTTGCTTGGTTTCTACTTCCGTTTTCACGGTCACTCAAAGTTAAGAGATATGTACCAAAATGAATGTATTGACAACATAGATGAATTATGGAGCCCCACTCGTGTATCGGGAGCTCTCTTTCCGAAGAGTCTCTAGGAACATTTGAGAGCTGCGTTCGATTTCCTCCTACAAGCGGTCAGAGCACGGTCAGCACCCGATAGATAAAAACGCACTACGAGAAATGAAGGCCAGGTGTTCGGTGCCGAAGCAGTGTCAGGCTGTCGCTGGCTGTAAAACACGAGATAGGGGGAATCCAACAGTACGAGATCTTCCGGCACCTTCGAATGAGCGATAACTCAGTAATAGCTCCGAAGGAATCTATGCCCGAGTTGAGTTCGGCTCACCTCAATGACCTCCCCATCGAGCAGTTTCCACCATTTCGACTCTGCCCGCACGTACGAGTAAGTGTTACGAGGACCGTGCTCCCCGTCCGTCACCAAGGATGCTCGCAGATCGTACTGCATCGAGTCTACGTACCCGAGATCGGCAGAGAGTCAGAAGAACGCACCGGCGTCATCTTGAGATCCTCCTCGTTCGTGATTGCGTCCAAATCCTTTCGCAGTGCCAGCGACTTCTCGTCAAGAGCTATTTCCGTCATTCAATTGGATGAGAGGTGGGAGACACACATCAGTCGATGCACTGACACTGGACGTGGACTTCAAGTCTCTGCAATACCTGGCGCAGGCTCAGAGCAAGTTCTTCCATGCGCCGCGCATCGGCTTCGCTGCGTGGCTTCAGTACATTCGGATGTTCGTACTCGGAGATGACCTGACGGAGCATCTCGAGCGGATTTTCTCCCTGAGACGTGAGCGAAAATCGTGCTACTGACTGGGCGCACGCACCTCAAATAGCATGAACTTCTCCCGTTCTCTCTCAATGTCCGCGATCTCCTTCTGCACGTGCTTAGTTGCGCGCTTGGTCTCGTTGGCCAATGACAAATTCTCCTCAAGGAACTCATCCAGGTATATGGTGGTGGGAAGATGGCGGATCGCAGCCGAGATCTGGAACACAATGATTTCCGAAGGCTCCGTGATGACCTGGTGGTCTGAGGATTTGTCCCCGCAGAACTGGTGAAGTGTCGCAGACAGTTGCTTGACAAGGTCGCCGGAGTCGTGTACGCCCGAGGAAGGCAGCGGGATGATGTACCCCAGAAGGGAGGGGCCAGTTTGGGGTATGCCGGAGGCTGTAATCAAGATTCGTTGCCATTCAGAGCCGAAAAGCCGAGTGCGCGAGCTGGGAATGCATCAGAAATGGATAGAATATTCATTGCGGACTGGACCCTCGACGACGATTGAATGATCTGTCTGCAGAAAGCAACACGGTATCAACACCTCGCATTATGTTTCCCAACAATTCTGCAGGGATGATCAACAAAAGCGGCAGACCGTGCACAGACTTATCTACGACTGGACAGGGCCGGGATGGTGGGTCCGTTTCTTTCGCAGGGGACGGCATTCCACGCATCAAGGAGCTCAGAATCAACAAAGAACGATATTCTAGCCAGGTCGAGACAGGCGAACATTTCGACCAGTTTCCAAGTCGCGTATTCTGGAGAAATATCAACAAGAGCACCACGCGATTGCATCGATAAGATACCGCGACTTCGTGAATTGGGCGCTTCAGGTGAGATGCCGAGCTCGGACAGTTTTTGCCGGACTTGCGGAATGTGGAAAAGGGCGAGGATGATCTGCAGATGTTGAAAAGCGTTGTAAAGCGGTGATGAAAGGGGAACTCGCATGCGCGGCATACGCTCTGGAGGACGGGTGAGCGCGCAGGGCTATGGGTCTGAGACACGAATCAACAATCGCTTCGAAAAGCAGGGCAGCAGCATCAGACAAACCTCCCAGCTTCTCTCTCAGACTCAGCCATATCATCAAGCTCGGTCTCGCACTCCGTCGGACGAGCCGCATAATCTCCTGGAGAGGACGCCCTGCTGGTCGCACGGACAGAAGCCGATTCCAGGCCATCAGGATCGGAATCATTCTCTTCTCTGGAGTCAAGCTGGATGAGCGACCCTCCCTTCATTCCAGGCACATCCCCAGGTCCCGTGTTGGTCGGCGGGAACAGATGCGCGAAATAAGACCGGATGGACTTCGTACTCTCTTCTTCTTCGGAGCTTGGGGATTCGGCGGAAGTTTCGTCTGGAGCGGACAAGAAAAGAAGATTCCCAGCCTTCTCGAGGTCCCCGCCGCATGCCCGCAAGGCGCGCAGCGCCTCGTTTATCGTGACGCCGGTGAATTCGACTAGACTTTGTGCGTCGCGGACCTCGCGCGCGAACTCATGCTCGCGGAGCTCTTCGGGGGTCAGGGGGGTTGGATGCGTGCCCGTCATGCGGAATCGACGCGATGACTTTCGGCTGTTAATGAGTGTGCACTTGGTGACTTGTATACAGCTCACGTGCAACGTGTCGATGACTTGATGGCTTTAAACGCGGATCACAAACGGATCAAACCAAATCGATCGGTAATGAGTGGCATTGATGACACTTGTCCACATCTTCACGGAAGTCGGTCAAGCATTTAGTTCCCATGCTACATTTTCCAGGGCTCTACGCGCTCGATGACGAGTGTGAAACCTTCCAGTGCGATGGATTAGTGAGAAAGAGCTCGGCTAGGCTCAGTAAGTAGCCTGGGCATCAGAAACAGTTCGTTCTTTATTGTGTTCGAGAGACGAAAGAGGCGAGTGAGGGACCATGAACTGAGCATAACTCAGGTTCTCTGTGAGCATATGGAGCAGATTTCTCACAGGCTGCACTGAAAATGGTGGACGGCAAATGGTCTGAGACGAGGTTCGTTTCATGTCACGTGGGGCGGCGTTCAATTCCATTCTCAGTTTGCTATACTATAGTATGTTCAAAGTGGGCAGGTGGGTTTCCCTTCGGCCGTGATAGACTACCGGAAATCGCTCACTCTTCGGCCAAGGCACATGACGGGCATACGAGTTTAAACAGTCCATTGCTTCAATCGCAGCCTCTCATCCGAATGATGTCCATCTCACACGACAATGGACAAGACAAAGTAATGCTCCATCCTGCCCGAACTGGAACAGAACTACACCCACGTATTCATTTCGACAGGCTCCATCCACCCCCAAAAGGCAACAAAAAGGATAGAACTGATATAGAAATCTCCTCCCACATATCGGCCCTCTGCGGTGAACTGGGACCGGGAGTGCCGCCGGACCAGACCCCGTCAACACTGAACTCTGGAACTGCTGATCCACATGCGAGTCGTGCGACCAACGGAATCTGTTACTCGCCGATTATCTGAGGCCGGCCTAGCTCGACTGGAAATCACCTAGTATCGCTCGAATGAAGGATATGATACGGTTTCCCTCACTCATATGAAGCTTCCATAGACATGTCTTCGTCCCTTCTGCATGCGCAACTTTTGACTTGGTTTCCAACTGGAGAGGGTCACGTGGAGGGTCGATTGGACGATTGAGTTGAGTCATCGATCAGATAAGCTTTTTCCCTCTCGCGTAGGTTCCCCGCCTTGCGACGACAATGAGTACCCTCCCGCCCGGCGAAGCGCGTGTTAAACCCGAGTACGCCTTTCCTCTACCATCGTGGCTCCACGCCATCGCTTACCCCCGGGTCACGGCCCTGTCCTACAGATTCCTCCTTCCCATCGCCAACGCCTCCAGCAACTCCGTTCCAGACGACGACGCCGCGGAATCGTCCGCCCGGCCCACCCGCGACGCCCGCGACTCGAACTCAAATTCACAGCACCACGCGCGTGACGGCCCGCGCCTGTCCAAAGCCGAGAAGAAGGCGCTCAAAAAGGCGCAGACGGGGTCGAACAAGGGCCGCCGCTTCGCGAAGGTGCACGAGGGCGTCGACCTGTGCTACCTCGTCGCCGCGGGACGGGTGTGTGACTTTGGCGACGCGTGCAGGAACAGCCACGATGTCGCGAAGTACTTGGAGGAGAAGCCGCCTGGGATGCGGTTGCCTGTTGCGGAGGATGTGCAGCACATGGCATTACCGCTGCGGGCATCGAGTGTGAAGGAGACCGCTGGGGAGGGGCAGACGGAGATGGAGGTCGATGCCGAGCCAGACTACATGAAGTACACGCGGCCGGTCCCGGGGGAGCCTGCGGCGTGTCCACTGTGGGAGGCTTTGGGTGAATGCCGGTCGGTGGATACGTTCCAACTCTCGCTTTCCGCCGCTGAGCAGTCTTGACGACAGCTATGGATTGCGATGCCGGTACTCTGCAGCACACACGACGATCTCAGCCACTGACCCTACCGCATTCGAAAACTTGAAAAACGACGAGCGGATCGCTGTGGCTGCGAGCACCGAGGCGGAGATGAATAGGGTCGACGTGAGCGTCCTCAGAGCGCTGAAGGGGAAGAAAGTGGGTCGCTGCGATGGATCTCGAGCTCCGCTCACCTGTCGCCGCAGTACCCCCTACCTGTCACCAAAGCCTACGAGGCGGAAGTCGGTGCCGCCTCGTCAAAACCTGCACCTCCGAAAACTGCTGTCGTCATCGCTGAGCCGGAGCAGAATGACGAGGACGAGATCATTGCCGAGCGCACCGGCACGACGGCGCAGCAGGCCACCGGCGCAGCAGCGGTCGACGCACCCGACGTGCCCGTGCGCTTCGCCGAGAAGCGGCGTTTGCACTGGGAGGGCAAGACGTATCTCGCGCCGCTGACGACCGTCGGGAACCTGCCATTCCGGCGGCTCTGCGTCGACTTCGGCGCGGACATCACCTGCGGCGAGATGGGGCTCGCGCATTCATTCCTCGGTGCGTCGAAGGAGGAGTGGAGTCTCGTGCGCCGGCACCCCAGTGAGCGGAACTTTGGGGTGCAGATCGCTGGAAGCAAGATCAGCACCGTTGTCGCTGCCGCGGAGGTGCTTGGGCGAGAAATGGCGGGCGGGCTCGATTTCGTGGACCTGAACTGCGGGTGCCCGATTGATTTGGTATTCAAGACGGGCAGCGGGTCGGCGCGTCAGTCCTTTGCCGGCATGCTTTGAATGGGCTGATTTACGTTTTCGTCTAGTGCTCGACAATCCTAATCGTCTTGGCAGATTGGTTGTGGGGATGAACCGAGCGCTGGGTGAGGTCCCCGTGACAGTGAAGCTGCGGACGGGTGTCAAGGAGGGCAAGAACACGGCCCACAAGCTGATGCCGAAGCTGGGTTCCGAATTCGGTGCCGCCGCCGTGACGGTGAGTTCCAGAGCAGTCCCTGCTTGCAATCGTACTGAGCAGACCCTGCAGCTGCACGGTCGTACGCGTCAGCAGCGGTACTCCCGACTTGCCGATTGGTCGTACGTCAAGTCGTGCGTGACGGCTGTGCGCGAGTACGAGACCGACCACTCGCTGCCCCGCGTGCCGATCTTTGGCGGCGGCGACTGCTTCAGCTCACAAGCATACTGGGAATGCGTCGACCAGTCCGGGGTCGACGGTGTGATGATCGCGCGCGGAGCCCTGATCAAGCCGTGGATCTTCACCGAGATCAAGGAGCGACGCGAGTGGGATATCAGTGCCCGCGAGCGGCTCGAGGGCATCCGCAAGTTCGCCGAGTACGGCTTGACGTGTGTTCCCGCTCGCTTTCGTTGAGCTCCGCTGACGATGTCCGCAGACACTTTGGCACCGACACGGCGGGTGTGAACTCTGCACGGCGGTATCTCTGTGAAGCGTTGTCCTTCCAGTACCGTTACGTGCCGTTGGGTATCCTCGAGGTGCTTCCGCCGCGAATCAACGATCGTGCACCGGCGTTCCGGGGACGAGACGAACTCGGTATGGTTTAGTCTACTCAATAGATAGCTTCTGACTAACGGACTCTCAGAGACACTGCTGGCAAGCGCGGACAGTCGTGACTGGGTGCGGATCTCAGAGATGTTCCTCGGCCCGGCCCCGGAGACCTGGGTCTTCACCCCCAAGCACAAGAGCAACGCGTATGATAGTCAGGGATGAGTCATTAGGACTCAGAACTAGTGTCCTCTATGCCGTTACACTCCCTAGATAGCACGACATTAGTGCCTCCATCCTCAAAAGAACTCGATGTATACGACCCAGGTCCTCCCGGGCCGGTTGGGCCCGGCGGGACATCAAACTAAAATATTCCTCGAGCTCTCTGTCAAAGCGGTGCACCATCAGTATCCTGGATGGTTTCTGAGTTTATGATGATGTCAGTCACCTGTGTCCTCTTTTAGTAGGATAGCCCCCGTTGCATGGGCTTGATTATTGGGGTTAGGTTTAGCGGGACACTGCCGTTGGTCGTAGCAGCCACCGCCCGGTGAGTCGAGTGGAGGATTTGCGTCCCATGTTTGATTTCGTGTGCTGGCTCTTAATCCTTGATCGTGAGCAGACCCCCTCCGGGGAAATACGTGGAGTACTGTAACCGTGGGAGAGAGGGTAGTACCAGGGTTGTTCCAGGAGGACTGGTGTTCTGGACCCTGGCCTGCTGTGTTTTGAAATTTACACTGTACTTCCGCAACGGTTCTCTTTGAAGGGCAGCCATGACGAACAATCAGACGCTCGGCAGTGAGCACTAATGCAGCTCTGGACGAAGGGTACCGAGCACCCTGTCCGTGACTGTTCGGAGATCTCTTTACTTTTCAATCACAAGAAACGATGCGGCATCTTCGCCTTTTCTAATTTACTGACGGACCATGTACATGAAACCGTCGTATCCTTTGTCCCCGACCGTTCCGATGGTCGTAGCGTCAACCTCGGGGTCGCCCTTGACAGCTTCCAATAGCGCTCGGACACCTTCAACCATCGGATCGGTGTAATCAGGGTTCCCAACGCGCCCGTACCTCACCACGTTATCGACGATCTGTTCGAGAGTTGATATCTGCTCGAGAGATATGTGATATGGGATAAAGCTGCACGCACGATGACACCGCCCTTGCGGACCAGGCGCTTGGCTTCCGTGAAATAAGCTTTGTTCCCAGGCTTGTCGGCGTCGATGAAGATGAAATCGAACAGTTCCCCGGGAGCAGGTTTCATGGCGATCATGGAATGGAGGGCTGGCCCAACGATGACCTCGGCCTTGGATGATTGTCCCGCGGCGGTCAGATTCTCGACTGCGACCTGGACACAATCAGTGATATGGCCTCAAAAATAACGCTCGCTAGAGCCATCCGAGCTCTCACTGCGGCATGTTTCGGGCTCAGCTCGAGTGTAACTAGCTTCCCGTCATCGGGCAGCGCCCGACACAGCCAGATCGTCGAATACCTAGGATCATGATGGGACCTCGACATCAGCTCATCGAATCACCATCGTGAACCCCCGCCTTACCCGCCCAGCGTTCCCACCTCCAGGATCTTCTTCGCGCCGATCGAGCGGACGAGCAGAGACAGGAACTTGCCCTGTGCCGCGCTCACAGCGATGTCCGGCAAGCCATGCGCCGCGCTGTTCTTGAGCGCGTTGTCGAGCACGGTGTCGGCCGGGAGGAGGAAGCTGTTGTGGTACTGGTCCGAGCGGGCCCAGTCTGCGAGGGAGGTCGCCTGGAAATCCTGAGCCTGAATAGACATGATGGGGGAGAAAGATGGCTTATCGGATGTCAGTGACCGGTGACGACGTGTGTAATTCACATCGGTTGGTTGATCTGTCGTCGTCGGGAGTCGGCTCTGATGGACCTTGGTTATCACGTGCATTGGTTCAGACTTTGTTGAATTGCGGTCTCAGGCATCAGGTCCTTAGTGAAGTAGGAAACACACAAAATGAACCCATTCTTTGTTATGTGATGATCAGAATGACCCTTGCTACCATGAAAGCAAGGAATGAGTAATTAGAATTGGAAATTCGTTTCCTCTTTCACATTACACCTCCCCTCCCTATATGTACAAATACCACTACTGTGCCGTTACAGTCTTAGGTTCATGTCACCGGTCACTAGCCCTTTCAAACTGAACCAATTTTACACCTGTCACTGTTCAACGAAGGACTCGAACTTCGGTCCGAACAGGTCCAAATTCAGACAAATCTCTGGAAAGCTCGACTTGGTCAATTTGGGGTCCTTATAAAGCCAGTTTCGAGCCAAATTCACCATGATTGAATGTAAATCTGGCAATTTGAGCTCAGATATGGCTAAAAAGCACCAAAATTAGTCGAACTTAGAGACCAAATCACGGGTGTCGGTGGTCACCGGACCCTTCGAACAATCAAAGTTTGAATTATGATAGTATTGGTCATTGCCAGCAAACCTACGGTTGTAATGGTACAGCACCCAATGACACACCTACAGGAGGTATGAGTGTGCAGCTGTACAAAGGGTGTAAGGGGACAATTCCAAGGGTCGAGGGAGAGAGCTGCTGCAGCTTGAGCTCACGTAGAATAGTGTGTGGGATTTTGATCCAAACCAGGTCAGGCTCAAATGTGTGGCAGGTCAACCATGGTGGGCCGTGGGCTGTGAGGGAGCAAAAGGAAAACAGAGGATAGGTAAAGGACAACAGGGACAAGGATGACAGTGGACAATAGGTCAATAGTTCAACAAGGGGGATGATGAATAGGACTGTAACAGAAAATGTACAGGTTGGGAGAATGTTGGGGAAACAAAAGGAGAGTGAGTGTCAAGGAGTCGAGAAATAAAGTGCTGGAAAGTTGCCTTTGACTCTAGAGAGTGGGTGAAGACTAATTTCTTGTTCTTTGTACTGTACCACAAGCTTTTATAGTAAGTGTGGTAAAATCAAATGAAATGGAAAATCCAAAAGTTCTGTCCATATGGTGTCCATCGGGTCCTAATCAATACTGTAAGTAGTCCATGCCAAATAGCGCTGGATTGAAGGAGATAAGGGAGCAATGCCACAGTCCTGGTGAGCACAAAGGAGACAAATTCCACAAGATTTTCGGGTGCACGTGATTGGTTGATTTCAGGGCCAGGTGCATCAACGCTTGTCACCAAATCCTCAAAAGAAACCGGCATGAGACCCAAATCCTTCCAGTCTAGTGGGTCCGGGTCCAGATAAGTACCTAATATACTCTTCCAAGTCTCTAGGAAACCGAAGCTCGTCAGTATCCTCGGCTTCTCTTCCGAGTCTACGAAGCCAGATACCTTCGCCCGTTCTCGTGAGGATCCATTTGGTTGTGTGGGCCCGGATATGACATTCCGGTTGGATGGGGTCCAGCAGGATCATGCTGTTGGTCATAGTAGCCCGTGGCCGTCGAGGCGATGGGGTCATATGCGTCCATTGTTTGACTCTGGGTACCGACTCCGAATGGTCCATTGTGCGTATACGCTCCTTCAGACACACCCGCGGAACTACTGTACGAGGCGCTGGTACCAGGCCTATCCGAGAAGGACTGCCGTTCTCGATCCTGGTCTGCTCTGCTCTGAAATTGACACACAAGCAAATGCTTCTTGCACCGCTCGCAAGTCCTTGTCGGGAGGTTGCTTGTCGTCACGCACTGGCAAGGATTTTCAGGGTTAAACATCGATGGAGGGTCCAAAGAAACGAACCTTGACTTTGTGCTTCCGGCAGTGAATGCAAGCCATCCACATTCTTTTCGAAGGAGTTACGCCTTCCAGGTCCCAGATTTGTAGGCTCATCCCGCCCTGGGAATACTGAGGAGGTGCGGACATGCAGTGTGTTGGTTTTGGGACCGACGGACTACCTATATTCTCCCTCGAGTATAAGTAGGGTACAGTACATCGATTTGTTAGAGGTCAATTCCACGCACATCGCGGACTGAGACCAGTCTGAAGTTCATTCTTCCGAACACTTCGTTGGCTCGTCTGACCCGGAGAGTGAGTGCCGCCCTTCTGTTCGTCTCTATATGGTCTCTGCGCTTTCCGAAGGGGTCGACAGATCGAATTCAGAGAGCATTGGGATCGAAGGTCTGATTTCAATTCAAAACGCTGCAGCAGCAGCAACGGCACTGTTGCGATCTACTGACGGATCACGTCATGGAACCATCATATCATCTTCTCACTCATTGTTCCGGGGGCCACAGCCATCGACCCTCGGGATCCCTCCCGAAATCGTCCACAAGCGCTTGGACACCCTCTGACCATCTGGTCTGGCGCGCACCCGTATGTCACTCGCCATATGGCCAGCGCGGTTCCGCACGCAATGTAATGGAAAGTCATTTTCCTGATATACAAGTTCTATTTTCAGGCTTTTCAACACCGATACAGACGAAATCGAACATTCTCATAGAAGGAGTGGAGCGGCCCGAGTGGATGTTATCGTCCAGGTCTGCTGATGTGCAATAGTGTATCTCTACGGTGATGGGGTCACGTGCCCATACTCCAGGAGAAGTAGCACGGCGATCACCTCGCCTTTCGATGACACCCCCGCAGCGTTCAAATTCTCGCTTGCGACATGGATTTAATTAGTGGTATGGCATCGAGAGCAGGGCTTTTCATCTCACTGCGGCATGATTCAGGTTCAACTCGAGCGTGATCAGGCGGCGGCCGACACGACCAGGTCGTCGAGTACCTAGGATCATGATGGAACTGAATCCATCCACTCGTCGAATTTCCATCCTTACCTGCCCAGCTTTGTCGCCTTCAGGATCCTCTACGTCTATCAAACGGACCGGCAGATCCAGGAACCTTGCTCTGTGCCGCGCTTACAGCGACTTCCGGCGAGCCATGCGCCACAATGTTCTTGGCTAGGTAAACTGTAACAAGTCTGTTCCAGTGGAATCATTGACTGACTCCCGAGCCCCAAAATAGGCTCGCGGAAAGTCTGCCATATAAGACTGTGGTCTGTATTCTGACACCGTCATAGCACCCCCCATCGAAGAACTCGTATGTCCGCTTCAAGCTCTGTCACCGAGAACTCTGGGCCATTGGACGATCCAGCTCCCTCATCGCAAGGAGAGACCCCAATTACCTTCATCTATCCGTCCGTGTGCATGAACTGCCGCAGGGACAACCTCAAGGCATGTTTCTGTCGTACTCAATTCCTGCTGTCCGTGGACATCGGCTCATAAGAGGGCCTTCTTTCTTTCCACAGTGCCGATTTCCCCCACGCACAAGCCCGGACCAAGCGCGGAGGTCCTGCTTACAATGCACCCAGCGCTGCATGAACTGCGTGCCAATTACGGCTTCGATCGAATCCTCGAGCAGGGGGCGCTGAAAACTGGCCATTCGGTGCCACGGTTTTTGCCATGATCCGGAGTGAATTGCACTCTTACAGGGCATATATTCCATATAGGATTGTATGGAATTTATCTCCGTGGACCTAAATAATCCCGCAGACAACCCCCCTCGACAAACACAGCATGCATGGACCAAGGTTCACTTGCATCCCGTCGCTAGGCAGCACACGACACGCTGATGCTGTGCATGCAATAGCCAGAGGGTAATTCCCGAGAGTCCTCTTCCCACCGATCAAACGTACCAGCAGATTACGGAAACCAACCGTTACCGGGCCCATCCGCTATCCACATTGAGAGCTCGTTGTCAAGAAAGACGGGATGCCATCAGATCCGAGGAAAACGTGTCTTAACTGGCACTTCCTGGCGTCAGGATTATTCTGTTGCATGGTTCCTGGCCGGTCTGCCTGATTTCGGGGAAGGATCAAAACGTTCCATTCTCAGATAGATTGAGCCCTTTGTGTTCGGCCCGGGGAGCCTGACCGTAGTGTCACGTGACACGTCGCAGCATATCTGGCAGCCCGCTGCCCATTCACGAATCGGCAATTTGCTGCGTCCGATCCAGTGTCCAAGGCTCCAATTCTGAATGCTACGAATCTTTGTTAGATGCTGGGGATGTAGCGTTTATCTTCTGTGTTCTCGACACCGACTGTCAGGTACAGGGCCAAGGGTTGAGTTTTTCTTTGGGAGGTCTGCTCCGCTTGGATACTCAGCTGATTAGATATTATGAAATGGAGCCCAAACAGATCACTTGAACATATCAGGCACTGGATCCGTCCACTCTGAATGCTTCCATGACATCATTGCTGTACTAAATCAATCTCAACAACACGGAAATCACGGCTCAGGGATAGGAACACCTGGGGTTGCTGTTTCACACGGGTGGGCACATATTTATAATCAGCAATGGCCGCGACGTACTCTCAGATTCCAAGGCTGATATGATAATCAGACAAGGCGGTCCCTCGAGTCAGAAGAATCTGCCACCTGGGCAGTCTCGGTACAGATCATATCATGCGCAGTAGATGTGCACTTCTGACAAGAGCTACAAACGCCGTTTACGACACTTGGAGCCCTCGCTGAGCCTTTCAACCGAAATCTGCCCGTTGAAACACTGCAGATCCTTGTCAGAGAGCGATCAAACCCAGGTGGCAGCCCTAATGACGCGAACGAGCGATCGTAAATGCAGCGACAGCCAATCGCACCCAGATGGTGCTCCGAGCAGTGGCAACAGATCTCCCCAGCGCACTGGCGACGGCTCGCTGCTCAAACGCAAAGGCCCCACGGATGGTGTGTAGGCATCATCAGGCAGCTTGCCCACCGAGAACTACGGTGATTGGTACCCGCGCGCTGTCCCACTGCTGGTTGAGTGAGTGATACAGCGGCGTGAGTCAGCTGCAGGTCCGGCCCACGAGACGCCATTCGCAGGATGTCGTCGCGCGGCATGGCACGGCACAGTCCGAGGCAGTGCTTTGGCTGGCCCAATAATAGCAGCCCGGACGCGTACATAAGGCCGCTGGTATTACAACGCCCAGGGTTTTCTCCAACCCGTCACTCAGACCATGACCTCAGACTCCGCCGCAGCAAACTACTGGCCCCTCGAAGGGGCGCCGATCCGCCGCATGCCCATGGCCTGCGTGAACTGCCGGAGGAGAAAAATCAAGGCGAGTCCTAGTCCAATGAACACGGTGCCGGCCGCCATGCCCCCATCGCATCCTTACTGTGCAGTCGGAGGGGAGACTGACTTTCTTTCAGTGTGTGACCAGCACGAAACAGCCAAGCGCGCCCTGCGAGCGCTGCACGAAGCGGAAACTGGACTGCGAGTTCGTGCCCGTATCAGAATCCGCTGAACAGGTGGCGCCGCACAGGAGATCGACATTGGGCGGCGGGAAACCGCTCAGACGACCCGACGCAGAGTCCGAGATATACCTGCACGCGCCATATCCAATACCCGCAGCGGGGCCGGAAACAGCCCAATGGAACGAGGCGCCGTGGGATTATGGATGCAACGGGCGGGTGGCTTACGACGGGCAGGGGAATGGGGATGGACATGGCTATGACTGCGGGCTGCAATACGGAGCTCGAGACCCAAGCCCGTCGAAAGCGTTTCAGGCGCCATATCAGTATAATCAACCGGGGGAATATCGCGCGACTGGAACGGAATCGCAGAGGTGAGCGATCAGGGGATTCTCGTTTTGGGTTGCATGGTTGACATATCTGTTCAAGCCATTTTTCCGAACCCCAAAACAAAAGCTACTATTACCCATAGGGGGTGTCGAGTACTGTATCAGTCCAGCCGTTTCAATTCCTGAATCTGCAGACATGAGACCCGTAGCGAGGATAGGCCGACACTCACCATATGCCAGTTCAACTCCTGAGATTGCCAGTACTGAGGCATATCGAGTTGGAGCGAAAGCCCCTCGCGCACCAGCTGTTTGATGACGGGTATCGGGTCCTTGAACCCCTCGTCCTCGTCTACGTCTTCTCCCCAGGTCGCACGAAAGGTTCGCAGCAAAGCCGTGGGCAACGCGTAGCCCTCCCGCTGTCTGCAGCGCGTCTCGAGTAGGCGTACGACGCTCTCCAGTTCTAGGACATCAAGACAATTTTTCAGGACAAAAGACTGCAGCATGGGGAGCAGTATCACGGGAGGGTCTTGCGTGTGGTAGGAAGCGTCAGCGAGGGTCCACAGGAAGTCCGCCAAGTCTTCCGTGCGCGGTGACGCCACCACGAGGTGCGTGACCCCCGGCAAAGCTCTGAGGCACGCGTAGACGGGGTCTTCGTCCATTAACATATGAGACAGGCGGAGGTGGGTGATCGTACACCCTGAACGCATCACAAGCGAGATCACCCCGTCGACATGTCCGCTAACATCAAGGTCCGTGAGCAGCGGCAGGGTCATGTACCCGAGGATCGGCGGCACCGCATCACGCTCGATCTTGAACCGCCGCAGCGCAGGCAGCACCAGTGAAATCGGGTGGTGGCTGGTGTTCCGGTTTGTCAGTGACACGTGCAGCGCCTCCAGCTGGCGCGTCTGCGAGATGATCATGAGGCACTGCGCGAGCGACTGGTTTAGAAGCGCCAGGGACGTTATCTGTGTCCACGGCAGCACGAACTGCGTCGCGGGGAACGAATGGACGCACACCCGGCGCAGCCGCGGCGCGCTGAACAGCCCCGTCACAGGGCTCAGTACCGCCGCGTGCTGCAGGTCCGCAAGCACATCCAGCTCCTCAAGGCACTCCCACGATCCGGATCCATCGCCTGGGGCCACGGCGAGCGTCGACCGCATGCTCATCCTCAGCACTAAGCGCCGCCAGCGCGACGCGTGCGCGCCCAGCACCGCTAGCACGGGCTCTGTCGTCTCTAGCCCCATATAAATGTCGAGGGGGATGCGGGGTCCCGCGCGCTCCACCCAGCGCTGCAGCAGCACGTCCGGCTGCGGGTGTTGCCAGGGTATGACGATGTCGTTCCACAGCCCCGCAGTGCCCAACGCGATCTGCCGCCATGTGCGACACACCCCGAGGAAGGCGGGGAACAGGGTGGGTTTGTCCAGCGCAGCGATGTAGTCCACGAAGATGTGGACTATGATCTCGGGAGGCAGGGATTCGACGGGGTACGTCGATCGACAGAGCTGGGTCGCGAGGTCCGCTTTCTCTGCTTCAAGCAAGTGCAGCTGGTCTTGAAGGATGGATATAGACCGATCCAGAGCGCTTATCCGTTTTCTGAGCTCCCGAGTGTTCATGGTCACGACCAAGACGGAAGTAAGCGTGGACCAGAGCGCGGTCGCGAGAAGACACGTGATCGATTTTGATTGGGCTGTGCAGTCGCCAGATGCGAATTGTCTGATTGCAAGCCTGCCATCATGATCCACCAGACTTCACATACTAGAAAGTGTCGCCCTTGGCGACTGAATGCCTTGCTTGAGTAACATACAATGACACTACATGCCAATGATAAGTAACTATACATTACCACATAGGACTCCAACCTTTTCATTTTTGCGTAGCACTGGCCCTACAATAAATGAAAATGGTTTCAAACGTTTAAAAAACTGTTTAAAACCTCTTAAACGATTAATTATTTGAGGCAAAAGGAAAATACGAAATTAGCGGTGTATTAAACGAGGATTAAGATGAAATGAACAAATACAACAGAGGGAACTAAAATTTTCAAAGACTGGAGCAATAACCGGTTCGTTGGCAGCGGGTCGGGCCGGAGTGGGTGCAGGCGTCGTTGGGGCAGCCTGAGGGCGGAGTTGGAGGGTCAATTAAATGAGCAGTAAGCAGGAACAAGTCAGCAGTAAATTAAATTAAATTGTGGCAGTGGTGTGCAACAAGTTCCGGAACGAGGAATGAGTTGGAAGTTAATGAAAGAGACTAGGGACAAGCATGCAGGGAAGTTAAGATACAGAATCAGTTTCCCCAAGAAGAAACCATTTAAACATTTACTAAATTTTTGTTTATTGTATAGACCATGCCCTAAACAAAAAGGAAATAAAGATGGTTATAACTGTTTAAAATGTTTATATTGAAGATGCGAACATGAAGTGCACAAAAAAAAATGGACAGAGTGTTGAAGCTTGTTTGTATTAGCGACTATCACAGTATGTAGACATGACATCATAAGTAGTATTCTTAGATTACTTTGGCTCGCTCCACAATGACCTCATACCTGACCTCATTATTGCGTCATCCATTACTCATCTATGATATCATTACTCCACTATGACATCATGATATCTGCTCCAGACTGGTATATAAACCTAGTACTATACGCTCCATATCCTCAGCTCCTGTGTCTCTACACTCGCTGAGGTATGCATTCTCCCTTACGATCTAATGACCTTACTTATGACTTGTACCATAGACTCTGTCTTATAGGTACAGCTAATGATATAGCTCCTGTGTCTCTACACTCGCTGAGACTCTGTCTTATAGGTGATCGCTACTGGTCGTATCTCCACTGCGCGGTATTGTCTGCGACAGGTTATGGGCCCCGCCTGAACCACTAGCGGCAAATCAAGAAACATCGAACTACTCCCTTTACTAAGGCGAGTATCTTTCACTCGTTCAGCCCTTCTAGAGCGCCGTCTTTGTGCGCTCGTCCCACTTGCTGGATGTCGGTCCTCGCATTTGTGCTCTCACCCTCAAGGGGTTACGCAAGCGGCATCAGGGAGTCATTCAGTTGGCAGACGCGCCGTTAGCTATTCCGTCCATGATTGCTCGCGCGCGTTTTACGTTACATCTTTTTATTGTACAGCGGACATACCCACCAGGCACTGGTCCTTTGGTCAATCCCACTCCTGAACCTTGCGCGAAGCGCCTAGGTGGTGTGGTAGCTCTCAACAGCTGCTGGAGGTCAATCCCTCCGCCAGGCAAAACAATCCTTTGGGGTTGACTCGCATTCCTCACAAGGGACCCTGCGGGCTGGTGACACTACGAGGATTCATGCAATGACGCTCTGCGTGTATGCATGTCTTTAAAAGGGAGAAGATGGGCGGCCAAACCCGGTGCTTGGGACGGCCTTGGGCACGTGACCCTTGGCCAGTGACGGACTGCAAGGGCAGTAATCACCGTCGGGTACTGCCGCCGCTGACGTATATAGTTACATTACTTTGATACAAATATGGGCACTTACTATACCGCTTTATTTCGTTATCATTCCCCGCGCGTATATGGGCATCATGGATGGGATGGGGACGCTTGTTCGTTCTCGTTTCAGAGATTTGGCACTTGGGATTTTGTTTCTTGGTCTGCAGAGAACTTAGGGCTGACTGTGTCGCTCTAGTCTCTATCACCCTGTCATCAACAAACGACCCTCCCGTTGGGGTTATCCTATTTCCTGTTGTCCGTTGGGCTCAGGGACCTTCTTACACTACCCTTCAAGACACCGATTGGGAAGACCTATACGAACTTGGTGAACACGACAACGAAGATCTATTTCACCATCAGGACGATTGGACTCCTGAACTTCGTTCCCTATTCGGTGATCCTCCCTATATCGAATTCCCCTCTCTTCATTACCAAACCGCCGACGTTATCGAGTATCTCCCCACCATGTGTGACAATCAACCCAAAAATGGAGTCGAAAAGAGAAGTGAATTCGAAGACTGGAGAATACAACCAGGTAGCTACAGTATTTATACCCAAGTCCAGTCTGAGTCATATCTACAACTAATGAGTCATAAGGCTATGTACCGCATGGAACACTGGTCATGGGTTGTAATAGAACCTTCCGGAGCATATGTTGCGCAGCCTTGAGTCGATAAGGATAATCCCTCGAACCCCTAGCCCGGGCCGTCTTGATGCCGTGATCCGTGATAAGATAAGCCGTGCCGAGATAAGATAAGATCGTCGAAGATAAGATGAAAAAGTGGCCGAACTATGACATTACCCCCTCTCTAGGGTCGATGTCCTCATCGACTAGGCCAATGGGCGTGAAGACGTTCTCGTAAGGGTCAAAGAGTTGTCGTTGGGGATAGGGGAGGCGCTCATCCCTGGGTTTATAGCGATGAATAAGATAGTCCCAGTGTCCAGCTTCGAGAGTTGGTAGGAGGCGAATGCGTGTGTCTGGGTTGGATTGTTTCCTCTGCCAGTCTCTCAGGACGTCCTTCGCGTGGGTAAGGTGGCGTGATGGTTCCCAGGTGTTCTCGCTGTGCGGCCATCCCTTCCATTTGACCAAGTACTGTTTTCCTCGGCCGACCTTTCGCTCTTTAACGATTTCTTCGACTTCCCACTCCTCTGCTCCTCCGATCATCTTGGCTACGGGTCTCTTCTCTCGGCGATGGGGGGGTGGTTCGTGATAGGGTGTCAACAGTGATTCGTTGAACACGGGGTGTCTTCGGTCCGTATCCGGCAGATTCAGCTTCCATGCGGCCGCTCCAACCTTCTCCAGTATCTCGTATGGTCCCAATCTTTTGTCGCTCATCTTCTTCGATGGTCTGTCCGTCTCGATATTTTCCCCTTCTATGTACACCTTCATCCCAACCTTCAACTCCGGAACTTCTTTTCTTTGTTTATCGTAGTATTTTTTCATTTTTTCTTTTGCTTTTTCCAATGCTGCTTTTGCTTCGTCTTGTATTTCTTTGATTCTTTTTACAAATTCCTCCGCCGACTCGTTTCTCGATTCCATCCGCTGCTCTACTCCCTTCCATGGGTGATATCCGTGATTGGCGTAGAATGGTGATATTTTGGTAGACATGTTCATTTTGTCATTATATGCGAATTCCGCCATTCCCAGCCACTCCGACCAGTCCGTCTGATGGTAGTTGACGTATATGCGGAGATAGTGCTCGATCTCCTGATTCATGCGCTCGGTTTGCCCATCCGTGATCGGTTGATATGCTGTCCCCGGGTTCATCTCCACGCCCAACATCCGGTTCGTCTCCTTCATGAAGCCCTTGATGTATTGTGAGTCCCTATCGGTGATGATTTTGCGAGGGATCCCGTGATAACGGAAAACCCGGTCCCTTGTCAACCGTGCTACTCCTTCGCTGCTGATGTCAGTACTAATGGGTTCGACATGGATCATTTTGGTGAAGGTGTCACACCACACATGGATTGCGTCATACCCATTACTAACCGGCAGGGGTCCGATTTGATCCATCGAGATGATTTCCCACGGCGCATTTGGAACTGCATGCGGGTGTAAAGTCCCTGTCCTTGCTCTCCTGGTCTTGGTCCGTTGGCACGCCTCGCACGTCTGGATGTATTTCCGAATTTGGTTTCCCATCCTGGGCCACCAGTAGTTTCTTTCCACCATCTCCTGCGTTCGGTTGATCCCAGCGTGTCCGACCAACGGGGTGTCATGGTGTAGCCCGATGATCTTGTCTCGCAGTTCCTCGTCCCTTGGTACGTAGAGCTTCCCATGGTACGTGATGAGCCCGTCTTCCTTTTTCCATCCAACGAGTGACTTCTCCAAGGCCGCCTTGACGCTTCCATCAATTGATCGAGTGGCCTTGATTTCATCGATTAGCTGCTGATCCTGTCCCTCGAATGTGACTTCTTGTGATCGGAAGAACTCGGGCTTCAGTAGCGTGACGTCCTTGTTGTCGTTCTTGCCCTGATCGTGATCTGCTCGTCGAGACAGGAGATCTGCCTTGCGGTTGAGTGCGCCGGGTCGGTGTCGTAAGGTGAAATCAAACTCCGCCAGCTCCGTGATCCATCGTGCTTGTCGTCGATTGAGCTTCTGCGGCTTTCGGAAGTACTCAAGATTCTGATGATCAGTGAAGATCTCGAATGTTTCCGTGGCTCCCAGGAGCAGCTGCCTCCATTCGTCGAGTGATAACATGATCGCGAGCATTTCCTTGTCGTAGATCTCGTAATTTCGCTCGGTTTCGGTCAATGCATGTGAAATAAATGCAATTGGGCGCCAAATGCCGTCTTGGTTTTGGCTCAAAACTGCTCCTGTTGCCCCTTCCGAAGCATCGGCTTCCAGACGATATTGGCCAGTGTCATTTGGCAGTGCTAGGACCGCATCCTCTGCGATTCTCTTCTTCAACCCATCAAATGCTGCACGCTCATCTGCACCCCATGCCCATCCTGCCTTCCCTGTCAACCGTGTCAATGGTTTGGCAATCTCCGCATATCCCCGAACAAAGCGTCGATAGAAGTTGGTGAACCCTAGGAAGGCTTGTACTTGTTTGACGCTCTTTGGTTCTGGCCATTCCATCACGCCCTTGATCTTGACTGGGTCCATCCGCATCGAATTGTGTCCAATAATCACACCCAAATATTCGATTTCTGTGCGTTCGAACTCGCACTTTTCGGGCTTCAGGTATAGCTTGTGTTTCTGGAGCAGTTCGAGTACTCGTTTCGTGATCCGCCGATGTTCGTCCAAGTTCTCTGTGAAGATCAGTATATCATCAAGATAGACTACCACGTGGCCCTCGTTGATCAGTTCTCGGAGTATGTCATTCATCATGTTTTGGAAGGTTGCCGGGGAGTTTGTGAGACCGAAGAACATGACCAAGGGCTCGTACAGTCCGCGGTTCGTGCGGAACGCAGCCTTCCACTCGTCGCCCTCTTTGATCCGTACGTTATTGTATCCCCACCGGATGTCGAGCTTGGTGAAGAACTTTGCACCGCATAGATTATGGACCAGTTCAGAGATCAGCGGCAGCGGGTACCGATTTCGGATTGTCATTTCGTTCAGCTTCCGATAATCTTGGACGGGGCGTAGCGAGCCATCCTTCTTTTTGACAAAGAAGAACGCTGATGCCATGGGTGATTTGGAAGGCCTGATCCGTCCGCTGGCCAGGTTCTCTTGTAAGAACTCGTCGAGTTTGACCTGTTCGTTTCGTGATAACGGGTACACCTTGCAGTCCACTGCTTTGGAACCAGGTTTGAGCTCGATTGCATGGTCCCATGCCCGTCGGTCTGGCAGCGAGTCAAACGATTCCTTGGCGAATACTTTGACAAATTCCCGATATTGATCCGGAATCTTCCCCTCGGTCATTCTCTCCTTCTCCTTTTCCGCTTCTTCTGCGAATTTCTGCGCCGGCGTTTCCTTCAACCGTAGATCCACCTCCTTCCCAAAGTCGATCAACAGGATTGACTCTCCCTCTTCCAGATCCGGTGCACCTGCGCCCAGGTCAATCGCATCCATGTCGATCATTGCTTGATGCTCCTCGTGACCCCTCATGTGACACCGTTCTGGGCATCGACTGAACCTCATCGTCTGCTCCTGCCAATCCACCTCGGGGTTGTGTTCCATCAGCCAATCAAGGCCGATGAAGATCCGAGCTTTCCCCAAACACGTCAGAAGGAACGTGCGTGTTTCCACGTGAGGACCGATTCTCATCCTTAGGTCGACGTAATGCGTGATCCGACCGCTGATGTTCTCGGTGTTGTCGGCGTTACGAGCTACAATGGGTTGGGGAAGTTCTTGGATATCCAGCTTCTCTGCCCGCGCGTAGTCGGTATCAATGCAGCAGGTGCTACAGCCACTATCAAGTAGCGCCTTGACTCCGCGCGTCTTTCCTGAGTCCAGGCCCGTGATCTGTACATACACATCCATCGAATGTCTCTTCCTTTCGGCCTGGTAGTTGCGCAGTTCCTGCGCCAGTCTGCTGGGTTGCGGGCCCTTCTGTCTCTCGGCTGCCCATTTCCTTTGAACGGCATCCGGCACCCTCGTGCGTTTGGGTGCTTCTGGAATCCTGATTTCGGCAGATTCCTTGGGCGCTTCCTCCTTTTTCAAGGATTGAGCCTCCGGAGCGATGCTCCCCTTTTCGGTTTTTGTTGACGTGGTTCCTTCTCCACGAGCCATAAATACGTAGGAGTCCAAAGTTAATTTATCCGCAGCTTTCTGATCCTTTTTACTCTGTAAATACTCTCTATTTAAAGCTATTTTCTTTTGACGTTCCTTTTCCATATCAGCAACAAGAAAATCATGAATATTAGTACGTAGGGAGTCTGAGATCGTGTATGCATGAGGAGAATCGTTCATATCTCTAATTGAAACAAGTATAGAAAAACGTCCATAGTCCGGACGCTCCACCTCCTTGGCTAGAGGAGTGGAGCGCTTCAAAAACCCTTCTCGCGCAGCTTCTCAGCGATCTCCTTGAGGAACCCGTTGTCCTTGTCCCCGTTCTCGATCTCTTCCAGCATCGTGGCCCGATTGAAGAATGTGCGCTTCTTCCTTGGCTCCGGACAGTTCCGCGCAATGTGCCCAGGCTGCTGACAGTTGTAGCAGATGATATTGCGGCCGCGGGCGTGGGTGCGATCAATTTCCATCGGAACTGGTTCGTTGGCAGCGGGTCGGGGCGGGGCGGGTGCGGGTGTCATTGGGGCTGCCTGCGGGCGGAATTGGGGAGGCGGTCGTGGTGCGGATTGCGCATGCGATGCTTTGCGCAGCTGATCGCGTAGAGCGTTCGCCTCGATGTTGACACACCAATTCTTGAAGGCACCATATGCCTTGGGCAGGGGAACGCCAGTGTTGTAGAGGCGGCTTGCAATTTCGCTGCTGAGTCCGCGCTCCAGGAACTCGATGAGGATATTGTCCTGTTCCCCCTTCTTGTACTCGCCCTTGCTGTCGGTGGAGGTGACCACGTTGTACCCCGCGTCTGCAGCCAGCATTTCGAAGTCGGAGATGTAGTCCGCGAAGGACCGTCTGCCCTGGCGAAGGGCCATGAGTCGGGCGGCAGCAACTTGCTCTGCGTTAGAATCCCCAAAGGCCCTCTGAAGCTCCTCCAAGAAGCTTGTCGCGGTGACTCCCGCCTTTAGTCCTTGGAAGCCCTCGAAATTGTGCTGCTTCCAGTTCATCGCCCATCTTGAGGCGGCGCAGCTTGTGCCGCTCTCATTGCGGAGGTAGGACAGGACGAAGAGAATTTTCGTCTCGTCCAGCGAGAACTCTGACCGATAGGCACCAATGTAAGTGGTGCACGCGTCCACAAAGCCCAGGTACTTGGACTTGTCGCCATCGAAGTAGGGGGGATTGGCGGCGAGGGTGATGCGGTGATGTCCTGACATGGTAGGAGCAGGTGCGGTAGGTGGGGGTGAGGGTGGTTGTTCGGAGGGTAACTCGCCAAGGTCGGGGAACTCGTCTTCAGGCGGCGGAAGGGCGAGGTAGGGGTTGGAGGGCCCGGGTTGGTTTTGATGCGCCAGATTGGGCGACGATGGTATGATGGGGGGAGGGGATGGACTCCCAGATGACGATGGGAATCGGTACGAAATGGTGGATTCGTGTGCTGTACAAGCACTCGAGGAAAGGTTCTTTTGCTAGCAAAAAGACCCCGGGCCTAGCTCTTCACGTGCCCGATGATCCCGAGGTGCGTTTTCCCGAAGGTCTCCGCAGCACTCCTTGTAGCTACCGTAAGGCTTGGGTCGGGCTCAACGTTACCCGTGGCCTGGTGCTGTTTGCTCGATATGAACCCTTCACTGCGATAGTGGAGGACGACTAGATGATTCGGTAAAAGGGTAAGTTGGTTGATAAGGGTTAAGAGGATATAGCGGGCGTAGCGGTGCGGGATGCAGGGTAAGAGGTATGGGGTAGGAGGGTATGAGGGGAGTCTTCGAATTATGTGACAATCAACCCAAAAATGGAGTCGAAAAGAGAAGTGAATTCGAAGACTGGAGAATACAACCAGGTAGCTACAGTATTTATACCCAAGTCCAGTCTGAGTCATATCTACAACTAATGAGTCATAAGGCTATGTACCGCATGGAACACTGGTCATGGGTTGTAATAGAACCTTCCGGAGCATATGTTGCGCAGCCTTGAGTCGATAAGGATAATCCCTCGAACCCCTAGCCCGGGCCGTCTTGATGCCGTGATCCGTGATAAGATAAGCCGTGCCGAGATAAGATAAGATCGTCGAAGATAAGATGAAAAAGTGGCCGAACTATGACACCATGTCGGGAATCGAGAAACTCAACAACTCCATTCTGAGTGTCTTCGATGGCACCAATTGGAATACGTGGTCGGACAACTACATGAGCATCTGCATGCATCAGGGCACCTGGGGAGTGGTTAAACCCACTCATATTACGGTTAACGGCACATCTACCTCGAACCCTGGTTCTATGGAGCGTCCTGGAACGGCTGGCAACAGCCAATATCAATGGGACGTTGCCAATGAAAAGGCACTGGGTCTTGCGCGGGTTTACATCACCCAGAATCTGCACAAGGGAATCTTTATGGATGGTCAGCGGGAGCGCACTGCGCGCGAGGTTTTTGCGAAAATGGCAACAGATTATGGCCAGCCAAATGCCATCGATGCTTTCGTCAAGTACCGCCTCCTGAACACCACCACCTTTCACGGTGGTGATACCATTGAAAAACAAATCATGGAAATGGAGACTCGTCGTCGCCAGTGTTCAGAAGGAGGAATCGAGATCCCCGACTACCTCTTCGCTACTCTCATGCTCGCCGCCTTGCCCGCTTCCAGCAGAGGTTTCGTCACCTCTTACCTGGCCAATCGTCCTATCGCTTCCTTGAACCCAGTCGATGTCAAGAACAGCGTCATAGGGAATATCAAAATCGAGAACCTCGACACGACATCGAACTCGAAGATTTCCACCGTTCCGTCCCTTGCCACCCGCTGCACTCATTGCAACAAGTCCGGTCACGTTGCGGCATCCTGCTACAAGAAGTATCCCAACCTCAAGCCGACTGGTCAATCCTCTGACAAAGGCAAGGGGAAGCAGGATGAGGGGAAGAAGAAAAAGAAGAAGGAGAAGAAGAGTGGTGATGGTACTAGCGCTGTAAAAGAAGTTGTAGCCGCTCCCGCGGTTGCAGCTGCCTCCAATGGAATGCACATTTCATCCTATCTCATGAGTGACTCCCTCAAACACATCGATGATGGAATTTTTGTTGAAGAAATGGGAGACGACTCCAAAGTTCGTTTTCTATGGGACTCGGGTTGTACGCATCATATGACAAACACCCGATCCGATCTTCACAACATCAGACCTATCGACACCTATGTAGTCGTTGGGTCGGGAGCTCGCTTCAGGAATGAAGCCGTTGGAGATATTGTGTTGCGGGGTCATACTAGTAGTGGCATGGACTACACCTTCACACTGAAGGATGTCATCTACAACCCGCACATAAGAGGGCGCTATCTTTCTGGGTATGCGCTCGATCAGGCTGGTTACTACACCGTGGTTGGTGACAACAAGGCAATCCTAGTCACCAAGGATTGGCTCAACAAGGGAAAAGCGCATGGGGATGTCTTGATGACCTTTAAAGCAAGCAATCGCTACTACTAGTACTACCCCGAGGAGCTCGTGGCACCGTCTGTGTCTGCATCTCACGAGTCTACCGCGCTCGCTTCCCTAGAAACTACCGATCGTGAATTGTGGCATAAGCATTTTGGTCATGCAGCTCGGAGGACCCTTACTCACTTGCCGACACAAGTTGAAGGTGTTCCCCCCTTGCGACGCAATAAAGACCAGCGCGGCATGTGCGATGGATGTATGCTTGGAAAACAGCACAAGCATCCGTACCCTGCATCAGAGAAACGTGCTAGCAAACCCCTCGAGCTTATCCACACTGATTTGATGGGCCCCTGGCCTACTCAGTCGTTGGAAGGTTCACGCTACACAATTTCGTTCTACGATGATTTCTCGAGCTTTGGCATGATGGTGTTCATTAAATCAAAGGACCAAGCCTCTACTGCGATTAAAAACTTTGTTGCCCTTACAGAGCGTCAGCTTGGCACAAAAGTACTGGCCTTCCGGTCAGATCGTGGAGGCGAATATATGTCCGATGAACTCACAGCCTGGCTCAATGCACGTGGTATTATGCACCCTAAGTCCGCGCCACGCGAACCACAGCAAAATGGGAGGTCTGAACGTTGGAATCGCACAGCCTACGAGAAAGCGGAATGCATGCGCCTCGATGCCGGCCTATCCAAAGGCTTCTGGCAATGTGCTATGGATGCATCTGTCCACGTTCATAATAGACAACCTATGGCACGATTGGGATGGCGAACACCTGCGGAACTGTGGCTTGGAAAGAAGCCAGACATCTCTTATTTCCGTGTGTTTGGATGCAAGGCGTCTCTCTATGTGGATGTTGAAAAACGCCCGAAAGGGTTGGAGCATGGACGCCCCGACCACATCTTCGTTGGATACGAACGAGAGACAAAAGCTTGGAAAGTGTGGGATCCAAATCAACGCAAGATACGAGTCTCTTCAAATGTTGAGTTCGATGAGCGAGTATTCCCTGCCAAGTCCAAGCTAGTCACCGGCAATGTGTCCTCTGGACCGGAGCCGTTCACACCATTCAAGGAAACCTTCCCTGACCTTATCAATAATCCTGCGCCTGCAACGCCTTATGCAAGCATACCACCTCCTGCTCTCCCACCGCCACCGGCACCCCTCGCGCAACAAGGTCCTGTCACGGGATCGCGAGAAGTACCCCTAATGCCTGGCCCGATAGACGATCGCCCGATTGCCCATCGCCGCCCTCGTCGGAATAAGCCCCACATTATGCCAGATGGAACTACGTATCAGAGGCCTAGCAGCATTGAGTCCATGTTGTCAGCTGCCCAAGCTGAGCATGACTTGCCTCAAAACGTGCGGGATGTAGCAAAGAGCCCGGATGCAGTCAAGTGGGAGCGCGCAATGCGCGAAGAACTGGACTCTCTCGAGGAAAACTGTACTTGGGATTTGACCAGCCTTCCACGCGGTCGAAAGACTGTCAAATGCAGATGGGTGTTTAGCAGGAAGCGTGACGGTCGTTTCAAAGCACGACTTGTTGCCAAGGGATTCACTCAGGTTCATGGGTTTGACTATGATGAGACCTTCTCGCCAGTATTGCGCTATGAATCTTTGCGCATACTTATGGCTCTGGCTGCTCTTGAAGATTGGGAGATTCATGCCATGGATGTCAAAACGGCATTCCTAAACGGGGATCTGGAGGAAGAAATCTATATGGAACTTCCGGAATTACCCAAAGGTTTCTCGTCATGGCCAAAAGAAAAGGTGGCACGCCTTCGTAAATCACTCTATGGGTTGAAACAGGCGTCTCGTCAGTGGAATATCAAAATCCACAATGCCCTCCTCGAACTTGGTTTTGCTCGGACATACTCCGACGCCGGTGTCTACACATATCGCCAACAAATGGGAGATACGGTCATCATCTTGGTGCTGTATGTTGACGATATGCTCATTATGGGCAACAATCTGCCGGAGATAGCGCATATCAAATCCTTGCTCGCGAATCGCTTCAAAATGACAGATCTCGGTCCTGCGAAGGATTTCCTTGGTCTGAACATAGTTCGTGATCGCAAAGCGCGTAAAATCTGGATTGATCAGGCTTCCTATATCGAAGGAGTTCTAGAACGTTTCCGGATGTCTTCGTGTAAAGAAGCTCGTACTCCCCTGCCTTCCGGCATCGTGCTCGAGAAGCATGATGGAGAAGTTGATGAAGACCGTCGTACCCGATACCAGCAACTGATTGGCAGCCTTCTATACGCCATGCTTGGTACTCGCCCCGACATTGCCTATGCAGTCATCCGTCTATCAAAGTTCAACAGCAACCCGTCAGAACATCATTGGAACATGGCAAAATACATACTCCGGTACCTTCAGGGCACCAAAAACTACCAACTTTGCTATGATGGTTCCACTGGCGCAGGCCTTATCGGTTATTCCGATGCTGATTGGGCGGAGAACAAAGACGACAGGCATTCAACCACGGGATATTCCTTCTTCATCGCCGGTTGTGCAGTGACCTGGGTTTCTAGACGCCAACCCACGGTCGCTTTGTCCTCAACAGAGGCCGAATACATGGCTCTGAGCGATGCTACGCGCCAGATTGCCTGGATCCGCACTTTGTTGACTGAGCTCGGATATGACTTGCCATCCACGCCTCTTTGTGTTGATAACCAAGGCGCTATTTTCATGGCAGTAAATCCAGTTCATGATAGGAGGACGAAGCACATCAACATCCGCTATCACTTTGTACGAGAATCCGTCGAAGCTGGCAATGTCCAACTTTACCATGTGCCGACTGATGCGATGATCTCAGACACGCTCACAAAGTCTTTGGCATGGGTGAAGTTCCAACAACATCGGCTGTCTTTGGGTCTTCGTGATCCGACTGTTTAGTCAAGTGGGAGTGTTGAAGCTTGTTTGTATTAGCGACTATCACAGTATGTAGACATGACATCATAAGTAGTATTCTTAGATTACTTTGGCTCGCTCCACAATGACCTCATACCTGACCTCATTATTGCGTCATCCATTACTCATCTATGATATCATTACTCCACTATGACATCATGATATCTGCTCCAGACTGGTATATAAACCTAGTACTATACGCTCCATATCCTCAGCTCCTGTGTCTCTACACTCGCTGAGGTATGCATTCTCCCTTACGATCTAATGACCTTACTTATGACTTGTACCATAGACTCTGTCTTATAGGTACAGCTAATGATATAGCTCCTGTGTCTCTACACTCGCTGAGACTCTGTCTTATAGGTGATCGCTACTGGTCGTATCTCCACTGCGCGGTATTGTCTGCGACACAGAGCATGCTTTATGGGACGCGTGTGTGCCACTGTGTGGTCAAGTATACATTGTAACCCATGCACGCCTCGGAAAAACACAGAACAGCGCCATTGGATCAACAAGGCCATCAAAAAGAGTGAATTATGAGTGTGGAGAGTGCCTTGACAAGCAAGGTAACTAGAAAGTGTCGCCCTTGGCAACTGAATGCCTGGCTTGAGTAACATACAATGACATCACCTGCCCTGCCCCAATATAGTAACCAATCAGTACGTGTGATCGGATGCTTACCTGGCAACCGATTGGTATTATACTAGGCCAAAATCCACACCCTTCGGTAATACCGCTCGAGACCTTCAGCCAAACGACTTGGAGCTGTATAGCTGAGCGTTTTCGGCAGCCTTCGGCACATCCCTCCGCGTGATACGTCTCTCCCGTCATCTGCTCTCTTCCGACATCACGCCGTGACGTATCCGTTGTCCGCCGCCGCCATTGTCACCTTTGTTACCGTCATTGCTCCAGCCGTCAACTCCCGATCCTCCCCGCCTTTGCCTCACATCTGGTATTCGAACGTCCCTCCTCATGCGCCGCGGTCTTTCAAAGCGGACCACCGTCCGCTACGGGTCTGGCTACGGTGCACGGATACAGAAAGTCAAGTCTGTTTCTGTCAATAAGACATCGAAGCAGATGGCGGAGGCACAGCGAGCATATGAGCAGCAGGTTCAGGGTGCGCTCCGTGTCATCATCTTCTTCATTTCACTCAAATACGGGTGCCTTCACAGCGCTAAGCTACACGCAACGCGACGAGATCATGGGGGACTGCTCACGAGAAGAGGACATCGAGATGGGAGATGGCAGTGGAGCCACCGGGCACGATGAGTGGGAGGACGGCGATCACGCTTTCTACCATACGCTCCCACCCGGGGAAGAAGGTGCTGGGCATAGCTATGCAGGAGACGAGGCCATATGGAACAACGTGGCTGAGGGAATGCGACCTGGGTGAGTCCCCTCTGTGCAGCCCACCTTGTATGCTAACTACGTTGGCTATGTGGGCGTGGTGACCCTCGAGTTCGGAGTCACCGGGTGCAGGACATGCTCAATGCATGGGACAGGCACATGCCGCGCCTGGTCGACTCATATCTCGCTTGGGCGGAGTCGCGGGATAAGGGCGAGGTTGCTGTAGAATCGGGCGAAGGATGGCCTCTGCTGGTGCTGGGGCTAGATGGCAAGTCTTGCTCTTGCGCTTCAGCACTACTTTCTAATCCATGCTCACAGAGTCCGGGACTCTTCACTTCTCACACCCCTCCGACTCTTGCGGGCCAAATGAGGCGTTGCTACAACATGGATACCTCGGAGCCAGTCCAGACCAACCCACGATTGCCTTTTCCATACGTACATTTGAAATATATCGACAAATACATTGTGTTACCCCACGTTTCACCATCGACTCTCTTGCCCGTGTTCTGAATCATCTACATAGGGTACGTCTAGGGGATTGATCATAAGTAACTTCACACTCATGTTCTACAGGTTCCACGACAACGATATCTACAAGAACAGCTCACCACAGCATACGACGCGTACCTCGAGATCCTACAGCGGGTGGATCAACGTGTCACAGCCGCATTACATCGGGATGAAGACTGGGAGATCAAGAACGTTTGCGCTCCCTGTTTTTACTCTGTTGAGGGAGAACGCAAACTCAAATACCGCTCCTTCATGAGTGTCGATGGCAACGCGTCTTTGAAACTCGTCGACAGCACGTTCCGTGCCGGCAATCCACGATTCGACGCTCGAAAATCCCGCTCTTGGCGTTGGCTCACTCCATCCCAGGTGGACGTATTCAAAGATGAGGTGAAGATGTCTGAGGTATGTGTTGTTTCTCATCGCCAGATTTATTCTGATAACCTTTAGTTGCAGAGGAAGAAAGCGCCCTCGAGCGCTACAGAGTGTGACGCTGGCGATCAACTGCCAGATGTCAATCCGCCAACGGAAGCGGAGACTGATCATGATGAGGAGGTTGCATGGCTCAATGTCAACGAGCTTGATGAAACCAATGTTCAGAAACTGGAGGAGAGTGTCAGTGTCTGTGTAGATTGATGGAAGGCTGCAGGTCCCGAGGCACGCAAGAAGATGTTCGCGCTTTTTGCTGTTTCGGGTACATTTTTGGCAGTCTGTCGACACGGACATGTTCTCATCATGTGCGACATGATACGGAGCGGTGAGCTGTCAGTTGTCTACCGTCATTGCTATCTGGTCAGTGCTAACTTAGTCTCCTTAGGATGAAATATCCGCTTGCTCTAGTCAATCACTTGATAGACACATATGGGGCAGACATTGGCTTAGGGTATGACATCATGTGTGCGTTTTTTAAAACCCTCCTTCGAAGCTCTCTTGGTGCAAAGGTTGTTGCCATGAAGCTACGTGGCATCGTTCCGGCATTCCACGGCCATGCTCATAACCGAGAGTGCCAACTCGGGTGGCATCCCATGTATCTTGAGGGGGTGGGATTAGAAGATTTCGAAGAATGTGAACGCACATTCTGTCAATCCAACCATCTTGCCAGCTGTACGCGACTTGCAACTCCATTCCATCGACAACAGCAGATTGATGAACATTTTGCGTTCCATGACCAGGACAAGCATGCATCGTCGGGTACGTCATCACTCTCTTGCTGACAGACACCGATTTTGACACATCCATCAGGAAGTTTCATCTTCGCTAACTACCAGCAAGCCGTTGAGAAGATCACACACAACCGGGTCTGGCTGAACGCGCTTGAGCGTGAGCTCAAGACTACAGGCGCTGACTACAAATCCGATTTGGAAGCCGAACGGAACCATCTGCAGTCGCTGAAAGCGGAGCCGGGAACGGTGACCATGGCCGTCGATTACCTTGAGCTTCTCGGTAAACTCCAAACTGCCGCGTACGTTCTTTTGCGCATTTCCGTAATTGTGTGAGCTCATTGTCGACATGAAGTGATGCCTCTGCAACAGCAGCAAGAGAGTTCCGGAACCTGGATCGGCTCATCATCGAAAATGGCATCACCGGCCCCAAGATTGCTGCCATCCGTACACGATATCGAACGACACACACTCGGCATCTCCTGGTGGAGGAAGAAGTTGCTCGGTTTGAGGTAGAGCACAAGATTGAGGAGCGATGGGAGAGCGGGTCGGCGGCGTATCATGATGCACTGATCACGCTCAGTGAGCGGCGCTATTGTCAAGCACTTGATACCTTGGAGAAGCTTGTGGTCCAGCGTCTCCTCGAGTTGACAAAGCTGTCCGTGAGTGGTGTGGGTACGTCTACTGACTTCTGTCGTGTGTGACCAAGCGCACTAATCCCAACCGTCAGGATACAAACTTCGTGACAAGATTGGCAAGGCCCTTCGCACGAGGGCGGCGGCAATACAGCGGGCACTCAATGACTACAACCTGGCAGCAAAAGCATTGAATCCCCCACGCGAAGAGCTCCACTGGGCCGACATCGTGCAGACCACCACTCTTGCAGAGTTCGACGTTCTTCGTAACACTCGAGTCGATATTCGGGCGCTCCCATGGACTCAACCTGCACGGCGCGAGGCAGCAACTTTGTACTTTGGGATCAAGAGATCGGAGGAGGAGATTGAGCGTCTCAATGTGGAGATTCGCCGCCTCGTCTCCTTCCTGTTGGATGAGCATGCTGACTATCAGGTTGCGATCACGGCCAATGAAGGCTCAAACCCCGCCCTTGCTTCTGAGCTCTCGCACCGTCTTGTGGAGAAGACACGGATCGCAGAATCGATCATTGAGCGTCTCGTGAAAACCAGCCGCCTTCTGGGCTTCTCCGGGAGCCTCCTTCCCGGGGATCGAATTGGAAGAGACCCGACCATCACGCAGTCCTCTCCTATGCCCTCTTGGGCCCACAGCCTCCTTGGCTTGCAACAGCTCGCGGTTGAGACAGAGGACAATGATGACGACACGGAGGTCCCCCGAGAACTGCAGGGACTTGATGAGGACCTTGTTGTGGAGCTCATGGATCGTCTCCAAGTCTCAGAAGTAGATATTGCTGTGTAGTACAGTACTGAATGCACATCGGGTACATGGATCATCGCGGCCCAAATGAGCCATCGTTTATGAATCAAATCAATGTTACTTACTCAATCATCATTCCAGATAGAACTTGTGTTGAGTAATGTCCTCGAGGACTTCTTGCGCACTAAGAACTTTACTGGCGCTGGCTCAGAAAATCACATAAAATGGCAGGTTTTCATTTAAAATCGGTGATCAGAAATTCAGAATCCCAACTTATGTATGTACTTACTCCTTACAAAGAATGTACAGGATAGATAATATCCTTGCAATCTCTCATGAGATAGCAATAAATCACTCTCGCTGGCTGGCAGAAATGCCAACAGTAAATCCTGACAACCCTTGACTCTCAGCTGGTACTAGTAAGATGTAATAACCATGTTGCATGACTCAAGCTGCTTGAGTCGCGCAACATAGTTACTTACCGAGCACATGTCATTTGACTTTACCTGATAATTCAGGTGGAATATACTATTAAACTCAATAATGTGTATCTACGCCGGGCTGCCTGACAGTGCGATGGGCAACAAACCTCAGAATTTGGGATGCGGGGTATGCGACTCAGTGTGATCAAGATCATCTGATTGACACAAACTGTCATTCCTTGCTCCTTCGTCTCGACCATGATGGACACGACAAGGACTGCTCTCATCCCACTCAAAGCTCCATTGTCACGACATCCCATTCCCGATTTCATTCCTGCTCTCCGTTCTCGGACCTTCACCCCCGTTGGCTTATTCAACATCCGTCGCTATCTTTTCCGTCAACCGGTCACTACGTCTATCTACCAGAGCTTACAGGCGTCCTTCTCAGCAAGTGATATTGCGTTTGCTGCAGCCGACGCGAGGAAGGATGGGAGGCACAAGGTCTTACCGCGAGAGTTTCACCCTGAGCTTCTTGCGCTCTACGAGTCAGTGCCAACACAGCGTGCGGGTTGGGATGAAAGGCATGCCTTTTGGAATCAGGTGAAGGATCTCATATTTGATTTGGTGCGTGGTATTCGGCTCTCTTTTATGACACGACTCATGAATCCAGGCAACACTACTTGACCGAAGCTCTGGAGGAACCACTATGGTCCTCCATTGCAGCGGCAGGGTCAGTCCAGCGGAATCAACGGCCATCGAGAACCTCAGGGCGGATGTCTACATCCGTCCCAGTTTCTTCACCGATCATCCAGATGCGGACGCCGCTGTTTCCTACCTGGTCCAGGCATTTCTGGAGCAGGTTGGTACGCGGGCATGTATCTCGTGGGGTTGCCGTGCAGAGGCAACCTGGGGATTGGTCCCAAATGTTTATGCTGTTGACCGTCCAGTCGTTCCCGCGCGTCTCATTCCTGCCCCCCAGAGCACCACCTCTGCTCACTATGTCTTCCGAGGGCGCCCACAACACAGCCTCCGCCCGCCCAGCAATATCCCCGTCATCGATATCACCAGCGACCCCTTAGGCACCTCTTCTGCCTTTGAAGTTCCCCTCCTTGATATCGATGATGATTTGGCTGACCTTCAGTCTCGGAACAATGCGCTACGGGCTCGGAACGAGGACCTGGAGGACAAGCTTTTGCGCGTTGTGGCAGAACGGGACTCTTTGGAGGATGAGGTTGATCAACTTCGGAGGGAGCGTGATGTGTACAAGATTCAAGCCTCTCATTTTCAGGGCGGAGGTATGTCCTTTCTACATGATGATGCTTGGGTGCTTTCTTATGGAAACTCTCTAGGTATTCCCTCCACTCCAACTTGTGCACAACCTCCTGCGTACTCTGCGACGCCTCGCAGGGTCGCTAATCTTGTCAGATCACCAGACATTCAGTTGCCGGCACCCTCCACCCCCTCCAGTTCAGCCAATCCGCGTGCTTCACTACAAGCGAATCTGATGCCCCTGCTCGAGTCTCTCGGATCTGAAGATAAGTTTGATGTGGTCTCAACCGTCTTGCGACTCGCGACAGAGTCCCGGTTGGGCTTGGAGCTCTCTCGTGCTGGTCTCTCTGTGTGTGCAGTCGAGGCAATCTTATTTGCTCTGAAGTAGCTCACTCTGGCCCATTTGTTCTATTTTCTTCAGTGATACATAATGCTCCATGTTCCCTTGCTCAGATCTGGTGAATGTATAGCCATGATAGAAGGAATAAGCGTGATAAGCGGACAGAATTGCCGTGATAGGCCCAAGCATGTGATTGCGTATATCAAGCCCGAGGCTTGAAAAATTGTCGGAAAAAATTGTTGCCGCCGCCCCGCCCTCTCCTAAATGCCTACATTGGGTCTCACAATTGCTGCGGCTAGTCAGCCGCGTCAACGAGCTCCTGCGCCCGCTCGAGCTCCTCTCACAGCAAGCCAGAAAGCGGAACGCACTGCCGCCCATGCAAAATCACAGGAAGCCGAAGATGCCGATGTCGGTGTGTACAGCATGTCCCACGGTCCCTCTGCTCTCATGCTCATGGCGCATTTGCAAACGCTCAGAGGCCTGGTTCACAATGACAGAGAACATGGCGCAGACCTACGCCGACCGGTACAACAAGAAGAAGCGTTACTTCCTCGACCGGTTCTTTCAAGGCGGCGCGCATATGATCAAGCACCAGGACAAAATCAATCCGTTTAACGCCTTCAAGGCTTTCAAGGCTGAGGAAATCCGCGAAAGTGAGTGTCCATATGAAGGGAAGACTGGTCTTCATTCTCTTTATAGCGGACGGTGTCGCTTTGAATGCACCTGCATTGAGCGAGAAGTTCAGTGCAGAATATCAGGCCCTGTCGACTGATGAGAAGAACAAGCTCGCGGAGGAGTGAGTCTGCTGACTCTTTTTTGGTATTCTCTGCTGACTATCTTCCAGTTATCAAGATGTGAAAGTCTTGAACTCACAGCTGAAGCGTGCGACTCCCCAAGGACGGTCTCAAGACGTTGCAAATGTCATCAGGAACATGACTATGCTGGTATGTTAGCTGCCTGTCTTCACCGTGGCTGACATTGCTCAGGTCCGTGGCCTTTCTGCGCGTGTTGGTGTTGAGGTTATGTGGCTTGTTGTACGCAACAATGCAGACTTTTACATGGAGCCGCAATGGTACTTTTCAAATCCGGAGCTCGAGCAATACATGCCCCTGGCAGTGGGTAGGAAATGGGATCTGGCAAAAGTTGGGACGAAGGTGGAGGCATTTTCTATCGCAGGATGCGATAGTGTTGGTACGTCCCCTTTCTGCTGTGCTTCACCGCTATGTCCTGACATGCACGGCAAGCTCTGCTTCGCACTACGAAGCAGAAATGCGACCACCTCAAGATGGAGATTCGGAATTTTGTCAACCGTGGCCTGCGTACGTGTATGCCAGACAGTCCAGAGACAACCTGGCACGTCCCACAGATACCATCACCGGGAATCCCAATCAGTCAATGCAATATGTCCACTATCGTGAAGACATTGTTGTTGGCCTGGGCATCGAACTCCGTGGCTGGAACGACATCAAGAATCCCAGTGACCTGAGCTCATCCGTCAAGAGTCTGCTCGATCTCCGTGACCGCTTTGTCAAGGGAGAGACCCTGTGGGTGAAGCTCAGCAGGGAAGAACGGGAGGATCGGCGGCGGTTGTGGGATGAGGATGTAGCGAGCGGGAAGGTTGTTCCCAAGTCCAGGGAACCCAGGTCGGACAAGGGACAGAAGCGGAAACACGCCGACATCGACGACAGCCCCAACAATAGCGCATCACCCTCATCCAATTTGCCCCCGACCTCGTCAGCCAACCCCGTTATCACGGAACCCATTGACGCGGCTGCCCACGCTTCTCAGCTGCCCACCAAGCGCGCGCGAGTCACCAAGAAGACCGGGAGCACAGCTTCAGCCACAAAGAGGGCCACGGGCTCCAACAAGGAGAATGGTACTCGGCCCCGTGGCAAGAAGGCAGCCAGCACCCCACGCGATGACGCCACTACACGTAATGCCCTTGCGCGCATGCAGATGCACAAGAGCCGCGAGGTCATCGAGGATTCTGACGAGGAGTTCTCCGGCTCTGCTTGTAACGACGCTCCCGCCACCTGATGCCACTAGATAGTTTTTTTTGGACACGTAGTCTCAATGAATCAAATCACTTGTCTTTGCAATATCTTTTCTTTCAATGATATCTAAAGAACTGCGTAATGTGGAGTGATATGTACGGGTAGCGACAACCGACGCTGTGACAAAGACGGTGACGGCGGCATTGACAACGGGGACGCCAATATGCGGAGTATTCCGGCCTGCTGTGATGTACACGTGAGGAATGGTTTGTAATCGGCGCGATGTGATGTGCCGAAGGCTGCCGAAAATGCTCAGCTATACAGCTCTAAGTCGTTTGGCTGAAGGTCTTGAGCGGTATTACCGAAGGGTGTGGATTTTGGCCTAGTATAATACCAATCGGTTGCCAGGTAAGCATCCGATCACACGTACTGATTGGTTACTATATTGGGGCAGGGCAGGTGATGACATTGCATGCCATGATAAGTAACCACAAATAATCACGCACACCTCGGAAAAACACGGAACAGCATCACCGGATCAACAAGGCCATCAAAAGAGCGAATTACAGTGCCGACAGTCACATCTCGTAGCCGAGCTGGCTGTGACTGTCATCCAAACTTGGAAAGCTTACTACATTTTCACGAAAAACATTTCTGTGGTTCCGGTAGTGTATTTGGTGTCTATTGTATGCTATCTAACCACCTTGTGCTCCGTGGCCAATGATCTTAAGGTTGCACATTTTGAGCTCAAAAAAATGAAACAAACTCTAATGTTTGGATCAATTCCCATTTTGGGTAGGGTTAGACACTGCCACATCACCCCGCAGGACAATTTCTGGATTGTCCAACACAGTGACAGGGATGCGATGATGAGACATGTATTTCTTGAAAGCATATGCAGCCTGTTGTATATTCAGGCCAAGTCTGAGAGACTGTCAGCGTCATTGCCTTCCCGGTGAGGCTTCTTCACGCACCGACAGGCATGGAGATATCTGTTGCAATGACAGAAGTATTTGCGGACGTTCCCAGTTGTTATTCTATCTAAGGCTGCTCTTCTTGGCAGCAGATGGGGAAACTCCATGCTTTGAGCCTTCTCGCGCACTTGCTGCAGCACTTCTTTTTCCCTTTCTGGGCATTTGGTCCAGAGCTCAGGTGTGAAAGCGGGTTAAACCGGCTGAATAATAAGCGAAGATCCGTTGAGATAGATACCAATTTTGGTGTCCGAGCCCCGAAAAAGTGAAACACCATGGGAAAAAATGAGATCTTGTGTTAAAACGCATTCTTTTGGCCGGTTTTGTGGCTTAGAAAAAAGGAAATAAATCACAAAAATTTCTCTGTACCCAAATCAATCCTCAAGAGATGTGATGACAGGCACTGTATGAGTGTGGAGAGTGCCTTGACAAGCAAGGCAACTATTGATCGCATCAGGTCGGTTAAAGCCCAATGGGTCGGTGATTCTATTCTGTAGCTCTCTGTACTGTAGCAATCCATCTGGAGTTTTCTTGAACTGACACCTACATATCTCAAATCACATTGTGTAATGGGAATAAGGCATCAGAGAAGTCGATCTAGGTAATGAGTGTTGCGGGTGCATCAAACTCAGTGATATGGAATCGAATTAGGCATTTATGACGCTCCTATTGGCTCAGTGGTCCCAGGAAATTGAATGATATTTAAGTGAACCTATATATAACTCAACATGCCCTTAATATGAAATTCCGAGATATACCTGCACGCGCCGTATCCATTACCCGCAGCGGCGCCAGAAACAGCCCAATGGAACTAGGCGCCGTGGGATCATGGATGCAACGGGCGTGTGGTGATGCACAATGCGCAGGAATACGGGAATGGACATGGCGGCTATGACTGCGGGCTGCAGTATGGAGCTCGAGACCCAAGCCCGTCGAAAGCGTTTCAGGCGCCGTATCAGTACAATCAGTCGGAAGAATATCGTGCGACTGGAGCGGAATCGCAGAGGTGAGCGATCAGGGGATTCTCGTTTTCGGTTTCATGGTTGACATATCTGTTCAAGCCATTTTTTCGGCCCTCAAAACAAAAGCTACTATTACCCGTAGGGGGTGTCGAGTAATGTATTATTCCAGCCGTTTCAATCGCTTAATCTGCAGACATGAGACTCGTAGGGAGAACAGGCCGACACTCACCCTATGCCAGTTCAAATCGTGAGATTGCCAGGATTGGGGCATATTGAGTTGGAGGGAGATCTCCTTGCGCATCAGCTTTTTGATGGCGAGTATCGAGTCCTTGATATGCTCATCCTCGTCTTCGTCATTGTATTCGTCGTATTCTTCTGCCCAGAAGGTCGCACAAAAGGTTCGCAGCAAGGCCGTGGGGAACGCAGAGCCCTCCCGCTGTCTGCAGCGCGTATCGATTAAGAGCAGGACACTTCTAAGTCCTGGGTTGTGGTTCGCAATTCTTCAAGACCAATGACTGCAGCATGGGGATCAGTACCACTGGAGGGTCTTCCGTGTGGTAGGAAGGGTCGGCGAGGATCTGCAAGAACTTTGAGAAGAATTCCGCGCTCGGCGACGCCACCACAAGGTGCGTTAACCCCGGCAACGCTCCGAGGCATGCGCAAATGGAGTCTTCTTCCGTTCCCATGCGAGACAGGCGGAGGTGGGTGATTGTACACCCTGAGCGCGTCACAAGCGGGATGACCCCGTCGACATGGCCTCCGATGTCGAGGTCCGTGAGCTGTGGCAGGGTCATGTACTCGAGGATCAATGGCGTCACATTGCGGTAGATCTTGAGCCGCCGCAGCGCAGGCAGCACCAGCGAGATCGGGCGGTGGCGGGTGACTAGGTTTGTCAGCGACACGTGCAGTACCTCCAGCTGGCGCGTCTGCGAGATAACCATGAGGCACTGCGCGAGGGACTGCTTGCGGAGCGTCAGGGACGTGATCTGAGTCCACGGCAGCACGAGCTCCGTCGCGGGGAACGAATGGACGCACACCCGGCGCAGCCGCGGCGCGCAGAACAGCCCCGTCACAGGGCTAAGCACCGCCGCACCCCAGTATGAGCGCACGAACACGTCCAGCTCCTCCAGCTCCTCCCATGATCCGGATCCGCTGCCCGGTGCCAGGCTGAACGTTGACGGCATGCTCATCCTCAGCACCAAGCGCCGGCAGCGCGACGCGTGCGCACCCAGCACCGCCAGCACGGCCTCCATCGTCCGCGGCATCGTGTCGAGGTCGAGGTCGAGATCGAGGGGAATGTGGGGTCCGGTGCGCTCCACCCAGCGCTCCAGCAGTGCGTCTGGCTGCGGGTGATCACTGGACACGAAGATATCGTTCCACAGCCCCGGGGTGCCCAATGCGACCTGCCGCCATGTCCGACACACCCCGAGCAAGGCCGGGGACAGAGTGGGTTTGTCCAGCGCAGCAATATAGTGACTGAAGATCTGGGCTATGATCTCAGGAGGTAGGGTTTCGATGGGGTACGTGGATCGACAGAGCAGGGTCGCGAGGTCCGCTTTCTCTGCTTCGAGCACGCGCAGCTGGTCTTGAAGGATGGAAATTGATCGGTTCAGAGCGCTAATCCGTTTTCTGAGCTCCAGAGTGTTCATGATCCAGACGGAAGTAAGCGTGGACCAGAGCACGGTCGCAAGAAGACACGTGATCGATCTTGATCAGGCTGTGCAGTCGCCGGACGCGAGTTGTCTGATTGCAAGTCTGCCATCATGATCAACTAGACTTTACATACAGGCGGCTTGTGTAAATAAATGGCTTGCCTCGCAGGTCGGAGTTTAAATTTGGCTGATCGGGCTTGGCTTGCGTGACTTGGATGTGGGCACCCTGGTGTCGGGAATGTCATACCTGTGCTTAGGCTCATTTCCGCTGCTGCAGCTCACTCCTCATGCCTGTGCTCAAATGCTATCAATGCGAGATAGGCGACATACGCATCTATCCGGTCACGTGGATGTGACTGATGGGTGACATGTAACATGGGAAACGCGAAATTCTGGAGGTCTGAATTCACTCCTATTTCTTTTGGTCGAGAACTGTATTACAAGTAATTACTTCAATGAATCTCTGTTCTTCACAGGTCCTCCATAACAATGAAGGCTTCAAATAATAGTCCAAGCAGTCCTTTATCGTATTCTTCTCAGTCTTAAAGTGCGGAAGTGGGCAGGTATGAACAATCTAGAGGTGGGGGGGGGTGTCAACGTGCCAAATGCTTTGGTGATCAGGCTGCCAGTGCCACTGGTCTGACAGCCACTGAATGTGGGAAGAGACAAGAGGCTAGACATGTCTGACTTATGTTCAATCAGTGTTGATTGATATAGACCCTGTTCAACCCATCCTAGACACCAATTGCCCCCAGAGGGCTACATCACTCATACCCCACTTGGGGCCTAGCGTGGGCTACTTCAATTGCCCCAGCAGGGTCTAGCCTGCCTGTAAGGGCAACCTTGAGGCCCAATCTCAGAGTCCTGACAAGGGAGAGTCCAAAGTGTCAATAAGGTATTGAGTAATACAAGGGACTGACAAGGGAGAGTCCAAAGAGAAACCGAGTTGGGGACTCTCCTTGTCAGGGCCCACTATATATAGTCTACAGAACAATGGGGATGATCAGAACAATGGGAACCATCGAACAATAGGCCAGGGAACAATGAGAGGGCTGGATCAGGGAGAACAATGGGAGCCGGACTGTCAGAACAATAGGGGCCCGGACCTGTGGGTCATATCAACGTGCTTGGCAGGGAAGTCCGGGCCGAAGCACGTGACACTTGACAGATGGCACATGCATGGTCACATGCGAGATCCCATGATGATTGGACGAAAGAAGGGGTTCCCCTGTGACAATCATTACAGAATATGATCAAAAAGACAAGTCAATTCCAAGACTGGAGAATACAACACAATAGCTACTGTATTTATACTGAGTCCAGTCTGAGTCTTATCTACATCAAACAAGTCATCTGACTATGTACCGTGTGGAGCTTTGGTCATGGGTTGTAGTATAGTCTTCTGGAGCACACGCCGCGCGACCTCTTGTGCAGATAACCCCCTTGAACCCTAAACCCGGACCGTGTGGTGCTGTGATCCGTGATAAGATAGTCCCATGTCAATGATAAGATAAGGTGATCGATGGAATGATTGTGAAAAATGATTGAATCATGACATTACCCCCTCTCTAGGGTCGATGTCCTCATCGACAGGGCCGATTGGTGTGAAGACGTTGTCGTAGGGGTCGAAAAGTTGTCGTCGGGGATATGGAAGCTGCTCGTCTTTGGGTATGTAGCAATGGATGAGGTAATCCCAGTGGTCAGCTCAGAGTATTGGCACAGCACGAATGCGGGTGTTCGGATCAGATTGTTTTTTCTCCCATGCTGCCAAGACCTTCTTTGCATGGGTTAGGTGACGTGATGGTTCCCAGGTGTTCTCGCTGTGCGGCCATCCCTTCCATTTGACCAGGTATTGTTTCCCTCAGCCGACTTTTCGTTCCTTCACAATCTCTTCGACTTCCTGCTCTTCTGCTCCTCCGATCATCTTGGCTACGGGTCTCTTTTCTCGGCGATGGGGGGGTGGTTCTTGATAGGGTGTCAATAGTGACTCATTGAACACCGGGTGTCTTCGGTCCGTATCCGGCAGGTCCAGTTTCCATGCAGCCGCTCCAACCTTCTCCAGTATCTCGTATGGCCCCAATCTCTTGTCGCTCATCTTCTTCGAGGGTCTGTCCGTCTCGATATTGTCCCCTTCTATGTACACCTTCATCCCAACCTTCAACTCCGGCACTTCTTTTCTTTGTTTATCGTAATATTTTTTCATTTTTTCTTTTGCTTTTTCCAATGCTGCTTTTGCTTCGTCTTGTATTTCTCTGATTCTTTTTACAAACTCCTCCGCCGACTCGTTCCTCGATTCCATCCTTTGCTCCACTCCCTTCCATGGGTGATATCCGTGATTTGCGTAGAACGGTGATATCTTGGTAGACGTGTTCATCTTGTCGTTGTATGCGAACTCTGCCATTCCCAGCCATTCCGACCAGTCTGTCTGATGGTAATTGACGTAGATGCAGAGATAATGCTCGATCTCCTGATTCATGCGTTCTGTCTGTCCATCCGTGATCGGGTGATATGCAGTTCCCGGATTCATTTCCACGCCCAACATCCGATTCGTCTCCCTCATGAAGCCCTTGATGTAACGCGAATCCCTGTCGGTGATGATCTTGCGAGGGATCCCGTGGTAGCGGAAGACTCGGTCCCTGGTTAATCGTGCCACTCCTTCGCTGCTGATGTCAGTACTAATTGGTTCGACATGGATCATTTTGGTGAAGGTGTCACACCACACATGAATTGCGTCATACCCGTTACTGACCGGCAAGGGTCCGATCTGATCCATGGAGATGATTTCCCACGGCGCGTTTGGAACTGCATGCGGGTGCAAACTCCCTGTCCTGGCTCTTCTGGTCTTGGTCCGCTGGCACGCCTCGCACGTCTGGATGTATTTCCGAATTTGGTTTCCCATCCTTGGCCACCAGTAGTTCCTTTCCACCATCTCCTGCGTTCGGTTGATCCCAGCGTGTCCGACCAAAGGGGTGTCGTGGTGTAGTCCGATGATCTTGTCCCGCAACTCCTCATCCCTTGGTACATAGAGCTTCCCATGATACGTGATAAGCCCTTCTTCCTTCTTCCATCCGACGAGTGACTTCTCTAAGGCCGCCTTGACGCTTCCATCAATTGATCGAATGGCCTTGATTTCATCGATTAGCTGCTGATCCTGTCCCTCGAATGTGACTTCTTGTGATCGGAAGAACTCGGGCTTCAGTAGCGTGACGTCCTTGTTGTCGTTCTTGCCCTGATCGTGATCTGCTCGTCGAGACAGGAGATCTGCCTTGCGGTTGAGTGCGCCGGGTCGGTGTCGTAAGGTGAAATCAAACTCCGCCAACTCCGTGATCCATCGTGCTTGCCGTCGATTGAGCTTCTGCGGCTTCCGGAAGTACTCAAGATTCTGATGATCAGTGAAGATCTCGAACGTCTCCGTGGCTCCCAGTAGTAGCTGTCTCCATTCGTCCAATGATAGCATGATTGCAAGCATTTCCTTGTCGTAGATCTCGTAATTTCGCTCGGTTTCGGTCAATGCGTGCGAAATAAATGCGATTGGGCGCCAAATGCTGTCTTGGTTTTGGCTCAAAACTGATCCTGTTGCCCCTTCCGAAGCATCGGCTTCCAGACGATATTGGCCAGTGTCATTTGGCAGTGCTAGGACCGCATCCTCCGCGATTCTCTTCTTCAATCCATCAAATGCCGCATGCTCATCTGCACCCCATGACCATCCTGCCTTCCCTGTCAGCCGTGTCAATGGCTTGGCAACCTCTGCGTATCCCCGGACAAAGTGTCGATAGAAGTTTGTGAATCCGAGGAAGGCTTGGACCTGTTTGACGCTCCTTGGCTCTGGCCATTCCATCACGCCCTTGATCTTGACAGGGTCCATCCGCATCGAATTGTGTCCAATAATTACACCCAAATATTCGATTTCCGTGCGTTCGAACTCGCACTTTTCGGGTTTGAGGTACAGCTTGTGTTTTTGGAGCAGTTCAAGTACTCGTTTTGTGATCCGCCGATGTTCGTCCAAGTTCTCTGTGAAGATCAGTATATCGTCAAGATAAACTACCACGTGGCCCTCGTTGATCAGTTCTCGGAGTATGTCATTCATCATGTTTTGGAAGGTTGCCGGGGAGTTCGTGAGACCAAAGAACATGACCAAGGGCTCGTATAGTCCGCGGTTCGTGCGGAACGCAGCCTTCCACTCGTCGCCCTCTTTGATCCGTACATTGTTGTATCCCCACCGGATGTCAAGCTTTGTGAAGAACTTGGCGCCGCATAAATTATGGACCAGTTCGGAGATCAGCGGCAGCGGGTATCGATTTCGGATTGTCATCTCGTTCAGCTTTCGATAATCTTGGACGGGGTGTAGGGAGCCATCCTTTTTCTTGACAAAGAAGAATGCTAATGCCATGGGTGATTTTGATGGCCTGATCCGTCTGCTGGCCAGGTTCTCTTGTAAGAACTCGTCAAGTTTGACCTGTTTGTTTCGTGATAACGGGTACACCTTGCAGTCCACTGCTTTGGAACCAGGTTTGAGCTCGATGGCATGATCCCATGCCCGTTGGTCTGGCAGCGAGTCGAATGATTCCTTGGCGAATACTTTGACAAATTCCCAATATTGATCCGGAATCTTCCCTTCGGTCATTCTCTCCTTCTCCTTTTCCGCTTCTTCTGCGAATTTCTGCGCCAGCGTTTCCTTCAGCCGTAGATCCACCTCCTTCCCAAAGTCGATCAACAGGATCGATTCACCCTCTTCCAGATCCGGTACGTCCATGTCCAGGTCGATTGCATCCATGTCGATCATTGCTTGGTGTTCCTCGTGACCCCCCATGTGACACCGCTCTGGGCATCAGCTGAACCTCATTGTCTGCTCCTGCCAATCCACCTCGGGGTTGTGTTCCATCAGCCAATCAAGGCCGATGAAGATCCGAGCTTTCCCTAGACACGTCAGAAGAAACGTGCGTGTCTCCACATGAGGGCCGATTTTCATCCTTAGGTCGACGTAATGCGTAATTCGACTGCTGATGTTCTCGGTGTTGTCGGCGTTACGAGCCACAATGGGTTGGGGAAGCTCTTGAATATCCAGCTTCTCTGCCCGCACGTAGTCGGTATCGATGCAGCAGGTACTGCAGCCACTATCGAGTAGCGCCTTGACTCCGCGCATCTTTCCTGAATCCAGGCCCATGATCTGGACGTATACATTGTGTTGGGGAGAGCGAGAGTGATCGAGTGGCTGTGTTGATCGGATCAGTATATAGCTTGGGGCAGTTTGTGCTAGTACATCGATATCGGGTTTTGTCTCCGCCACCGGCTAGCACATTTGTCACGGCATCGCCACCCGCCGATTCCCCGATCCCCGGCCCTCCCATCTGGTGATTGGAGTGCGAGTCGTCCACGCCCAACGCACTCTCGCGATCTTGAGGCAATAAGTGCAAGAAAGCCCTCTCTGTTCAGCCCACGTAGCCCACGTCACCCCCACTGCCCATGTTGCCCACGCTGCCACCAGTCAAAATACGCGCCACTACGCGTTCTCAAGGCTTGGGAGAGCCTGTTAATATCGCCCAATACCCGCCCACGCGCCTCAGTCGCCGCACACGTCAGCGAAGCGAGTCTGACCCAGTAGACCCTACAAGCTCACCAATCTCCAAGCTTACGCCGTCACCGCCCGACCGCACCACTGCCATCGCTGCACTTCGGGCCCGTTTTGGTAATCAGCCACAGTTGCCCATGCCGCCACATTCGTCTTCACATTGCCCTGCCCGACTCAGGCCACCTCCAGATATGCCGCAAACAGAGATCGTGCCGTACTCAAGCCGTCGCGACGGCAGCGACATGCTCATCACAGACTTCATACGCGCCGTCCGGAAACATATTGCCCACCATCAGTACGCCACGACCGCCGACCAGATCGACGTGGTGAACCTGTACCTCAAACCTGACAGCCCGGCGGAGGACCACATGCTTGCGTTGCCAGCAAACTCGCCAGCGCGGGCATCGCTGGACGCGTACCTGGCGGAGCTGAAGGCTAAATTTACAGGTGTCCAGGCCATGAAGCGCTCGAAAGGGGAGCTGGAGGCCGAACTTCTCCGCTCAAAGATCACGCTGGCCGAGCTGGCAGAAGGCACGGTCACCCGAGGGGGAGTGCGGCTGTTGGTCCAGGATGATTACGCAAACCGAGTGGAGGACCTGGCCATCGAGGCGAAGGTTCAGGGCCAGATTGGCGGCTTCCATCTGTGGCTGGAGAATCAGCTGGCCGTGCTTCAGGCTGCGCTCACGCCAGTCCCAGCCACATGGGCGGATGTTGCGGCCGCGATCAGGGGCATACCGACCAGCGAAGTCAATCGGGCGACGGATGCCCACCGTGCCAACGCCGCGTTGCAGCAGCAGATGGACCAGATCTCACGTTCTATGCAGACGATGTGCATCGCCCCGGTTGCCCCGCGCACCCAGATGACATTCCCGGTGGCACCACGTCCCGTCGCAAACCCTTCACCATTGATCGCGCCAAACGTCCAAGCCCAGAGGGGTGCTCCATCAACTGCAACACAGAACCCGAGGCCGGACCTCCCTCAGTTTGGACGAGACTACGTCCCCACTCAAGACGAGCTTACGCACATCCGCGCCACCAGGGAGCTGGTAGTTTCCATTGCCCAGCCAGACACGGAGCAGGGACGCGCTACGTATGCGCAGCAGAAAGCGCGATGGCTGCATGACACACAAAACGAGCGGGCAACAGGGACCCTTCGTCTATGGGAAAAAGGCCACCCACTCTCCCCTGGGACGCTGATACCAGGAAGCCGCGAGTGTTGGCGATGTGGGATGGCACGCCATGACGGGGACTGCACTGCCCCGTACATCACGGGTGACGAGCGCCGCTTCCGCTTCCTGTGCCACTCCTGGCTCACTGGACCACCTATAAATCCCATTAGACACCTATAGTAATAGGTGGTGGTACCCCCTATGCACCACCTATAACTATAGATTCATATGTGAACAAGGGCTTGCTGCGCCAAAAGCTGGCCTAAAGGCTGGCAGAAAAACATCACCTTGGTAGATATGAGTACCTATGGGCCCCAGAGCTGCTTGGAACATTCTGTGGCCATCACTGGGCACTGCTGCTGACCAAATTGGGAAGTCCAGCTCACTATTCTGTCCTCCACCAATCAGACATTCTGATCTAGGTCACAAACATATTTCTGCATCATTTTTTTTTTCATATGTGCATATCAGACACATCCCAAATTTTGATGTCCCACTCACTGCCCTGCTCTGCCAGTGTGACATGTCACATCATGTGACCCAAGGTAATTTTTGCATTATTTTTTCTTGTGCATGCAATGGTGACACTGCCAGCACATGATCCTTATCTGTGGCCTGCTTTAAGTATCTCTCCGCAACACATTGTGTTACTTTCTGTAACTTCTGACCCAAGGCATTATCTTGGGAACTGCACTACCAATTTTTATGAAAAATCAGTTGTAACTACCCTATTCTCAGCATGTAGTGTGACTCTGTATGCCAAGCCTTCAACTCATGCATCTTTGGCATCCTCTTGTTTGTTATCCTCAGAGTTACTATCAGTATTGCCATCATAAATTAAATTATTCTTTGGGACATGCTGGGATACAGCCACAGATAGTGATTTTTGTTCAGTCAACTATGAATGCATAGGTCTAGCTACAATGACCTGGTCAACTGGTTTGACCAATCTGGAAGTTTCCTTTTCTGGCCAGCATTATAATCTACATCATTTCCAGAGTGATCTTGTCATGCATTTAATAAATTTAAAACTTCTGTTTCTCACCAGACATACACATTTCTGATTGGCATTATTTCTCAAGTGATCTTATTGTGTAGACTGTTTTGCATGCTTTCTGCTAATCAGTGATCTGATCACCTATGTATGTAAACAAAAGTTGTCCAGTTTTGCAAGAACTACAACTTTGATTTCCCATCACTTTTCTTGTCAGCATTCCACTTATACTCCACTGCTGTTAGCAATAACACAGCTTTTGATTTTGCATCAATTTTTGATGATGTAAAATACAATCTCATCTTATCCTCTAGACGAAGATTAACATGATCCAATAGCAGACCCTGATAGTCAAATCCAGGGGAAATCTGAACTTGTTGTAGCTAGTCACAATTGGATCAGTGATTTGGAACAGTTTCTATATTGGGCATGTTCAACTTACACAACAATTAACAGATAGCATATGCATGGTCACTTGCAAGATCCCGTGATGATTGAGAAAAAGCAGGGGTTCCGCTGACAAATTTCTCTATGGGGAAATCTTGATGCAAATTATGGCAATTTTGAAAGGGAATTAGTCTGCCATGTAATCATTTATATTTGGCCTCCTCAAAGCTGATAGACTGTTATACAATGTCTCTATATTCGAACTCTTTCAATGTCTCCATATTCTAACTCTTTCAATGAAACTCTATATAGCTTTCAATAACAACACATGTTTCCCTAGGTATATCCCTATTTATAACACTTGATGCTTCTCAAGCAATGTCCTCCTGTCTTACATCTAACAGTAGAGCCATTCATTGCAGAAACAGAAAAGGAGTGGAAGCAAGGGCAACAGGAAAAAATGAAAGTCATTCTTGTAATACAGATATTCTTGCTTCAGGAACCCAAAGCTTTGTGCCACTTCATTACAGTGAGTCATTTGGAAAATTTCCAAACCTGATCAATCTAAAAATTCTACTCTATGTATTTTATATAGATCCTGATTTTACATTAGTAGTGTAATAGAAACTCTGTAGGTGGGGAGGCAAAACAGCTGAGTAGGGCCCATTGATTAGATGATATATATAAGTGCAACCTTGAGACAGGGCTTCCCCTGACAATATATACTACATGTCACAGAGCAATGCCACATCCTTGGTCCAAACCAAGCAAACACTGCATCCACACCTCAACACATTATCAGTTCTCAAGCCAGCTGCTTCCTTTGTTCTTACCTCATGAGTGTTGATATTATTTGAACTTGCTCTTGTTCACATAGGTCAATGAATGTATGGACTTGTATGTATATTTAGTAAAAGAGTACTCAAGGGACCTTTGTCAAAGACCAGATCTGGAGCATATGTTGTGCAGCCTCCATGTACAGATGACATTTAGAGCCCCTAACCCAGACCGTGTGATGCTGTGATCCATAACAAGATGATTGATCAATGAAATGATGTGAAAAAGGATTAAACTATGACAAGTTCAGTCTGAGTCACATCTACAGCTATAAGTCATAATGATTCCCAAGGCTATGTACCATATAAAACACTAGTCATGGGCTGTGGTATAGCATTCTTGAACACATATTGCACAGCTGCAGATAGCTTCAAACCTGGACTGAAAAACACTAAGCCCCTAGTCTGGGCCGTGAATGCCTGGATCCATGATAAGATAACCCAATATCAAGATGAGATGATTGATCAATGAAATGATGGAAAAGCAATCCTACTATAACAATTCTACTCTCTCTTCAAGGTTAAAATGGATTTCTACAGTAATTTACACTCGGAACATAGATTCTTGAAATAGGAAGGCAAAATGCCTAGAAAATTTCTGAGTGAGATGTTTGACCAAGATTGAGATGTACTACTACTGCATGTCATAATTTGATCACTTTTTTGTCATTTCATTGATCATCTTATCTTATCTTGATATGGGGTTATCTTATCACAGATCAAAGCATCACATGGTCTAGATTAGGGGTTGAGAAGGGTTATCTCTATCAATCCAAAGCTGCGCAACATATGCTCTGGAAGCTTCCACTACAACCCATGACCAGTGTTCTATTAAGGATGGGTTTTGGACTTGATCACTCTCTGATGATTGGGTCACATGATCTGATTCCATCATTGTTCCCATCTGTTCCTATCACTGATGATATCTGATTTCATTAGTGTTCCCATCATTCTGCTCACATGCTCCTGGTCACATGATTCCTATATAGTCACATGCTCTATCCACATAGATAGTTCTTGTCTACCTGGAGTTCTTCAGCTTCTTACTATTGACTCCAGGTCTGTAGATTCTTTTCTTGTCTTGCAATGCAGAGCTTCTTACTGTTGACTCCAGTTCTCTCTGCATTTCCTACTTCAACACATTCTACATGGTACATAGTCTCATGACTCATTAGTTGTAGATATGACTCAGACTGGACAAGAGTATGAGTACTGTAGCTATTATGTTGTATTCTCTAGTCTTGGAATTCACTTCTCTTATCAACTTCTGTTTTTGAGTTGATTGTCAAACTGCAAGTCCAAAAAAATCATGACTGTTGGGTTTTCTCCTGCCACACTATCCCAATCACACACCCAAGATAATGCCTTGGGCCAGAAGTTACAGAAAGTAACACAATGTGTTGCGGAGAGATACTTAAAGCAGGCCACAGATAAGGATCATGTGCTGGCAGTGTCACCATTGCATGCACAAGAAAAAATAATGCAAAAATTACCTTGGGTCACATGATGTGACATGTCACACTGGCAGAGCAGGGCAGTGAGTGGGACATCAAAATTTGGGATGTGTCTGATATGCACATATGAAAAAAAAAATGATGCAGAAATATGTTTGTGACCTAGATCAGAATGTCTGATTGGTGGAGGACAGAATAGTGAGCTGGACTTCCCAATTTGGTCAGCAGCAGTGCCCAGTGATGGCCACAGAATGTTCCAAGCAGCTCTGGGGCCCATAGGTACTCATATCTACCAAGGTGATGTTTTTCTGCCAGCCTTTAGGCCAGCTTTTGGCGCAGCAAGCCCTTGTTCACATATGAATCTATAGTTATAGGTGGTGCATAGGGGGTACCACCACCTATTACTATAGGTGTCTAATGGGATTTATAGGTGCACTGGACGGCGTGCGACACCACCGGCGAATGTCCCACCGGCCACTCCCGTGAATGCGGTCCACTGGTACCAGATTGGAGCGCCGGCGCCAGAGGATTTTCAAGCCGGGCAGGCGTAATAGGCGATACGTCGGCCCAAACCGTCGACCGTTTGGACGTGTCGGGGGACTTCCAGTGTAGCAGTGTCGAACAGGATGTATTCAAAAACCAATCTGATCTTGACCTTGTCGACCTCTACACTGTGGATGAGCCTGGGAACTCTCACCCTCTTTTCAAACACTCTGGGATCTATCTTGAAGGGCTGAATGGCGAAAAGATTCGCGGAACGGCGCTATTCGACGGCGCTGCGGGCGCTGGCATACTTGACAGCAAGTGGTTCGGACAACGAAGACAAAGGCTGGGCGAGGCGAGCATCTCCCGGCTGCAGAAGCGGTTGCGGATGGCGAATGGGGAGATTGTGACGTCAGATGCCCATTGGGAAGGAACGGTCGACGTCGGCGGGGTCCGGGTGCGGGGCGAGTTCGAAGTGATGGACTCGGGAGGCGCGTGGGACATCCTAATTGGCAAGCCAATCTTGCGATTGCTTAACGCCGTGCAAGACTTCGCGGGGGACACGGTGCAGGTCTCAGATGGGAGTAGAGCGGTGAAATGCTGAGGGCGTGCTCACAAGTGAATCTACTATGAAAGTAAACCCAAATATAAACACGTTCACACTCCTCGTAATCAGCTTCTCAGTGTGTGAAAGATGCGAGGGCTTCGGGGTGGACAGAGCACCAGTATCACAACTCTCAATGGACGCAGATCCAATAGTCGCGGAGACGGAGTCGACGACAAGGATATATATATATAGCAAACAATGGTGTCTCAACCAATGTCTTCTATACGATCACAACCAACACTAATCCAATCCACAACAACAATATAACAAGTCAGAGCTTAATACGAAGTATTAAGATCCCTTGTAGCGACAGCGTCTAGATGGTGACGCAAAGCCCAAATATCAAGTCGACGCACTGCCAACCGATACAACCAATATACTGAGTCGACGCACTGCCAACTAGTAAACCAAAATGTCGAGTCGACGCACTGCCAACTGACACAACCAAAAGTACTGAGTCGACGCACTGCCAACTAGTAAACCGAAATGCCGCGTCGACGCACTGCCAACTAACAGCCAATATCCAATGTCCAAAACCCGAGCACAACTTGTCGACGCACTGCCAAGCAAGAAGTGTGGAACCAAAGTTCTCAAGTCGACGCACTGCCAACTGACCAAAACAACCCGAGCACAACTAGTCGACGCACTGCCAAGCTAGAGGTGTGGAACGATCTCAACAAAGCCCGAAGGCGACGACACTAAATGCCGCGACTAAACCAGATGCGGCGAATCCGACTTTCTGATGTCTCAAAACTCAAAACTCAAATCACAGTAGCTACAAGTGCTCAGGGAGCAACTCGTCGCGACCGGGCAGGGATGGCAGAACTTCTTAGGGTGGAATCACGCGGCACGCAAATTGTACAAAACAATCTGAAATGATAGTGATTCACAGTCCGGGGGAAAGCTTTCTAATACAAAGAGACGACGTGCTACTTATACTGTCTACGACGCTGCTTAGTAAAGTCCTGTACAACTGCATAGTAGCTGCGCTATCTAAGATCGGTTGCCTTTTAGGGTAATTGAAAAGTTCGAACGATCGGACAGGTCCTGAGTGATCAGGACCCCGCTCCATCGTCCATATGATACTTTTGATGTGGGCCAACCCACCGCGTCATACTTTTGGAATACGACGTGCTGGATTGGCCAACGGGCATGTCTTGGCATGTGAGACCAACGTGGGCGCCCCAAGAAGCCGTATGACTCTAGGCACGCCAATCGTCCCCCACATGGCTCGGTTCACGGATCTAGCCGTATCGATTTTAGTGTGTTTGAGTATGGGCGCGACTCGCCGTGACACTTGGAAGTGTCACCGCGACGCGTCCACAATGTCCCGTGATCGAATGGATCCTGACATGTGACAAGTCGTCGTCGTGGCATGATCTGAGGGAACGTCCAACTCAAAACCGGGAGTTGCCGCGACAAGATGGTTTAAGTCTTGTAACGCCAAGTCCTGTCCAGTAGTAGTTCTATTATTGAGAACGTCGCGCATTGCTCAGCCCTTCAGCCCACGTTCCCATCTGCAGAGAATGACCCTTTCCGAGAAGTCGACGCAACGACAGATCCCTTTTTGGGGGAATGGTCGCGGTCCAAGCGTTCGTCACTAATGGCCCTGAGCCTGGTGTAGACTCATAAGACCAATTCCACAGTAGTGATCTGACTGCCTTGCTATCGTCGACACTACCCACAGTCGTCGACTGGGCAGTAGACCCATAAGTCCTACTGAGCGCAACACTGTTAACCGCGACACGATACACCGAGTGGTTCAAGAGTAAACCCTGTAAAAAGCGCAAAAATACGCCCTTACAGAGCTGGTGCAGAGCACGTCTGGTAGCCAGCCTATCATCTCCCAGGAACACTAATTTTGACCTCCTGGTCAATCCCGCGACAGTCTCACTGCGTCAGGTCTAAGTCCAACAGTCGACGTCTCGTTGATTTATTATTAAAGCTGCGGAGACATAGAGTTATGTTCCCACGTCTTATTCATTTGGTTGTTCGGTTCCTTCCGTGATCTGCCGCGATCAAACTTCTTCCGGCATGTTCACCATATAAATGCCCTCAATTTTCAGGGTCGAGAGTCTCCCTAGTACGAGACACTCTTGCCTTTTGACCACCATGTCCGCGCCCGACCAGAGCCCCCGCCCCCAAGACACCAACTGTGAGTGACGCCCAAGGCGATTACCGCGACTTTTCAACCACGCTAACCGTCCATCAGCCGTCACCGAATCAGCTGTCCCGGGAGCAAACCTGCCTGCCATCGACTGGCGGCAGTTCATGCCGTCCGTCAAGGTCTCTCCCATGGCTTGTCGACTCAACTCACCACCTGCCTAGCCCCGAGGCCTATAACCAGATGTTGCGGCAGATGGCCGTCGACGTCCGCCAGATCCAACAGGTGAGCTCCGTCTTAAGCCCGCTGGAGCGAATAGTCACGGCGATCAATGATTGCCGCGTCTGTTCGCTTTGGCCTTCTATTCTTTTCACTAACGTAAGGGCTAGCCGGCGCCTGCGCCCTTGACCACCAACGCTCCAGTCGAGGAGTCGTCGCCGCCCAAGAAACGCAAGCGCGTCGTCGAGCCCGTACGTGTAATCGGTTTCATTTGTTTACTATGTTCTGATCGACCCCTAGGCGGCTCCAACCGAACAAGTCGCCGCCCCTTCGTCGTCCCGGCCTGCCAAGCAGAAGGGGAAGGGTGACGGCTCCAAGCCGCAGGCCCCTGCCGCCGTCGCGGGCAGCAAGGTCGCCGTCGCCAAGAAGTCGAGCGAGAAGTCGCAGGGGAAGCGACCCAAGGCGACTCCTGCGAAGGAGCCCAAGGCGTCGTCCCACGCGCCTACTCGTAAGTGGCTCTTTCCTTTCATTCACCAGAGTCGCGGGTACTGACTTGTCGTAGCCGCTACCTCGGCCCCTATTCCACAGGAGTCACCTCCCAAGCGCGTCCACAAGAAGACGCACGCAGGTGTGTGATCCTATGTCTTATTTCATTGATCTTTAGACTAACCACTTGGTCCCTCCCAGCCCGGATCCAAGCACAGCCTGTGCAGCCCGAGTCCCTCAGCGATGAGGAAGCCGCCGCCGTCGCCGACACTGCGATGGATGTCGACGACGAAGGGGTCCAGGAGGGAGACGCGTCATCGGCCGGCGAGCTGGCCCTTCAGGTAAGTGACCCAGTTCGTCGATCGCGATTCTTCGTCTCATGGTTGGTTTGTTTTTGACAGGGGCCCAAGTCCAAGGGGAAAGCTCGATCGAATTTGAGTGCGTTCCTCCTCTTGCCCCTTCTGTTGATTACTCACACTTTCGTAGCCCCGTCCGTCATCGTCATGGACGACACTTCCGAAAGTGGGGAGGAGACCGGTGACTTCGTTGTGGCCAAGAAGCAGGTCAGCGAGACCCGCGTCAAGCCCAAGGTGAGCCGGCTCCTTTTTTTTCCAGACCACGCCCCTTAATCCAGCTTTTTAGCCAATCAAGAAGGTCGCGGAGGGATCGTCCAAGTCGACCAAGTCCGTGCCTCCCCAACCGGTGCCGAAGGTGGAGGCCAGTCGCAAGGCGAGCGCCCCGCGAGCGACGACTACCCCGACCCCAGTGGCTAAGGTGAGACACAGACCTTGGTTCCCAGACGTCGACTAACTCGTTTTTCTTTCTTTTCTAGGTTGCCCAGGCGGCCCCCGCCACTACCAAGACTCCACGCAGTGAGTTGGGCAGGGTGGCCGCGACCCTTGGTCGCGAGCGGAGTGTTGCGGCGGCCAAGGCCGAGCTCAAGGCTCAGAAGGCAGAAAAGTCCGTTGCGGCGGCCAAGAAGAAATCTGACTCGGTGAGTCGCGACTTTTTCTTGTCGTCGACTTTTTACTGACTTGACTGTTTCTAGACTCCTGCGAAGGCGTCGGCCCCCACGCCCCGAGCTCCGTTCACTCCCGCCGCCTACGACACCGAGGCGCTCCTTTCGGTGGCACGCCAAGGGTTCGCGGGGAAGTTGGAAAGGGCCGGCGTCGAGGTGCCAACTGACTTCGTGCGTTCTTTTATCTTTTTCTCTCATGCCTCGACGACTGACTCCCTTTTTCATAGGAGGTCGCGCCAAGGCCCTGCGCGATGTGCGTGACGCGGCAGCGCGTCTGCTTCAAGAGCGTCGACGGGCGCCACGGCAATCGGTGCGCCCCGTGCGTGCTCTATAAACAGACTTGCACCAACGGCTACAAGCCCGCGGAGCAGCTGTACATGGGGCAACGCTTCGGGTACATCGCGCAAATGAGCGCGGACGGTAAGAGTCCACTCTTATCATTCATTTCTATTTTTGATCGTTTCTGACGACGTCTTCAGATCTCAACAAGTCCGCCAACCGTCTCGCCGACACCTTGGACGCGTACGGCGGGCTTCTTCGCACGGCCAACGAGATCCGCGTCCTGGCCATTGACCAGTTCCGTGATTTCGTTGGTCAGCTGAAGGAGCACTTTGACGACGGCTCGGACGAACGCATCAAGGCGATGTTCGTCCACACCGCGACCGAGATCGACGCCGCCGAGATGGCCGACATCCGCAAGGGTGTTCGGATGATCTTGACCCACGGGGACTTGTTGGATGGCGAGGCGAACGAGCGGTTCGCGGCACCTCCCGCCTTCTTCGATCCATTTTTCTATCGCGAGATGGAAAAGATGGAGAAGCAGTTCCAGAGGGAGATCGAGAAGGCCCAGGAATTCGACAAGTCGGACCCCGCGACCATCCAGGATCAAGCCTTCCAGCCCCTCGAGGACCACGAGATCGACGTCGCGCACTTGGCGAGTAGTCGTACCCGTGCGCCCTCTTCGTCGCCCCAGCCTTCGCCATCGCCGCCTCCTGTTGCGTCGTCGTCCCAAGCCGTTTTGCAGGTCTTGGATTTTTCCGACAACTACAGCGAGACCTCGGCCGAGTCCACCAAGGCCGATTCGGGTGAAGACGCGGAGGGTGAAGAAGACGGGTCTGCCGGCGACGAGAACGCCGACGACGGGAAAGTCGACGACGAGAACGTCGAGGACGAGGGCTCCGTCGCCGCGGGTGAGACTGCCATGGAGGTGGATGAGCAGTAGTTCAGCTCGTTCCACCGTCCGTGAACGTCGCGGCCCGTTTTTATTTATTACATTGCATCAACGTATTGTCGTCGTAGAATCATCCAAATCTATCATTGTTGCTGCCTGAGTCGTCGTCGCGTGAACCTTTGAGTCTAAATTTTCAAAATTCTTGGGAGAATTTTCTTGAAACATTTTGAAAAAGTCCCGGACCCCGTCCTCAGTAGCATCATTGGATATTCCACTTTCCAGCACATGGGTCCAAGGGGTGTGCACGTTGTCGCGCACCTCAATTTCCAATGTGTGGACTTCTGTGGACTCTGTGGCTGATCTTTCGTAAGATCTGCCCTCTCCCAGGAACACAGATCTAAGCCGTCCTCGGCTTATCTGATGCGCGACTAGAAAAGTTTTTCCAGAGTCGACGATATAAAGTCTGGGTGGGCTCGACAGATTATGTCCAGTCCCATTCTCAGTCCTTATTTCGTTCCCATTCTTTCTCTCTATCCAGGCCTCGCTATGTCCGCGTTTCCTCTCCCCCAAGACTTCGCATCGCTCGTCGCGTCGTGGAAGAAGGCTAAGCCTTCTCTCGCAGCGATGAACAAGCTGGGTCTAGGTGGTTCAGAGGGCATCCTCAGCGTTGGCAAGGATATTTTCTTTGTTCGAGTGAGTTGATTCGTGATGGCGTGTCGCGGCGATTATCTTATCTCGTCGACAGACCCGCTTTCAAGCCAGCTCGTTTGCTGCTCAAGATCCTCCCCGCGACGTTTTGGATTGTCTCGAGGAGGCCACCACGCTCGCTCTGTCTCAGACGGAACTGCTCAAGGAAGTTCCAGAGAAGCAGCGCGACGCCTCTCAGACTAAGGCCGTCAACAAGTATCGAGCCTATCTGATTTGGCATGAGTCCCTTGTCGCGGCGATCATCAGCCTGCGACAGGCTCAGGAGAGCATCCCACGTCCTGCTGCGACTCCGTCGTCGTCTGGGAAGGCCAAGGTATGATTCCCTGTCTTTGTCCAGATTTTCTTACGGATATTGTTGCACAGGCCGAAGACCCTGTTCCTGAGGCTTCAGGCCCAACTCCTGCTATCAACATTGATTCAGACGTCGAGATGGAGGCCCCCACTCCTGTTCAGGAGAAGGTGCGTCCGTCTCGAGCCTTTGCCGAGCACAGGTTGACTTTTCACAGACCCCGCGACCATCTACTCGCAAGACCGTCGCAGGACGGTCCGGTTCTCGATCGGTCGACGGATCTGGTCATGACGACTCCGTAGGGCTCGCGGACGTCTATGGGACTATCATTCGACTCATAGACGAGCACGATAGGTCGATGCGTCTTCTCAGCGCCAAAATGTCGAAGCTTCACGCGGAGCAGATGGAGGCTCTAGGGAGCTGTCTCCAGAGTTTCCAGACGTGAGTTGTACTCAGTCGCGGCGACTACATTTCTGACCAATTACCCAGCCATCGTTCGTTGTCACCGGCTCGAAGAGGCAGCGACTCAGCAACAGTACCACTGATGCGACCCCGGGTGAGTCTCGCAGTTCCACCTCCTGTCGCGACACTTCGCTAACCGATTGGCAGCGTCCGCGTCCGACCGAAGGTTTATTGCGGACCGAGTGCATCGACATCAATTGTACCGGTTGCGGCGGTCCATTCCACTCGAGCTCCTCATCGAGGAACGCGACTACGTCTCGTCGCGGCTAGAGGAATGGAAGACCGCGCTCAAGGACGTCAAGGAAGCCATTGACCTCTCGATGTCGAAGAATGCGGCCTAATCTTTTCATATTTTGTTCTATATGCACTCTCCTTCCATATGTCTCTCCTCTCTCATGTCACTTATTTATGAAGTCGCGTCTCTTCTTCTCGCGCACCTCCTTATGACCTTTTTCTCTTAGATACAACCCAGTATAGTCCTTAGGTACCAGCTAGCACCCAAGCAATATACTGAATTCTGTCTAAAACTGAGAGAAGCGACGTCTTGTCGTGCGAGGGCTTGCCGCGACGATTATTTGCGCGCCAGACTTTCACTCGACAGAAGCTGGATCCTCTACAGGATCGTCGTCGTCGTCACTATCCGAGTTCTTGAGTTTCACCCCTTCGAACTGGTAGTCGCGGACGTCAGATATTTCCTCCACCAACTCATCGAGTTTAGCAGGCGAAATATCTATCAGCTTTTTTATATCTTCAGAGAGTGTCAATTTCTGTCTTGCCAAATAGGGTATTACTCGGAACGCCGCGACTTTCGCATGGAACATCGCGCCGTTCATTTCACAGACTAAGTAAGAACCTCCTTTGGTCTTTCGAACTACAATCATGGGCCCAAGATATCTAGCTTTCATCTTGTTGTCCAATGATTTTTCAATAGCTGTGTTCCTGACCAACACTAAGTCCCCTGGTACAAACTTGTAATCTTTGATCACATGCTTGTACTCGAGTTCGTAGCGTTGAACCATCTTTAGTTTGGCGTCGCTGACGCGGCTGCGCATATCTTCTATATGGTCGGCGTGCTTCGCTAGAGCGCGTGCTCTGAGACCAACGAGATCCGCAGAGTCGACGATCCGGTCAGGATATTCGACTAACCACGTAGCTTCGACTATATCCAGAGGGATGGTAGGGTGGGCCCCACATACTGCGAAGTATGGTGAACAACCCAGCCCGCGACGCACTGTAATTCTATCTGCCCACAAGACCTGTGGGAAGAACCAAAACCATTTGGAGGCGTTTCCTCCAGTAGCTTTGTACAGTGACTGTCGAATGTCCCAGTGACCTCTTTCAACAGTGCCATTCGCTTGGGAATTGTAAGGAGATATCCTTATTCCCTTGATACCATATTTCTTCTGTAGCCAATTCAACGCCGCGACAAATTGTCCTGCGTTGTCGGTTACAATCCACTTAGGACACCCCCAGCGACACACTATGTCCTCGAGCAAGAAACGCGCGATTGCCTTGGCGTTGTCAGCCTGCAGCGGTCGCGCTTCCACGTAGCGGGTCAAAGAATCCCTTGCTGCGACGACATATCTGTATCCGTTGGAAGGTGTTCCCATAATCATGACGTCTGTATGTATTTTCTGAAATACACTTGGAGTCATTGTCGGCGTCGGTGGAGTACGGAGGAGAGTTTTCTGGCGGACTTGGCAGCTATGACAAGTCTTTATCCACCAGTCGACGTCTCTTTCCATCTCAGGCCACCAAAACCGAGTTTCCAACAGGCTCTTAGTGCTGAAAAGACCCTTATGACCCAGCGCGTCGTGGCACGCCTTCATCATATAAGTCCTGTGGTGCTTGTCCACGACCAGTCTATGAATCCCGTTGGTCGATCTCTTGTACATTTTTCCATTTTTGAGGAAAAACTGTCGCGAGAATTTGAGAAACGATCTGAACCGTTTATTTGTCATTTCAGGCCTTATAGAAGTGTCTTTCAACCACTTCCTAGCCATTACCAACTTATTGTCCTGTTCGATCCCTGTGCCAGTCCGGTGATCCTCAATATAGGGATCCTCAGGATTGTCGCGCAGTTCAAGATCAGGCAAAAGTGGTTCTCCGTTTGCCACATCGCTCAACATAAAGACTGGGACGACGAGCCCTTGAGCGTCATATGCGTCTTTGACGCGCCGATTCTCAGCGCGACGAGAGTCGCAAGCTTCGACTAGCTCTTTGGATATGTCGTCGACCGACTCAGCACACCCGACCATAGAGTTAAGGTAGCCACCTCTGGTGTCAATGTCCCTTTTGAACTCTTCAAAGTCTAATGGTTGTTCTGTGTCGTAATCCCAATTCTCGTTGTTCTCCGGTGGTGGCTCGTCGAAGATTTCCTCTTCGTCATTGGGATACTCTTCATCTCCAGGTGCAGGTCGTCGTCGCGACAAGCCATCTGGTGAGAAGGTGATTCCTCTGACATGTTTCAAGGTAAACTGAAACATGAGGATCTCTTCAGCCCAACGGTTGATATTTGCATTTGGTAGGTTACCAACGTTCCTTAGCATGCCTGCCAAGTACAGCGCGTCGGTTTCGACTACCAATTTCCTACAGCCAAGAAGCCAGTGAGCCATGGCTTGAAGCACGCGCTTCACACCATAAAGTTCACGCTTCGGTTGAGAAAACCTAGCTTCTCTTTCTGTAAGAGGGATACTCCCAAATTTCGCATAATAGACTTTCTTTGGATCGTCTGGGTCGCGCTGGTAGATTTCAAAACCCGCGGCCATCCAGGATGTGTCTATTGCGACGACAATCTCAGAGTCCCACTCGTAGTTCAGAGGCTTAAGCGACGGACAGACTTGTATCGCGTCTTTAAGTCTTTGAAATGCGAGCTTCTGTTTGTCACCCCATTCAAAATGCGCGTTCTTGTTCACCAGTCTCTGAATTGGTCGCGCCATTTCAGAAAATCCTCTAATGAACATCCGCATGACCCCAATCGTACCCATGAATTGTCGAACTTCCGAGACGTCTCTCAAGTCTGGCCAACGCATGATTACACCAACTCTGTCCGCGTCAGGTTTTCTACCTTCAAACGAACAGATATGGCCAACCACAGCGAACTCGTCGGCGCAAACCACCGACTTGGTACCAGACAGAGTCGCGCCACAGTAGCCGATTCTGTGCACGACGCGGTTCACATTCTGAAAGTGTTCCCATACGAAGCGACGGATCCCGGGATTTTCTGGAATCGTTTCACAGGTTCCATCGGGCAACAGATACCTGGTTCCTGGTCCTCGAACGGGTACGTCGTCGATATATGGAATAGTAACATGAGGGATTTCGTCTTTCAAAATGAAAGTAACGTCCTCATGGAATATTGGTACTGAGTTGGTCCATCCTTGTGGGAGTTTGACCAACCTCAGTGCACCAAACGGTGACTGGAATGTAGTCAAGTCGCGACTAGCTGGATCGATGTCACGCTGGTCGTAGCCTGAGTACAAATCTAGCGCAGCACCACAGGCGCGACCGGCGAAGTGGTTTGCTAACTCTTCTGTTGCGGGCAGCAATCCTGAATGTGCGATAGTGATTGCATTGAGTGGTTCTAGCGAGTGCACCAGTCTGATACTCTTCCCATCCTTCTTAAGTACAGCGAAGAACTTGCTCCGATAAGAGGAATTGGAAGGCTCGTAGACCTGGGCCGCGATTTTGTCTTTAATGACCTTGCACACTTGATCGAACATGCCGCGAGGTATAGGAATATTCCCTTCGCGATATGCTGTATGGGGAACTGTCGCGATCTTGACAGGAGGAAATATATCCTGTCTTAATGCGCCACGTTCTTCATCATTGAACGCGAAACTCTGATTGTGAAGCATGTAGAAGTGCATGAGCAGTTTCCGTTCTTCTGGCAATAAGAAGTCCCCTTTGTGTAACTTGTCCACAATATCCCTGCGTTCCGCCGTGAATCTACCAGTTGGGGTAAAATCAGGTGGTCGCGGGTTTAGAGTAGGTAGCGTATCCAAGGGATCTCCCACCATTTCTCGAATTATTCGGTCGCTCTCAGAACCCATCGTGTACACTGGTCTGACCTTCTGGTCTACAGGTTTGTATTTCTTTCCTGCGAACACAGAGTATTTGTTGCGACTAGAAGAGTCGTCGTCCAGTACACTCCAAGTACCAACAGTCAGTTTTTCTGTTGCCGCGTCTGAGAGTCTTTCATTCATATATGAATGAAACAAAGTCGACGCAGCGACGTCTTTCTTCATTTCCTTGTCCTCTTTCGACGACAAGATATATGCCTCTACTAGCTCAGTTTGGGTAAACTGGCCACTAGAACGCGGCTTTCTTAGATCCTCGAACACTACATTCCCATCTTTTCCCAACGACACAGTCACCGCGACTTCTTCTCCTTGACTCAACCTGGTCAATTCCTCGAAGCTCTTTGAAAATCCCGTTCAGGGTTCGGTTCGTCTGGACTGGTCGTCGGTTTCGACGAACTGTAGGGCTCGGTAGATCCGTCGTTGTTTTTGGTGTTACGCGGCAAGTCGTCTGCACGACGTGGCTGCGTAGCCATTGCACAACGTGTCTTTAAATTGGGATCGCGCATGGTGATTATCTGGCTGCCGTCAGCCGCGTTCTTGATATTGCTTTCAGTCGCGATATCAAACGGTCTGCCGAGCAGCACCTTATAAGCTGGACTTTCCAAAATGTGCACTTGCAGGTAGACCAGGATGGTCCCAAACCTGAAGGGTACATTTCTCGCTAATCCCAGTGACTTAGAGATAGATCCATTTGCACTTTCCATATAGATGACGACTTTTGGGTCCCAGCTCAATTGTGCGTCGACGGCCTCTGAGAAAGCCATCGATACAATCTGAGATCCACTGTCTAGGATGCAGTCCGCGTCGAGGCGCGCGTTAATCCGTCCGTTTATCGTCCTGAGAGCAGCCGACGAATCACCAACATAGACATGTCTTGGGTTCTCATTAGAGGGTATCGACTCCAAGTACATCTCATATGGGTCCGTCGCGACAACTGCGCCAATGGGAATTTCTCCTTCAACTGTGTTATGATAGAACACAGGCTCGGGCAATTCCTTAGCACTGACTAGGTTGTAGCTCAGTTCTCCATCCCAGACGTCTTCAACGACGCGGCCGGTTTCTTGAAGCATGGACTTCTGAACCGGTACTCGTTTCTTCGAAGAGTCCTTTAGAATGGAGTCGCGGACAGTCCCCGAAACTGCTAGGAGTTCACCCACAGTGACGTCGACTGACGCGTTTTTCATTTTGTCGTAGACTGCTTCTGCTACAGCCTTCTTTTGAATCGGTGCACGCAACTGGTATTTATCTGGAACGCGCGCTTTTGAAGAATGTACTGGTTCTTGTAGAACGGGCTTGACTTTCTCAAACGGTAGTTCCTTTCTCTTTTCGATGTTGTCGCGCACTGATTCCCCATCATCGTCGCTATCACTAACTTCTTCAATAATCACAGGTTTCCTCGGTTTCTCTCGTCGCTCAGCTCGTTTATCATGGTCCTCAGAGGGCTTGGCTGAGTTTGTGGGTTTAGCCCCCTTCCTTGAACCATTTAGAAACCCGAGTTGTTATCGTCGCGCTCAGGTTGGCTATTCGCACCACGACGGGTTTGAATGAACTGCTCCTGAGTCTGAGGATAACCACTGTTCATGTTGTTGAAGTAGCCGGCCATGGCGTCGGTCATGGCTTTCTGCATGAATTGGCCCATGGCACTTTCTATTGTGTTACTGGTAGAACCAGATGCAGCTCTTTGAGTCTTTGGCTCAGCGCGACTCTCTGGGATTGGTCGCGACGACTTCCTCTCGTATTGGATGAGTTGACTTCGAAGGGAGCGTATTTCATCTGCCACTTCTTCAGGGTAGTCGGACATATCATCATTGTCGCGGCTATCGAACTGATCCAAGTAGTAGGAGTCCTGGAAGTTGACGGATTTGCCCTTCTTCTTCCAATAAGCCTCTACTCGTTGTCCCTGAGTCCCTTCTCCATTTGGCAGGAAACTGTCGTCGAAGAGCCTCCACATCCCTTTGGTGTCGACTTTGAGAAGGTTTTTCTCAATGTGAGACCTCTTGAGCGGGCACTCGTTCGACCAGTGACCAGTTTGTCCGCAGTAGCGACAGTCGTCGTTCCGTGCGGCAGCTCCTCCTTGTGCGCGACTTTCAAAGTGGGGCACAGAAGAGTTGTTGCCTACTGGCCGCGACCGCTGTATGGGCGCTTCGCGAGCAGTCTGTACGAACGTCTTCAGCGCTTCCTGCAACTGAGTCTGGAGCTCTTTCTGGTGTAGAAGAAATGAGTCCTTCAAGTTGGAAATCGAGTTTTCCAACTCCTCAACCTTAGCATGGTTGGGTGGACTAGTCTCATAGTCGAAGCGAACCTTAGGAGGTCGCGCGATTATGGGAATTTCGTCTTCGTTACTCAACGTCGACGCCATTTCTTCCGCCATCGTCATTAATTCTTTTAGCTGGATGGGGTCGTCCTGCCGATTGACTCCAGTCGCGGGGACATTAGCGTTCACTATCCCGGCGCGAGTTTGGTAGCGCTTGTTGAATACCTGACTCGTAGCCAAAGCATTTCGCAAGACGGTACTGAACTCAGAGTCCAAAGTACGCATGTAGCGTTCACACGCGACTTTGTTGGTAATAATGGCAGGAGGGACTGACAGTCGCTTGTAGTGACTATACATTTGAAGGCCGAAACGCTTCAAATCTCCCTCATCCGTGATTTTGATTCCACGGTTCTCGCGACAGAGCCTGTCTAGATCTGCCATGGTCCCCGTTTTTCGCTTGGACACCTCAGGGTATCCTTTTAATATTTCGGCCTCGAATTCCGCGACAGTTTTCGTGTCGTCGGAATAGGTATCGAGACCTTCCCATACGTCCATCACTTGCCGCGACGGCAAATAACGGATGTACATGCTTTTTGCTTGTTTGACATCTGTGATGCCACCATCCTCCACGATCTGCGCGCAGTGACGCAAATATGCCTCAATCGACAGGGGATCCTTTTCATCAAGTATAGGTCTACTTGTGTCCCAAGGTTGGGGGATTTTGAACCCAGTCTTTGGAGCCATAGTTGTCGCGACTGAAGTCACAGGGGAAGTAGGGATGTTGTTAGAATTCGTGTTTGTAGCGGTGACGCTACTAGACAATTCTGAGAGGGTTTGTGAGCTAGTCTGAGATCGACTGATTGTCGTCGAACTCGAAGTAGCTGCGTCTAAAGCTGGAAGCTTCGACGTCGAATTCACTCTTTGTTTTCCTTTTGCCTTGGAAGGCAAGGGTGGTAGATACAAAGGTGTTTTATGTCTTGCAGACCTTCGTGGTTTTTCGAAAGGTCCTGAGGTTGAAGCGTTTCCTTCAGTCTCAATCTCCGCTTGGTCCTCAAGGGGTCGCGCAGGAGCTTGGGATCGAAATAAACTGCTTCGCGGGATAAACCCTTGGTCTCTATCCGACGTCGCGGTAAAGAATCCGGTTTATTGATTTTTAAAGTTTATGAAACTTTAGAAGCCCCTCGCGGTGGGCTCCAGATGAAATGCTGAGGGCGTGCTCACAAGTGAATCTACTATGAAAGTAAACCCAAATATAAACACGTTCACACTCCTCGTAATCAGCTTCTCAGTGTGTGAAAGATGCGAGGGCTTCGGGGTGGACAGAGCACCAGTATCACAACTCTCAATGGACGCAGATCCAATAGTCGCGGAGACGGAGTCGACGACAAGGATATATATATATAGCAAACAATGGTGTCTCAACCAATGTCTTCTATACGATCACAACCAACACTAATCCAATCCACAACAACAATATAACAAGTCAGAGCTTAATACGAAGTATTAAGATCCCTTGTAGCGACAGCGTCTAGATGGTGACGCAAAGCCCAAATATCAAGTCGACGCACTGCCAACCGATACAACCAATATACTGAGTCGACGCACTGCCAACTAGTAAACCAAAATGTCGAGTCGACGCACTGCCAACTGACACAACCAAAAGTACTGAGTCGACGCACTGCCAACTAGTAAACCGAAATGCCGCGTCGACGCACTGCCAACTAACAGCCAATATCCAATGTCCAAAACCCGAGCACAACTTGTCGACGCACTGCCAAGCAAGAAGTGTGGAACCAAAGTTCTCAAGTCGACGCACTGCCAACTGACCAAAACAACCCGAGCACAACTAGTCGACGCACTGCCAAGCTAGAGGTGTGGAACGATCTCAACAAAGCCCGAAGGCGACGACACTAAATGCCGCGACTAAACCAGATGCGGCGAATCCGACTTTCTGATGTCTCAAAACTCAAAACTCAAATCACAGTAGCTACAAGTGCTCAGGGAGCAACTCGTCGCGACCGGGCAGGGATGGCAGAACTTCTTAGGGTGGAATCACGCGGCACGCAAATTGTACAAAACAATCTGAAATGATAGTGATTCACAGTCCGGGGGAAAGCTTTCTAATACAAAGAGACGACGTGCTACTTATACTGTCTACGACGCTGCTTAGTAAAGTCCTGTACAACTGCATAGTAGCTGCGCTATCTAAGATCGGTTGCCTTTTAGGGTAATTGAAAAGTTCGAACGATCGGACAGGTCCTGAGTGATCAGGACCCCGCTCCATCGTCCATATGATACTTTTGATGTGGGCCAACCCACCGCGTCATACTTTTGGAATACGACGTGCTGGATTGGCCAACGGGCATGTCTTGGCATGTGAGACCAACGTGGGCGCCCCAAGAAGCCGTATGACTCTAGGCACGCCAATCGTCCCCCACATGGCTCGGTTCACGGATCTAGCCGTATCGATTTTAGTGTGTTTGAGTATGGGCGCGACTCGCCGTGACACTTGGAAGTGTCACCGCGACGCGTCCACAATGTCCCGTGATCGAATGGATCCTGACATGTGACAAGTCGTCGTCGTGGCATGATCTGAGGGAACGTCCAACTCAAAACCGGGAGTTGCCGCGACAAGATGGTTTAAGTCTTGTAACGCCAAGTCCTGTCCAGTAGTAGTTCTATTATTGAGAACGTCGCGCATTGCTCAGCCCTTCAGCCCACGTTCCCATCTGCAGAGAATGACCCTTTCCGAGAAGTCGACGCAACGACAGATCCCTTTTTGGGGGAATGGTCGCGGTCCAAGCGTTCGTCACTAATGGCCCTGAGCCTGGTGTAGACTCATAAGACCAATTCCACAGTAGTGATCTGACTGCCTTGCTATCGTCGACACTACCCACAGTCGTCGACTGGGCAGTAGACCCATAAGTCCTACTGAGCGCAACACTGTTAACCGCGACACGATACACCGAGTGGTTCAAGAGTAAACCCTGTAAAAAGCGCAAAAATACGCCCTTACAGAGCTGGTGCAGAGCGCGTCTGGTAGCCAGCCTATCAGCGGTCCTGCTCAAGAACGGTGGGGTGATGACAAAGATCGGGCAGAGACCGAGGCGAGGAGCCTCTGTGGGGGACGCATTGTCCGCAATCTCCCCCGCGAGGCGAGTACCTTCTCCGAACCTGTGCAAGCTTGATGATCCAGCTTGGACAGCGATAGCGGAAATACGCACTGCAGACCACAAGATGGATAAGGTGGCCACACGAGTGACCCTCCCGGGGGACGTGTTGTCCGCAACATCCCCCCCGAGGCGAGTAGAGAGCACTGCTTGTCAACCTCGAGAGAGCACTGACCACGTTGCGAGGGGCGGGAACAGGACCAAGATCCGACAGGATGTACATGTGGAGGAGGACGCGCTGGAGAACGATGAGGGCGAAGACGATCCGCTGATGGGCGATGAGCTGCCAAACGGAGATGCAACAAGGGAGAGAGACCGACCTGTGCCGACGGAGCTGGAGGGGAAATTGCCCACGGCAATGCGTGTGGCCGCACCGGGGGACGCATTGTCCGCAATCTCCCCCGCGAGGCGAGTCCTTCTCTACGTCTTCCCAAGATGGTGGGTTGCTAACAACGCGATCTACGGCCCCGAGCCCGTTGCCGAAGCCACCACCGACGGGATGAATAGCCCTGGAATGAATACCGCTGTGCCACGCGTGCCAGCCTACGAGGGGGTCGAATTGTTAGCGATCACCCCCGCGAGGCGAGTTCCATCCAGCGACCCTTCTGATGTCAAGGCAGCTGACGTTCTTACCATGACACCATGCCTCACGCCGACCTGCGTGACCCTGTATACAAGGCTGACAGAGCCGTTCAAGCCAGAACGTGTCGCAAAGATCCTGGAGCTTGTAGAAGTTGGGCCGGACATCACTGCAGAGCAGCAGACGCAGGTGCATGCGCTGAAAGCTGAGTTTGCCAATGTGTTTGCACTGTCTGTCGGTGAGGTCAAAGTGGTCAAGGGCTGGAAGTACTCCCCGCGCGTACCTGTGGACCACGATTTTGGCACGATGGTCGTCAACCAGAGGCCGATGTCGCCGCCACAGCTGAAGTTCCTGACAACACAAGTCGACGAGCTGGTCGCTGCAGGAATTCTTTGTCGGATAGATGCCAAGGATGTGCGCTGCGTCAGCCCCATCACGCTAGCACCAAAGGAACAACCCAAAGGGCTGTGTCTGGCAGAGCTGATGCACCAGCTGAATGACCAGTGCGTTGCTGCGGGACTGCCAGCGCTGGAGGAGTTGCCGCCGAGACCAGAACCGAAGGACCCAGGGCCCCCAAAGCCCGTGCGGTGGAGGGTATGCCACAACTTTGCGGAGTTAAACAAAGTGTGCAAGGTGGTCCCGTTCCCACAAGGAGACATTCGGGACAAGCAACGGCGCCTGGCGGGCCATAAGTACGTCTCGATCTTTGATTTTGTGGCCGGGTTCTACGCGCTTGAGGTCGCCGAATATGCGCAGCCATACCTGTGCATCTTCGTCCCTGGGCGCGGCTACCATGCATATACACGCATGCCGTTTGGCGCGTCTGACTGCCCGACTGAGTTCGGCGATACTGTGGCCGAGAAGATGCACGACCTCACGGTCCGGTGAAATGCTGAGGGCGTGCTCACAAGTGAATCTACTATGAAAGTAAACCCAAATATAAACACGTTCACACTCCTCGTAATCAGCTTCTCAGTGTGTGAAAGATGCGAGGGCTTCGGGGTGGACAGAACACCAGTATCACAGCTCTCAATAGACGCAGATCCAATAGTCGCGGAAGACGAAGTCGACGACAAGGATATATATATATAGCAAACAGTGGTGTCTCAACCAATATCTTCTATACAAACACAACCAACACTAATCCAATCCACAACCAACAATATAACAAGTCAGAACTTAATACGAAGTATTAAGATCCCTTGTAGCGACAGCGTCCAGATGGTGACGCAAAGCCCAAATATCAAGTCGACGCACTGCCAACTGATACAACCAATATACTGAGTCAACGCACTGCCAACTAGTAGAACCAGAATGTCAAGTCGACGCACTGCCAACTGACACAACCAAAAGTACTGAGTCGACGCACTGCCAACTAGTAAACCAAAATGCCGCGTCGACGCACTGCCAACTAACAGCCAATATCCAATGTCCAAAACCCGAGCACAACTTGTCGACGCACTGCCAAGCAAGAAGTGTGGAACCAAAGTTCTCAAGTCGACGCACTGCCAAGCTAGAGGTGTGGAACGATCTCAACAAAGCCCTAAGGCGACGACACTAAATGCCGCGACAATACCAGATGCGGCGAATCCGACTTTCTGATATCTCAACTCAAACTCAAATCACAGTAGCTACATGTGCTCAGGGAGCAACTCGTCGCGACCGGGCAGGGATGGCAGAACTTCTTAGGGTGGAATCACGCGGCACGCAAATTGTACAAAACAATCTGAAATGAGAGTGATTCACAGTCCGGGGGAAAGCTCCTTAATACAAAGAGACGACGTGCTACTTATACTGTCTACGACGCTGCTTAGTAAAGTCCTGTACAACTGCATAGTAGCTACGCTATCTAACATCGGTTGCCTTTTAGGGTAATTGAAAAGTTGAACGATCGGACAGGACCTGAGTGATCAGGACCCCGCCCCATTGTCCATATGATACTTTTGATGTGGGTCAACCCACCGCGTCATACTTTTGGAATACGACGTGCTGGATTGGCCAACGGGTATGTCTTGGCATGTGAGACCAACGTGGGCGCCCCAAGAAGCCGTATGGCCCTAGGCACGCCAGTCGTCCCCCACATGGTTCGGCTCACGGATCTAGCCGTGTCGATTTCTAGTGTGTTTGGGTGTTGACGCGAATCGCCGTGGCACTTGGGAGTGTCACCGCGACGCGTCCTCAATGTCCCGTGATCGAATGGATCCTGACATGTGACAAGTCGTCGTCGTGGCATGATCTGAGGAAACGTCCAACTCAGAACCGGGAGTTGCCGCGACAAGATGGTTTAAGTCTCGTAACGCCAAGTCCTGTCCAGTAGTAGTTCTATTATTGAGAACGTCGCGCATTGCTCAGCCCTTCAGCCCAAGTTCCCATCTGCAGAGAATGACCCTTTTCGAGAAGTCGACGCAACGACAGATCCCTTTTTGGGGGAATGGTCGCGGTCCAAGCGTTCGTCACTAATGGCCCTGAGCCTGGTGTAGACTCATAAGACCAATTCCACAGTAGTGATCTGACTGCCTTGCTATCGTCGACACTATCCACAGTCGTTGACTGGGCAGTAGACCCTTAAGTCCTACTGAGCGCAACACTGTCAACCGCGACACGATACACCGAGTGGTTCAAGAGTAAACTCTGTAAAAGCGCAAAAATACGCCCTTACAGAGTTGGTGCAGAGCGCGTCTGGTAACCAGCCTATCACCGGACACTCCTCGAGCTCTTCGTTGACGATGGAGGGAGCGCCGCTGACACCTTCGACGACATGTACTCGCGTATTCGGACCATACTGCAGCGCATTCGGGACGCCGACCTCTCACTATCGCCCTCGAAAACCAAGCTCTTCATGACGACAGCGGTGTTTGCAGGGTCCACCGTAGGACCGGAGGGCGTCTCACCGGATCTCCGCAAACTCACTACCATCATCAAGTGGCGACAGCCCCAGAATGCAGCTGAACTGCACTCATTCCTTGGCCTGACCAGATACTTTCGCGATCTGATCAAGGACTATTCCGCACAGGAGAGGCCGCTCCGGGACCTGTTGTCGAGCCTACTCCCCAGTGGAGCGTGTAAGCGCGTCTTCTGGGCGCTGATGAGAGGCCAAAAGCTGGCAGACTTGTGGACTGCCAAACATACGCGTTGTTTCCTGGAGCTGAAACGGCTGCTGACCACCAGGCCAGTCTTACGAGCGCCCCGCTTTGATACCACAGACCGACATCCATTCATCATCACCACGGACAGGTGCAAGGAGGGCTTTGGAGGGGTCCTCGCGCAAGAGATGGAGGTCTTGCTGCCAAATGGGAAACAGGTCACGCGGCGGTTCCCAATTGGCTACGCGTCGAAGCGAACATCCCCGGCGGAGTCACGATACCCGCCGCATCTCCTCGAACTGGCTGCCATGAAGTTCGGATTTGACCAGTTCGACGATGTGGTCTACGGCTCACCAGTCGTTGTGGAGACGGACTGCAGGGCGATCTGGGACGTCATAGCAGGCGGGAAGCTGACTGCGGCGCACATGCGGTGGCAAGAGGGCATATTCAGCCACAATGTCGTCGCGGTGAAACACATCAAGAGCACATCCAACGTGGCGGCAGACATCATCAGTCAACAGTACGAGGGCGAGAAGAGACGACCAGGGGATGGCAGCGAATGGACGGTCAACCCGACTTGGACACACGGACCGGCATTATTGCTGACATATTCGGCGTCGAGTTGACCGAGGCTGACCAGCCGGCAGGCTGCGAGACGGGGATGGTGGTCATGGCAATGCCAGAAGGCACAGCCGCGTTGCGTGCACGATTCGCGCAAGAACCGCTGTTCTTGGAAGTCATTGATGCGCTGCTCGAGCTTGATGGCAATGGGAATTCAGACCGACGGCGATGAGCGCGGCACAGGGCTAGTAGGTACTTCATCCAGGACGGGAAGCTCTGGATCTTGGGCGGGTCCGGCGTGCGCGCGAGAACAAGACGGGAGTGCATCACAAGGGAAGAAGCGGTTGCGAAGGCTGGCGTTACCCACGCGGAGCATGGGCACTTTGGGAGGGATGCAATCAAGATCGCGCTCATGGATGAGTACCACAGCCCAGGCCTCGACGCGTCAATTGTGAGCGCGATCTCGGAGTGCGGCAAGTGCAAGGGATTCGGTCCACAGCACGTCCATGCGAAGCTAGAGCCGATAGTGCGAAGACGGCCCTTCGAGCTGCTGGTCGGCGACTATGTCAAGCTCCCGGAGGGAAAAGGGGGCTACCACACAGTCGGCGTCTACCTGGATACTTACTCCCAGCTCACTGTCTCTTCTTTGTAATAATGAAAGCATGACTGATGTGAATTGGGGGTGTAGAAACCACTGGTTATGTATCAAAGCACGATGGGTTGGAAATAGTTACTATGCATATATATATACAATGGCTGGCTCTACTGTGAGATCTAAGACAGAAGTACATTACTTGAGAGGCATAGAATGTTAGAGAGAGATAGGGATGTGCCTAGAGAAGCATGTGTTGTCATGGAAAGCTAGGTAGGGTATCACTGAAAGAATTGGGATATGGAGGCATTGTATAACAATGCAGTGGCTTTGAAGAGCACAAATGTAAGTGATTACATGGTAGAATATACCCTGAAAACCTAAGGCAGAACCCACACCATGAGCATGAGCTATTCCAAAATTGAGATGAATTTCCTTTTTGGGTTGCTATAAGTTGCATCAAACCGTCCTAAAAAGGAAGTCACATGTTCAACATGTTCAATTCTGATTATGTAACTTGAACATGCAACCCAAAATGGAAGCTGTGCTGCAATAATGATCCAATCACACACAGCCGCATCAAGATTAGATAAGTCTTCAATTTGATTATCAGCAACTACAATTGAGTAAGCAGATACCATCAATATGGGTCTGACAGATAAGATGAGATTGAGATTTACATCATCAGTATCATCAAAAATTGATGGGAGATCAAAAGCAGTGCCATTCCACATGGCAGTGAAGCATGTGACTGATGCTGACAAAGAAAATGATGGAAAATCAAAGTTGTAGCCCTCGCAAAACTGAACAAGTTTCACCTGTACACATGGGTGATCAGATCACTCGTTAGAGCGCAGCATCCAAAACAGTCCACATGATGACATCACTTGGAAAATGATGTAGAACAAAGCTTTGTGCAAAAATGGGTAAACCTAGCCTGAAAAGAAAGTGCCATATTTAAAACTACTACACTGGCTTGTTATAGCTGGATGCATTGAGCTACGGTCTACTTTTAAGCAATACCCTATCCTGATTTCTAGTTCTGGCCAAGTGTCTCAGAATCTTCTAAAATAGGCAATTTTGAGGTCAAAAAATGCATTTTTTTTTTGGGCACTAACGTGCCAGGTAGGGTCTGGGATGGGCCCCCCCAGAGCCGCCCAGAGCCGCCCATGGGCCCCCCCACATCTGCCCATGGGGCCCCCCACATCCGCCCAGCCCACAGCCCCCCACTACCACTGAGGTACCTTGTTTGGGCCTCAAAAAGGTACCTCTCGAGGTAGGATTTTGGGGTGTCCAAGGTGTCCTGTTGATGTAATATGAGACGAGAACTTGTTATTATTCTGCAGGGTACAGTATATATACTCTATTTGAATATCATCTAGAAGCAGGTGGAATGGGCAGGAAGACGGTAGTAAGCTAAGTAATCATAAGTAATGATCATTACTTATGATTACTTATCATTGATACTATCATTCATACTGATCGTCAACACTCCCCCTCAAGCGCGATACATGCCTAGAGCTTTAGCGAAATGTTCGTGCTTGTCCCGTGGGAGTCCTTTTGTAAGGATATCTGCCGTGTTCTCGTTCGTTGGTACGTGGGAAACTGACACTTCTCGAGAAGTGATGTGATCTCGAATAAAATGGTACCGAATGTCAATGTGCTTTGATCGTGCGTGGAAACCGGAGTTTTGGGCGAAGGCTATCGTTCCCATGTTATCGACATTAATATGGGTAGATTGGGATGTGTTGAGTCCTATTTCTGAAAACAATGATCTGAGCCATAAGGCTTCTCGTGTGGCACTGGCCAGTGCCATATATTCAGCTTCCATGCTTGATAAAGCAACGGTGGGCTGTTTTTTCGAGTTCCATGTGACGGCGGCACCGGCTAGCATAGTGACGTAGCCGGTGACTGATCGTCGTGTGTCAGGATTGCTGCCCCAATCAGCATCTGAGAAGATCTCGAGGGCGGTAAGTGGTTTGTGATGGTATGTGATCCCATTTTTCGCCGTTCCGCGTAGATATCAAAAAACTCGTTTTGCAGCTGTGAGGTGCTCCGGTCCAGGGTTGGGATTAAATTGGGATAGGGTTTGTACAGCAAATGAGATGTCTGGTCGGGTTGTGATGGCAGCATAGAGGAGTGATCCAATCATATTTTGATAGACATTTTTGATGTCAGCATAGGATTTATCGTTCGGGGTGCGGGAAAGTTGAACGTTTGGGTCCATGGGAGTTTGGACTGGGTTGCATGTGTCCATTCCATATTTGGCCAGGATCTTTGTAATATATTGGGTTTGTGTGAGCTGGGTCGAGTTTTGGGTGCGGGAAATCTCCATGCCAAGGAGTTGCCGGATTTCTCCGAGGAGTTTGATTGAGAACTCGGCACTGAGTTCCTTCTCAATCAAATTCATAAGTTCATCAGACGATGCAAGGATTGTCATGTCGTCAACGTGGATGGCGACTATGACAAGATTGGCATCATTTCGGCGGATGTAGACGCACTGATCTGATATTAGGCGCGTGAAACCAAGTTTGATAAATGATGCGTTGATTGTGAGGTTCCAGACTCGGCCAGATTGTTTGAGGCCATAAAGTGTACGCCATAATCGACAGACACATGTGGTTCCATCATGGAATAGCGGGGGCTGTTGCATGTAAAGTTCTTCTTCGAGTTCCCCATTCAGATAAGCACCTATGACATCGACAACATGTATTTTGAGGTTGTATTGTGTGGCAAGTGCCAATAGAAGTCTGATGGTTTCAATTCGGACAACAGGGGCGAAGGTTTCATCGAAATCAATCCCTGGAATTTGTGAGAAACCTTTTGCGACCAGTCGTGCTTTGTATCGTGAAATTTTTCCATTATTATCTCTTTTGATGCGAAATACCCATTTGCAGGATATGGCTGTTCGTTCGGCAGGGAGTGCCTCGAGAGAATAGGTCCCTAGGGTTTTTAATTGTTTTATTTCTTCTTCCATGGCTAATTTCCATTGCGGCCAGTCAGATCGTGATTTTGGTTCTTCAATCGTTGATGGATCAGATGTGGCAGTAAGCGCAGTGTCCGGATAATCATTGGTGGCCATGCGGTGTTTCCACGCGTCTGGTCTAATCGGCGATCTGGTGTCAGGGTTATTGGGTAATTGAGATCCCGTACTGTCTGGATTTGTGGCCGGTTTTCTTTGTGATCCAGAAATAATGTTTTGGGGATCAATTTTACTGGATATATCACAGGGTGCAATATGTGGTTCTTCTGGGTGGATTTTCGGGGTGTCAGGTGGTGTTGTGAGAGGTGACGAGGGTGGTGTTAGTGTATTTTTCGGAGTTGCAGGCGCGGGAATAGTAATTCTCTCCCCCTCGAGCTGCAACGAAGGGGGATCAGAAAGTGTCGAGGTTTCTATTATGGCATCTGGCGAAAAAATAACGTTTCGGCTTGTCAGAATCTGGCGTGAGTCCGCTTTATAGTAGCGATAGGCCTTGGACTCATTTGAAAAACCGGTAAAAATGAGTTTTCGTGATTTATTGTCTAGTTTTCCGATTTTTCCTCCTTGATCCAGTACCCAGCATGGGCTGCCAAATTCTTGAAGACGTGAAACGTCTGGCTTCTGCTTCCAGAACGCTTCGTCTGGTGTGATCGGCCCCTGGAGGCCACGGGTTGGTGATCGATTTTTTAAATATGTAGCATAAGCAACGGCCTCTGGCCATAAAAACTTCGGTAAATTGAAATGCGCCATCATGGCACGCGCATTTTCGATCAGTGTGCGATTCAGGCGTTCTGCGACTCCATTCTGTGCAGATGAATGTGGGGCTGTTAATTCGAGCCGAATTCCGTTGTCATTGAGGTACTGACGGACCTCGGAGTTTACATACTCCTTTCCGTTGTCACATCGAAAGAATTTCACTCGTTTCCCCGTTTGAGTGTATATGAACTCCGCGTAGTGTCGTATTTTATCCTTCACATCAGATTTGGCCTTTAAAAAATAGACGATGGATCAGCGTGATTTTGCGTCCGTGAATGATGCATAGTAACGTGAACCATCAATTCTGGTGATGCGTGATGGTCCCCATACGTCGGTAAAAGTCATATCGCCGATATTTTTGTATTCTGTGTCTGATTTGGGGGGAAACGGTGCAACATGTGTCTTTGTTTTTACACATGTTTCGCAAAAATCGGCTGGTGGTGTTTTTTTGTCGATTTCCATTCCTTGCACCATGTTTTTATCCTTTAACAATTTGATTGACTTGTGTTGGATGTGCCCAAAAATGCGATGCCATTTGTCCCAAGAATGTGTGGGAGGTTTGGCAGGTAACGCGATGGCATGTTCGTTGACAGGTGTCAATATCGGAGATGAATTCCGGTGGCGGTGCGTGATTTGGAGGTGGAATAAACTGCCGATTTGAATTCCTCGCATAATTTCCCGTGGTGTTGGGGTGTTAGTGAAGACCTTCATTTGCTCCCCCTGGAACTGGACAGACAACCCGGCTTTTGTGATTGCGCTGATAGAAATGAGATTGCAGGGGGCATCTGGGACGTGCAATGCGTTCTGTAGTTTGATTGTATATGTGTTATTTCCGACGTGTGAAATGATGGGAGCTGTGCCAATGCCAAGGCTTGGCGAGGCACCGAAACCTTTGACGGTGTGTCCTGGGGTCCCGTGATAAGCTGAGAAAATCGATTTATTTCGTATTATATGTTTTGTGGCTCCACTATCTGCAAGCCAGGTCTCGGTATTGGGGTGTAGAGTGTGTGGGATGGCCATGAATGCAAAATCGTCTTCGTTGTCACGGTGATCTTCGCTTACATGTGCACGGCCCGATTGCCGATTTCCGTTTCCTCGGCTGTTCCATTCTTTTTGCTCCCTGGAAAACGTTTTTCCGGCCTGGGTATCACGACAATCTGCAATCATATGTCCGCGTCGTCCACAGCCAAAGCAGGTGATGTTGCCGTTATATTTTTTCTTATAGCTAGGTTGATTTCGTGCTGGGAGGGCGACCTCGTTTGTCCCGGATCGTTCCGAGATATGATGCTTCTGTTCAAGAATTCGTGCGATGAGCGGGGCGGGGGTCGTGAGAGCAGATGTGTCGACCCCACGGATAAATGCGTCCCACGAGTCAGGTAATGATGTAAGGATGTTTATGCAAAATTCATTATCTTCGACCTTGGAACCCAACGCCGCAAGCTGTGTGCGAATCGATGTGAGTGCTCGGATGTGCTCTTCAATATCCGTGTCCTCGGCACAAGTGGTCCGAGCCAGTTTGCGGCGTAGGAGGACGATGCCGATGACTCCTTTGGATTTGTAAGTGTCCATTAGAGTGTCCCAGGCTGCCTTCGAAGTCTTGGCATCAGTGATATATATTAGCGGCCCATCTGCTACACGAAGTCGGATTGCGGAGAGGGCACGGCGGTCTTTTTCAGACCATGCGACAACGGCGGAGTCGGAGTCCGGTCCGGCTGGTCTTGGGATGGTTCCCGATGGGTAGCCGTACAAACCCATGTCCGTTAGTATGTCTGACATCTTAACGGTCCATGTTTGAATATTTTCTTCACCCGTGAGATGTGTGATTCGGTAGGCAGAAGTTGCTGCATCGTTCGACATGATGTGTTAATTTGTTGAAGGAGGATTAAGAAAGGTAAATCTTTTTGTGCTGATTAGGCGGAGCCCTAGTGACGTGGCGTGAGAGCGAGAGCGACGATTTATTCGAGAGTAGATTCAGTTACGGCCGGGGCCCATCACCTGTTGATGTAATATGAGACGAGAACTTGTTATTATTCTGCAGGGTACAGTTGGTATATATACTCTATTTGAATATCATCTAGAAGCCGGTGGAATGGGCAGGAAGACGGTAGTAAGCTAAGTAATCATAAGTAATGATCATTACTTATGATTACTTATCATTGATACTATCATTCATACTGATCGTCAACATGTCCATTGAATGTCTCTTCCTTTCGGCCTGGTAGTTGCGCAGTTCCTGCGCCAGTCTGCTGGGCTGCGGGCCCTTCTGTTTCTCGGCTGCCGACTTCCTCTGGACGGCGTCCGGCACCCTTGTGCGTTTGGGTGCTTCTGGAACCTCGATTTCGACAGATTCCTTGGGCGCTTCCTCCTTCTTCAAGGATTGAGCCTCCGGAGCGATGCTCCCCTTTTTGGTCTTTGTTGACGTGGTTCCTTCTCCACGAGCCATAGATACGTAGGAGTCCAAAATTAATTTATCCGCAGCTTTCTGATCCTTTTTACTCTGTAAATACTCTCTATTTAAAGCTATTTTTCTTTGACGTTCCTTTTCCATATCAGCAACAAGAAAATCATGAATATTAGTACGTAGTGAGTCTGAGATTGTGTATGTATGTGCCGAATCGTTCATGTCTTTAATCGAAACAAGTACAGAAAATTGTCCATAGTCCGGACGCTCCACCTCCTTGGCTAGAGGAGTGGAGCGCTTCAAAAACCCTTCTCGCGCAGCTTCTCGGCAATCTCCTTGAGGAACTCGTTGTCCTTGTCCCCGTTCTCAATCTCTTCAAGCATCGTGGCCCGATTGAAGAATGTGCGCTTCTTCCTTGGTTCCGGGCAGTTCCGCGCAATGTGCCCAGGCTGCTGACAGTTGTAGCAGATGATATTGCGGCCGCGGGCGTGGGTGCAATCAATCTCCATCGGAACCGGTTCATTGGCCGTCGGTCGGGTCGGAGCAGGTGCAGGTGCCGCTGATGCAGCCTGCGGGCGGAATTGGGGGGGGGGGGGGGGGGAGGCCGCGGAGTCGAGTGCGCATAGGATGCCTGACGCAGCTGATTGCGCAAGGCATTGGCCTCAATGTTGACACACCAGTTCTTGAAGGCGCCGTATGCCTTGGGCAGGGGAACACCGGTGTTGTAGAGACAACTGGCAATTTTGCTGCTGAGTCCGCGCTCCAGGAACTCGATGAGGATATTGTCTTGGTCCCCCTTCTTGTATTCGCCCTTGTCGTCGGTGGTGTCAACCACATTGTATCCCGCATCTGCAGCCAACATCTCGAAGTCGGAGATGTAGTCCGCGAAGGACCGTTTGTTTTGGCGCAGGGCCATGAGTCGGGCAGCGGCGACTTGTTCCGCATTGGAGTCCCCAAAAGTCCTCTGCAGTTCCTCCAAGAAGGTCTTGGCTGTGATCCCTGCCTTCAGTCCCTGGAAGCCATCGAAGTTATGCTGCTTCCAGTTCATTGCCCATCTCGAGGCGGCGCAGCTTGTGCCGGTTTCATTACGGAGGTAGGAGAGGACGAAGAGGATTTTTGTCTCGTCTAGCGTGAATCCCGATCGGTAGGCACCAATGTAAGTGGTACACGCGTCCACAAAGCCCAGATATTTGGACTTGTCCCCATCGAAGTATGGGGGGTTGGCGGCGAGGGTGATGTGGTGATGTCCTGACATGGTAGGGGCAGGCGTGGTAGGTGGAGGCGAGGGTGGTTGTTCGGAGGGCAGCTCGTCGAGGTCTGGGATCTCGTCTTCAGGAGGCAGGAGGGCGAGGTAAGGAGTGGAGGGCCCGGGTTGGTTTTGGTACGCCAGATCGGGCGACGAGGGTACAATGGGGGGAGGAGACGGGCTCCCAGACAACGATGGGAATTGGTACGAAATGGTGGGTTCATGTGCTGTACAAGCACTCGAGGGAGGGTTCTCTTGCTAGCAAAAAGATCCCGGGCCTAGCTCTTCACGTGCCCGATGATCCCGAGGTGCGTTTTCCCGAAGGTCTCCGCAGCACTCCTTGTAGCTACCGTAGGGCTTGGGTCGGGCTCAACGTTACCCGTAGCCTGGTGCAGTTTGCTCGATATGAACCCTTCTCTGCGATCACAGAGAACGACTAGATGATTCGGTAGAAAGATGAGTGAGTTGATAAGGATGAAGAGGATATAGCGGGCGTAGCGGTGCGGTATGCAGGGTAGGAGGTGAGAGGTAGGAGGGTATGAGGGGAGTCTTCGAATTATGTGACAATCAACCCAAAAACAAAGTCGAAAAGAGAAGTGAATTCGAAGACTGGAGAATACAACCAAGTAGCTACAGTATTTATACCCAAATCCAGTCTGAGTCATATCTACAACTAATGAGTCATAAGGCTATGTACCGCATGGAGCACTGGTCATGGGTTGTAGTAGAACCTTCCGGAGCGTATGTCGCGCAGCCTTGAATCGATAAAGATAACCCCTGGAACCCCTAGCCCGGTCCGTCTGATGCCGTGATCCGTGATAAGATAAGTCGTACCAAGATAAGATAAGATCGTCGATGATAAGATGAAAAAGTGGTCGAACTATGACAGCAGGGCTTGGATTGATGGCCTCTGTCACACATACTCCGTTCTCATGAACTGCAAGGACTGGACTCAGGATGTATCAACCATGTGTTACCAGTAGCAAATCTAAGGGTGTGAGCTTTTTTCCGCATCGAAATCTGATATCTCTGAGTCAAGATGAGTAAAAAAGTGTTCTGAAGGTAGGTTTGCGGGTCTCGGGCCTCATTATTTTGGAATATGGAATATGTATATTTTACAGGAGCATTGAACAGCTATACCTTAATCTCTGGGAGACCATCCGGGACAGAATGAGGGATGTGGAAGCCCAGGAAATGTGTGTTTATCACGGATTGCAGATCAGGGTGCGTTTGCAGATCTGGGTCATCAATAGTATCTGTGGTATCAGGACGGGTTTGCGCTGATATGTGACATATCGGGTCAGCATCATCTTTGGTCACAATACATAGAATATGTTATGTGTGATGCCACGATGTCCAAGTGTTCAAAATAGTTTCGAAATTTAGGAACCAAAGATTTTTCTTTTTCTTTATCTCGAATTTTGAGCTCATCCAAAAGTCAGCCAAGAGGCCATGGTGACCTGTGACCTGAATGAACACTTGATCGTGATAAGTATTACCCATAGGGGGTGTCGAGTACTGTATTAGTCCGGCCGTTTCAATTCCTGAATCTGTAGACATGAGACCCGTCACGAGAAGAGGCCGATACTCACCATATGCCAGTTCAACTCGTGAGATTGCCAGTGCCAAGGCATATCGATTTGGAGCGAGAGGCCCTCGCGCACCAGATTTTTGATGGCGAGTATTGCGTCCTTGAATTGCTCGTCCTCGTCCACGCAATCTTTCGAGAAGGTCGCACAAAAGGTTCGCAGCAAGGCCGTGGGCAACGCATAGCCCTGCCGCTGTTTGCAGCGCGCCTCGAGTAAGGGCAGGATGCTTTCCAATTCAAGCACAGAGTCGCATTCCTCGACGACAAATGACTGCAGCAGGGGCAGCAGTATCACTGGTGGGTCTTCCGTGTGGTAGGAAGCGGCAGCGAAGATGCGCAGGAAGTCCGGGAAAAATTCCGGCTCCGGCGACGACACCACGAGGTGCGTGACCGCCCGCAGCGCTCTGAGGCACCCGTAAACGGCTTGACTGTCCAGATCCATTTCAGACAGGCGGAGGTGGGTGATTGTACACTCTGAACGCATCACGAGCGGGATCACGCCGTCGACATGGCCTCCGACGTCGAGGTCCGTGAGCTGTGGCAGGGTCATGTACCCGAGGATCGACGGCAGCGCGTCACACTCGATCGTGAGCCGCCGCAGCGCAGGCAGCACCAGCGAGATCGGGCGGTGGCGGGTGTGTCGATTTGTCAGCGACACGTGCAGCGCTTCCAGCTGGCGCGTCTGCGAGATGATCATGAGGCACTGCGCCAGCGACTGCTCGAGGAGCGTCAGGGACGTGATCTGTGTCCACGGCAGCACGAGCTGCGTTGCGGGGAATACCTCCACGCGCACCTGGCGCAGCCGCGGCGCGCGGAACAGGCCCGTCACAGGGCTCAGTACCGCCGCGTGCTGCGGGCCCGCGAGCACCTCCAGCTCCTCCAGGCTTTCCCATGATCCGGATCCATCGCTCGGGGCCAGGCTAAACGTGCACGGAATGGACATACGCAGCGCCACGCAGCGCCAGCGCGTCGCGTGCGCACCCACCACGGCCAGCAGTGGCTCCATCGTCCGCGACGTCGTGTTGAGCTCGAGGTCTAAGGGGATGCGGGGCCCAGTGCGCTCCACCCAGCGCTCCAGCAGTGCGTCTGGCTGCGGGTGATCACTGGACACGAAGATGTCGTTCCACAGCCCCGGGGTGCCCAATGCGACCTGTCGCCATGTACGGCACACCCCGAGCAAGGCCGGTGACAGGGTGGGTCCTTCCAGCGCAGCGATGTAGTGCATAAAGATCTGGGCTGTGATCTCCGGAGGTAGGGTTTCGACGAGGTACGTGGATCGACAGAGCCGGGTCGCGAGGTCCGCTTTCTCTGCTTCGAGCACACGCAGCTGGTCTTGAAGGATGGAAATCGACCGATCCAGAGCGCTAATCCGTTTCCTGAGCTTCACAGTGTCCATGACCGCGACTCAGACGGAAGTGAGCGGGACCAGAGCACGGTCGCAAGAAGACACGTGATCGATCTTGATCAGGCTGTGCAGTCGCCAGACGCGACCTGTCTGATAGATGGCAACTTTCTGCCCTTGGGATTCCTTTTTGGGAAGGACCCAAATGGGGCAATGACTGGCCAATGGCAGGTGATGGGCACCGAAATTCCCCGAAAATAATTATGTACTGAATAAGGAGGGTACAAATGCACATAGAATAATGTCCAAGTGTTGGGAACAAGCTTAGAATTGAAGTGAGCAGTTTTTTTTGTTCAGAGTTCAGTCAGAGGGGACAAGGAAGTGGCATTTACATCTAAATACATACAGTACTGTGGCTAGTAGGGACAAAGAAGCTTGTACAGTTACTTATGTACATGCACAGCAGAGGGCCTGAGGTGCTGTGTGGGACAGGAGGAGGAGAGGAGGGGACAACGTGCAAAGGGCAGGGGATGAGGGAGTAGTGGAAGAAAGAGAGAGGGAGGACATCGGAAGTGATGCTGTGACCGCACGCTCACGGCGTCACTCCTGATGACCTCCCTCCGTTGAGTACCAGCGGCGGGGCGGCAGCCCAATGGCGTGGAAGGCCTTCCATGCGTGCACATCGCGTGGCACGACCAGCTGCTGGCAGGGGTGGGTTATCGTTGGGTCATCGCGTCAAACGGGAGAAGGGGGATGGGCAAGGGAGAAAGGTGGGAGGTCACGAGGTTGTCAACAAAGTTATTTACTGGACAAATACACCAATAAGTAAAATAAATCAGGATCCGGAGCCTCCGTGTGCACGTGCCGGACGCTTCCCAAAAAGGCAGCTTAGTCAGAAAAGTCAAGGGCAGAATGTTAAAATCTCTGTCAGATGTCGGTCACTGCCGCACGGCAATCATGATCAACTTACTGTCTGGGCTTTTGTTACTAAGACGAAAATCGAAAGATGAGTTGGATGCAGATGGTAAGCAAGCATTAATAAAACATTGATTTTTTGGATTGTAATTAACCCCTCGATATCGCACTCCTTACTCAAATCAGAGCGTCCATCCTGCGATGATTCCGTCGTACGCAGGCTTGGCGACGAGGTTCTGTCGCTCTCGTCAGTGACATGCTTTACAAAACCAAGAACAGCCAACACTCACGTTGTCAAATGGCAACGCAGCGCCCTGTCCCGAGAACACACCCGGGATCCAAGAGTACTACAATAAAGATTCAGCCACCGTCCCACACACACCTCACAACAACAACGCACCTTGTCCGTGTAATCCCAGATCGTGACACCGACACAGCCCGCAACGGCCTTGCACGCGCTGATGACGGTCTGGTAGTCCGTCTTCTGCTGAGCCAGCAGGGCGGGCGTCTCGGGGAGCGTCATGCGGATGTCGAGCTCGGTGATGGCGATCTCGACGCCGAGCGCGGTGAACGCCTGGTAGTTCGCGATGAGCGCCGCCTTGGACGGGACCTGGCCGACGATCAGGTGGCCCTGGATGCCGATGCCGTCGATCGGCGTGCCCGCGGCCTTGAGCGACTTGACGAGGTTCTGCATGGCCGTTGATTTGGCGCCTGCGGAGTCGATGTTGTAGTCGTTGATCTGTGGGAATTGTTCAGCTTTTTCAGCGGTAGGGTGAAGGGCAATGAAATCGACGTACGTAGAGTTTCGCGGCAGGGTCAGCGGCGCGGGCAGCGACCAGGGCGGTGGTGACGTATCCGAGGCCCAGGGCTTTTGAGAAGACGTATTGGCGGACCGTTCCATCATCATTGAACGGCTCTGTTGAGTTGAGTTCCCAATCAGGGGAGTGCCCAATCGAGAAACACACCGTTGACAACGTCCCAAGAGTCTGTTGGGAATCAGAAATCACATTTCAACCAGAAGCCGATCGAAAACTCACAAACTTGGCCAGCGTAGTGTTTGACCTGGGCACCAACTCAACCATCTTGGACATGAAACTTCCCTGATATTACTCACAACTGTGCTGCAATGCGTCTGGACGATGCTGGTCAACTGCGCGGCCGTAAAGTTCGTCGCAGTGACCCATCCGGGGAGCTGGTTGTACCACACACAGTTGTGGCCCCGGAGCAGCTGGCCGTTCTTTTTCGCGAGGTTGGCGATCACATCACCCGCCGTGAAGGTGAACGTGCCTGGAGAGCATGTTCAGTTCTGCAACTCCCTTGCTCCGAGGTCTTGGCGCAAACCTTGCGAAGGCTCAGTCGCGTCCTGCACAGCGATTCCTCTGTCAGCTCGTATCGACACAGCTCCACGCGGGCGACGCACCCATTTCATGCTGTTTCCCGGGGTGAGCTGTCCAAACAGCGTGTTGTCGCTCAGCTTGGCGACATAGGCCGTGTCCGTCAGCTCGGGGTTGTCCGTCGCGCTCCCGAAGTACAGCTTGCCGCCAGAGGACTTGGCGATCGTGTTCGACTTGACCGTCGACGTGCCCGTCGGCAGCGCCGTGCTCGTCGTGCCGGATCCACCGCTGCCGGACCCGGCGGTAGTTGTGGCCGTGCCGGAGGGCAGGCACTGCGAGTAGAAGGGGTTGCTGAAGACGCATGTCGAGCCCGCCACGCAGGTCTGAGGGGGACGCCCGCGGGTCCTGTCAGCCGCAGCACGGCGCTTAGAATAGATGGGGTACTTGCCGTGGGACCAGTATAGCTTGAGCCACCACCGCCTGTAGCCGGAGTTGATTAACACAGAGTGACATGGAACGGGCACGCACATTGTCCATAGATGGGCGATTGCGCCATGACGAACGGCACCAAGGCCAGCAGCGAAGTCAGCGCGAGAGGAAGCATCAGGTCCTGAGTATCAGAAGGCGGGTGAGGGAGGGGAGATGCGGGAGACTGGTGGCCCCCGACATACAAGCGCCCTTTATATATCCTCCGCACCCGCATGCATTTCCCCGGAAATGCACCCGTGACGGGCGTCAACGCGAGCAGGATCGTCAAGCCTGACAACCACTTGACCCTCTCGGACGAACTTCGGTTGCCCAGGAACGTCAGCCGGCTGATGGTTCGGTATTCCCAGCTGCTCGTTGACGCACACACATCCTGGCAATTGTGCGGGGAATTGGTTTAATGCTGCCGCGGCCACGCTCCGCCATATTCTGTCACTTGAGAATCAATCTGCGGCGGGAAGAGTTCGGGAGACAACTCGTCTAATCCGGTTCCTCAGACGTTATAAATACCGTACGTCAGGGCGATCGACACAAGCCCGCACGTGGCTCACACACATACGCCATGACAACCACACGGCCCAGGGCTAGAATGCATATGTATCCAAGCACGCAGGCAGCAAGCACAACAGGTACACCATACGAAAAAGAACAACAAGCGGCGTACAATCGGTATACGTGGATCGAATCATATTAAACGTGAAAAGGTTCGTAGAGAGAAATAAAACCAAGCGTACGTCCGTCCGTAGGGAAAGAAGGGACGCGGAAGAGCAACAGCAGACCTGGGGTATGTACGTATCCTTCTGTCGGTGTATAGCTGAGGAAAAACTAATCGGCCCCACAGACCGTGCGTCTTCGGCAAGGGTCACCCGAAAACGGCTTACAGCAGCTGAAACGCAGCAACGGCCGCGGCGCCGAGGACGGCCACGGCACCGGCGGGCACGCCGGCCTTGAAACCGGCATTCGAGGTGGTCGAAGGTGAAGGCGAAGTCGTGACAGAGACGGACGCACTAACGACGAGTCCTCGAATCAGCAACCCGCCACAGAGAAAACGCAGCCGAGAACACGCACCTCACGCTGGATGCAGTAGGCCTCACCGAGGTGGAAGCCGGGATGGAGGTCACCGAGGAGATCGAGGTCGTGGTGCTGGTGCTGGTCGTGACGGGGGTGGAGCTGGACGTGGACGAGACCGACGAAGACGACGACGTGCTAGAGGAAGAGGCAGTGGAGGAGCCGGAGGTGGAAGAGGCCGAGGCGGAGGAAGAAGATGAGGCGGTCAAGCAACCATCACCAGCTGGGATAGTGAGCATCAGGCGACGACCGCTCACGCACAGGCAGACGGAAAGTACATACCGCCAGCGACGACAGGGAACGGGGCACTGGTCTGCCCCGCACCGGTGTTGTCCTTGATTGACAGCAAGAGCTGTGTGCCTGGTGCAAAAGATCAATGCGACAGGTCCATGAGCAGACTTGCACGCAAAGAGACTCACCGGTGGTGACGTTCACGGTCCAGGTCTCCTGCGTCACGCTGACTCCGTTGTACGAGAGGATGGGCAGAGCAGCGGGGGGAACCGAGTTCAGGCTATCGCGTCTTAAGCATACGCAGGGGCAGAAGCGGCTGACGTGGCCAGCGACTCACGTCTAGTAGACTCGATTGAGGAACGGTAGGGCACAGGATGAGCGAGATAGACTCACGACGAAGTATGGGGCTGGGCGGCGGCACAAGCGTCAGCATGACACAGCAAGCGGGAAGAGAAGACAAGGGAGTGGACGCACGGGTTCCTCCGGACCACTGGATCAACAACGGCACACACTCAGCTGTAACATCCCGCCGCGCGCATCAGCCTCTCGCCCGGTATGCGAATCTCGACTCGACTCACGCGTTCCAGGGACACCACCCGTGGTCCTAAAAAAGACAAATATCACATCAGGATACACCAAGAAGAACGGTTGTGTGTGGGAGGTGGCGCACGGGGTGTTGATGGTCAGCTGGGCGGAGACGCCCGAGAGCAGCGCGGCAGCGGCGAGCACAGCAGAAAGCATCATCGGTGGGGACGAAGGGTGGGAAGGGAGGCGATCGCTGCCCCTTGCCCGCGTGTCTCCATTTTATCATGGCGTGCGTGGGAGTTTTTGCGGTTTTCCGGAAAATGTTGGCCAATCGTGCGATAGGCGCGTGATTGATTGGGTGATGGAATGATGAATGCGCGCGGTCGGATGATGGCGGGAACGATCGCCCAGCCCGGGGGCTGCGCCGCTGCGGATTGCGGTGCGCGCTTCCTGTGACTGCTTGGCACCGGGGTGCGGAACCGGGCATTGTTCAGGCATTCCTCATACACCGGTCAGTCCTGGCCGCAGAGATCCTGAGTATCGGAGATTTCTGTGATCCTCCTCTCAGAAAGCTTCCAGATCCACTGTAGAAGGTCCACCGCATTTGGGAACGGCACGACCTGGACCCTGAAGGCGTCAGAAGAGGAAAGATGTGCTAGACTATCGTCGTCTCTCTCCGAACGGCCCGTGACCCCTACTGTATTGAGCTCCAGGAATGCTCTCATTGGAAAGCAAGCACTAGGTGCGTTTTCAACGTCAAATCATCCTTTAGCCTTAGTATCATACAATATCGGCTTTGAGAGGCCCCCGATCCCATAGAAAACCCAATGTAACTGTCTCAGCGGCGAGAGAAAGAACACTGATCCTTCAAGATTGTTGACACTTGTGTGTGCGACTCATCACAGCCACGCCTGTCTCTTCCCCTCCTGGTCTTGCGGCGCGTGTGGACTTGGCATTCGCTCTTCGCACGGAAGCTCTGCCATCCTCCCCGATCCTTTCCTTCGCGACATCCCAGCGCCGAGATGTCATTCTTTAACACCTCCGCCGCACAGCCGCAGCAGCAGCAGCAGGCGCCGACGCTCAACCTGTTCACGAATACCGCTGGGAACAACGCGAATAACAACAACAACAATGCAGGCACGAATATATTTGGAACGAGTAACACAGGCACGACTGGGACAGGCCTTTTTGGGACTGGCGGAGGCGCAGCGACGGGGACAAATATCTTCGGTGCCAACAACAACAACAACAACAATAACAACGCGCCAGCACCGGGTGCAGGGACCGGAATCTTTGGTGCGGCTGGTGGAGGTGGGGGAACTGGGACGGGCCTCTTTGGTGCCAGCAACACCAACAACGCGCCAGCGACGGGCACAGGGACGGGAACGGGGATCTTTGGTAGCGGTGGTGGTGGCATTTTCGGCGCCAACAACACGGCCAATGCCAACGCGAATGCCAACGCACCAGCACCAGGGACAGGACTCTTCGGCGCCAACACGGCCGCACCCGGCACGACTCCAGCGCTCGGCGGCGGGCTCTTCGCCAACAGCGCAGCAAAGCCCGCGACGGGACTCTTCGGCAGCAATACGACGACGCAGCCCGCCCCGGGGACAGGGCTCTTCGGTGCCAGCACTGCGGGCACTCAGCCAGCGGCGGGGACGAGTATCTTTGGCACGTCGAGCGCGCAACCTGCCGCGGGCACGAGCACGGGGACGGGGACAGGGATGTTTGGGGGCAGTGGGATGTTCGGCGCAAAGCCACTCGGGGCGACACAGTCTGCTGGGCCATTGGGCAACGCGTCCACGAACAACCTGGCTCCACCACAACAAAATACGCTCACCACTTCTGCCCTCGGCGGTGGCGGCGGGACGGTGGACGAGGGGACGCGTCTTCAAGCGCGCATCGAAGCATTGTACCAAGCATGGAATCCTAGCTCCCCACAGTGCCGATTCCAGTATATCTTCTACAACCGAGTCGACGCGGGCCGGATTGCGCAGTACGGGCGACCACAGAATGCGCTGAACGAGACGGTCTGGGCGCGAGCTGTCCGAGATAACCCCGATCCAGCTACGTGCGTGTGCCCACCTGTCCCCGATCGAAACACACCTACTCACGTCCACTTGCACCTTCCCTTCTAGCCTGGTGCCCGCGCTCGCAACGTCCTTCGACGATCTGAGACAGCGCGTCGACGCCCAAGGCACGCAGGCGGCGGGTCAGGCGAAGCACATGGAGGAGATCCAAAAGCGCCTGGCGACGCTGATAACGCACCAGGCGCAGAACCGCGCCCGGCTTGCGAAGGTCTCAGGCGAGCAGGTCCACCTCCTGCAGCGCATCATGGCGCTCGTGACGCATCTGCATCTGCTCATCCCTGCGCTGCGCTCATCTGGCCTGCGCGCGGAGGAGGAGACCGTGCGCGGGTGGCTCGACGAGCTCCGAGACGAGCTGGGACTGGGGGCTGCGAACGGGAAGGGGAACGGGTCTGGCAGACTACGCGGGAAACTGGGCGAGCTGTGGGCCCTGGTCGGTGCCTTGGGCGCTGCGGCGGGTCGGAATCAGGCCGGAGGTGCCGAGTGGAAGGTCGTTGACGAGGACGGGCTGGCACGGATCGCGATGGTGCTTTCTGAGCAGCAGGCCGGGCTCCAGCACCTCACGAAGATCCTGCGCAAAGATCTGGCGGATCTGGCGGTCGTGTACAAAGATGCGGACATTTTGGCCGGTTTGTAATCCTATGTGTGAGTTCCCTCGTTGCGGATATGCGTGTACCTCGGGTGTGCGCAGAGGAAACAAGATCTCATTGCGAGCAATCAATACGACCAGTAATGCATGATATCATGTAGGTAGTAGGAGATATCAAGAACCGATTCAAAAGAACACGTATCCAGCCATAGCAACAGCTGCGTAGATACCGACAACCACATCCGCACGAACAGTCTTTTCGGCTCCACCGGTCTGCGAGGGACGGGCAGAGGCGCTGGCCGCGGATCTGAGTAGTCCCAAAATGAGTGCCAAATCAGACAGCAGGCACGGGTCGAGCTCACCCTGTGGAAGTGTGCTGGGCCGTCGACGCTACGGGAGGGGCGGCGGTGGTACCGGCCGCTTGTGTGGTGGCGGACCCAGTGCCAGTGTTGGAGCTGGGAGCGGATCCAGCCGACGAAGCGGCGGTCGAGGATGACGACGCTGGGGCCGATGCGGCTGGTACGAAGAAGTTGTCAGCCAAGGGTCCGAGGGCGGAGTAAGGAAAAACTGCGCACGCGTTGTGGGCGGTCCACTGGACGTCAGGCAAGAATCTCCCGCTGCGGTCATCTCCGTCATCTCACGGTATGCCGCCAAATACGGATTGACGCACCTCCTGGAACAACCTGGAACGGCGCACTCGACCCCGTCGTCCCGCTCGAGTCTTTTACGGTAAGAAGAAGATTGGTGCCTGCGGCGAAGATAGTCAGCGGCAAACACGCACAGAAACCAAGAAGGAATCACCCGTTGGAACATTCACCATCCAGGTTTCTTGCAGGGCGTTCACGTTGTTAAACGACACGACAGTCGAGGCAGTGTCAGTATTTTCAACACTGCACAAGTTCCTCAGAATCTGCTCTCCAAGCTATGCAGCGGTCGCCAAACACTCACTTCTGGGGATAAGAATGAGCCAAAAGGGCCTTGACACGGAGAGGGGAAGAGAAGACATACCATAAAATACGGCGCTAGATCAGAAGTAGCTCAGCACACCCTGAGTAGCACGGGGAAAAGAAGGAACCACTGACGGGCACCACCAGTCCACTGTATCAGAAGCGGCTCGCACTGCGCTGCGCCTGGTTTGCCGCCCGCCACAGGCGTGTTAATCGTCGGGCCGGTCGTCTGGGCGGACGCAAGGAGCGGCAACAGCGGAAGAAGAGAGAGCAGGGCGAGCATAGAGATAGGCACTGGAGATGGAGGTGGGAAGAGAGAAGAGAGGGCAGATGGGAGGGAACCGAGCACTGTATGTAAGCGCAATGGCAGGGAAAGACTAAGTACTTACCAGGATGGCACGATTCGATTCCGTGCTTTTAGCGTCAGGTGACGGCAGCCATTATGTACTAGTGCCGTCTGGTGCGGTATGAAACGGATGGCAGACGTAAAAGCCTAGGGGACAAGAAGAAACGGTTGGGCGGGATGCGCAGATTGACAGGGAATTACTGCAATCTGATCTCGAGTGATCAACGATGATTGCGTCTAGCCAGCCAGAAGAGGGTCACAAATGTCAAGAATGAAATTCGGGGGAGATCCAGAGCATCGTAAGCAGTTTCGGGTTGAGAGAGGAACATGAACAAGCCGAAACAAGAGTGTTACATGTCACTTCTGACCTTGTTGAATATCACGTGCTCATGCCCTCCTGTCTGCATCAGAATGTACTTTGACACCATCTCCACCTCTCTCTCTCCGCGCGGATGACACTTGACAACGGATTATGAGTTTCATTGATAGATTCTCTTCTGCGCCTTGTTTCCTGCAGATACATCAGTCTTCGTCCCGCACCTCGTTGTGTGGCTGTGGCAGAAAAGTCATCAGTTCGCTACAGTTTCAGGAAATGGGATCAAATGAGTCCGTGCATAGGATACCAATTTCATTTGATTAGTCCCCTGTCCTCTGGTCGTTTCATCTCCGCTCGTATACAAGATGTAAAGGCTCTTATTGCACATGTATTTCGGCTAGATGAAACAGAACCTGTTTGAGAATTATGTAGCGAGGTCAGAACTCCCTGTGCGTGGATGATCAAATCCTTACAAGGTGTTCGGCTGAAAAGGATGCGTCCAGTCAGACCACAGCTTCTTCAGCAGCGAGATGCAATTAGTTCAAGGAAGTGATTCGACGCCAAGAGACTGATTCAATCGATCTCTATTATTTCGCAACAATTCTGAAAAACAAGTGATACATGCTTATTTACAAAATACAGTCCCCGCAGACGACACTGTGACTTATATACGCCCTACGAAAGGAAGAGGGTCCGATAATACTACATAAAAACTTCTCAGAAAGTTATTAATCACCCTTTATCGCGACACAGCATTTCCCATTCGGTCAGCTGCGCCCGGAAACCCCAGTTGACATTTGCCGAGGGACGGCACGCTTCGACATAGGCAAGCGCATTCGGCGCGGACATCGTACGGGGCACATTTCGGCGAGGTGGACGCGACTGCTGGCCGTTGTCCGGCGACGATCCCGCCCGCGCGAGCAGTTGCCGAATCGGTCTTTGGAATTGATATTGCTCCTCTATGTCCGGTGTTGTCCGTGCAGAGCTGTCACCCATCGGCTGCGGGCCCACACTTTCGATGAGCGGGAGCGCCACGAGCAGGGCCGCCCCGACGGCCGGGCTGCGGGATATCCCGTGCGCGCAATGTATGAGAATCCGCACCGGGACTGCTGCGCCGGCGCCTTCGGTGTGCGGCAGGACCCCGCCCTGGAGCAGGATCTGCGTGACCCAGTCGACGACCGGGCGCATGGCACCCACCAGTTCGGCAAACGGCGTGTCCTCGAGCGACACGTGGAGATGGTTCGCAGGCGGGATGACTTCAGTGGGAATGTGAACTGCGTGTGGGTGTCAACATGGCTGTCACTTGTCACTGCCATCGTGTCGGCCCCGGCCCCGGCCCGGCCCGCCGGTGGGGAGGACAGACGATGGGATGAGATGTATGAAGGACACGCGCTCACCTCGACCCCCAAACACGCTGATAACATGTGTGATCCCCGCACTCAGCAGCAGCGCGGGATTCTCTGCGAACGCGAGGTCGCCGACGGCCAGGTGCGGCGTGAGAGCCGAGAGCGAGGGGTGGGCGGATGTGTACGGTGAGAGACAGTGCGCCACTGGCGACCGGATCGCTGCGTCGGGTGCAGTTTCTTCATCCGGGCTCGTCGGATTGAGGCTGGGGAATTCCGAGTCCAGATCGTCGTCCAAGTCGCTGCGCGCGGAGAAGAACGAGGCAGTCGAGATCGTCGAGATGGCGGTGAGCGGCGAGGGCGAGAAGATTGGGGTCTGGGACGCATTCGTGGAATTCAGTTCTATGGACAAGGGGGGCAGGATGTCCGAACGGCGGAGGGAGTTCGTTAGTGGCCGGAGTGAGGGCCGAGCTGGCCCCGCAGTGCGCAATCTTTGCCGAGGGGTCATGTCGTTCCCGTCTGCTGGCATCCGTTCGCTCGAGGGGTAGGCTTTGCAGTTTTGGGGGTCGTCGGAAGTGGAGCGCAGGTACGGATGGTGGTGCGAGCGAGGTTTGTGGCGGCGTGGAGGGCTTCGTATCAAAGAAATTACTGCAGTCTGATGCACGACAAAGTTTAGTTGATCGCGTCCGGGGTAATCACGTCCGCTGGCAGAGACACACCGGCAAAGAATATCCAGCCCCGACATCCATCCTCCTCCGTTCTCACTCTCAAACAAACGAGCTTTGAAGAATTCAACAAGCAGGAAACATCCAGCCAGCTGAACCGCCCAGCGACCCGAGCCGGAAGGGAGGAAAAGTCGGAGAAAGATCGAGATGCGAGCACGCGCAGGGAGCACCCGACTATTTGAAGTCAGTGCCCGGCTCAAAGGGGATCGATGAAACGCACATCCATGCGATGATGCCTGATCGGGTTGCTGATATATCTCTCGTCGACCAGCCTCGAGATCACCCTGTGGCTGTCACGTCATAAACCGGCCACGAAACGCACTGAAAACGGGTCTCGCGACGCCCAGCCACGGGCTGCTGTCCTGAAACACTCTGCAAGAGGAGAACCAAAGCCACGTGTGTCAGCCGTGGTAGCCAGAAATGGCGCGGGACTCGCACGCGCAGCAGATGGTTATCCGGCGCAGTGCTCCCTTCATCACAGAGCAAAGACGTGAACATTGGAAATCAGCTCGTGTCCGTGGCGGCGCCCCGGGAGATACGACATCGACACAGCAAACGGGCAGTGTTTTGGAGCCTCTCCGCAGCAGCAGCTTGGCACGGAAACGGGGGTGCGAAGGTCCGTCGGCTGTGCGCCGCCTCTCGCACTGGTGCTCGGAAGTTGGTCCGCCCAATCCTCGACAGTTGCAATGCACAGATGCCGATTCCAATCATGGTCGGTCTCGTCGGACCAAGTTGAGATATGGACAGCACACGTGACTGTGCATCTCATATTTGATTGCAGGACAGGCGCGGCGCCGGTCTAAGGAGTTACTTACATATATGGCATCATTTCGGCAAGCCTCCGGCTCCTAAGATAACCCCGTTCGGTAGTCGGCAGCTGTGGCCCGGTTCCGGCCAGAAGCGCGCTCATGATTTCGGTGGCTGTGCTTGCGTGTACTACCATTCTTCTCTCATCATAGCGGAAAACCAGTTATTCCAAACGCTCGACTTGCATCTCTGTCACTATCTCGAGCACAACCAAATATAGATGTCTACCCGGCCGACCGGCCTCTTCTCGGACCCCATTTTGCGCCGCAACCTAATCAATCAGTGAGCATTTTTCTCCCTTGGGATTAGCTTTCGACATAAACATACACCGGGATTAGAATTGAGACGAGCCAACCACTTCACGAGTCTCTGCTAACGTCACACATAGCCGCACCACCGTGATGATCGCGTGAATATATATTCTCTGACAACTCATCTCCGCGGGCTCGGGGGCCCAACTTGGAGAGGGTTTGCAGAAGTTCGATCCCTATCGAGATGTCTGCAGGCTGATTACCCAGGAGTGCACATCGCTCACTGTCCATTCGATGCTATCTAAGACCCGGTCGGGAATACTAGTCCACATCTGGGATCGTGCGTTTCCGTAATGCTATTGCGTCGTCACGGGCCCCGCCGCATCTCTCGCCACAGATATGTCTGGAATGTGGCACCTAGTCTCCCTTCTTAAACTCCCCCGATTCTGGATTACGGCCAGTCCACCCATCTACACCTCCCCTCCTACCCAAGATAACAATGGTCCTCACGATCTTCAACTCTCTTGCCTTCCTGCTCGCTTGCACGCTCTACTCCGCGTTTCGCTATCGCTCCAGACGACGCTCCCTCCCTCTGCCCCCCGGCCCGCCAAAGAAGCCGCTCATTGGCAACCTGCTGGACCTGCCGACTGATCAGCAGTGGCTGACCTTCTCAAAATGGAGCAAGGAATACGGTACCGGGCTGTTCGATTGCGTGCCTGGAACTTTATAGATGCTTACTGGATCGTATAAGATTCTGACATCATACATTTATCGGCCCTGGGGACGTCGTTTGTCGTCCTGTCATCAGCCGAGGCGGTGAAGGAACTGTTTGAGAAGCGCTCGGCCGTCTATTCCAGTCGGTGAGCAGCCGGATCATGGGCCTTGAACCACAACTGACTCCCGATGGAGGGTCCAAGCACCGATGATGAACGAGCTCATGGGCTGGGGTGGCTTTGTCGGATTCCTGCCTTACGGAGCAAGATGGTGCGCGGAGACTCTGGCGCGCCCTGATTCGATGACTCAGACACCGCGTTCACAGGCGGAGCCACCGCAAAGCTTTCATGCAGGCATTCAATCCCGAAGCGGTGAAGCAGTTCCATTCCCAGCAGCGCACGGGCGTGCACAATCTGCTACGCCGGATCCTCGCGCAGCCCAGCGGCGACGTTATCGAGCAGTTTCGGCTGTGAGTGTCCGGGCACTGTCCTGCTGCTGCTTATCAAGGCGTGGCATCTAAATATACTGGTAGATTCGCCGCAGAAATCATCATGGATGTCACATACGGCATCAAGGTTCGCACTTCCGACGATCCGTACGTGTCCATCGCCGCGGAAGCAATGCATGGGCTGGCGGTTGCCAGTGTTGCCGGAGCGTTTCTCGTCGTGCGTACCCGACATCATCCCATCCTATCCAATCGCTCAGATGAGAATTTTCCGGCAGGACATTATCCCACCGCTCAAGTATATCCCGAGGTGGGTCCCCGGCGCCGGCTTCAAACGCCAGGCGCAGAGGTGGTGCAAAGCCACCATGGCTGCCGTGGAAACGCCCTTCAATGAGACGAAGCGCATGATGGTCTGTCGCGTTCTTTTCCCTTGGGAAGCGATCCTCAGTAGTTCTGACCGCACCTCACCGATCAGTCCGCGGGCACGGCCTCCGCGTCCTACTCTTCGCTTCACCTGCGCACGCTCGAGGATCCGTCTTCTAGTCTGTCGCCAAACGCCAAGATCGCGCACGAGGAAGTCGTCAAGTACACCGCGGCCGCGATGTACGTCGGCGGCGCGGACACGATCGTCTCGGCGCTCGGCACGTTCGTCGTCGCGATGCTGTTGTATCCGGACGTCCAACGCGCTGCGCAGCAAGAGATTGACGGCGTCTGGGGACACGGGAATTTGCCGGACTTTGGCGAAGACGCCGAGGAGCGCATGCCGTACCTTGCGGCCTTGATCAAGGAGGTCCTCAGGTGGCGCAATGTCACAGCCGTGGCGATTCCCCATCAGAGTGAGACAGAGGACGAATACAGGGGATATCGGATCCCCAAGGGCTCCGTGGTCATAGGAAACACCTGGTTCGTCCTTCTGCTCCTCTGATCATCGCCAGAGTCTTGACTCGGAATCCAGGGCGATTTTACACGACGAGGTTCGAGTGGATCCACACAAGTGTCTCAGGCTCATGATCAAAAACAGGAAGTGTACCCAGACCCAGACGCATTCAAACCTGAGCGGTTCTTACTCAACGGCAAGCTCAACAAGGACGTCCGCGACCCCGAGGCGTTCATCTATGGCTACGGGAGAAGGCAGGTCTCTCCTCGGACCCATGGTCACCCGACACTACTCAGCAGGCATGAATAACACAGGATCTGCCCGGGCCGATACATGGCGTCGTCCTCGCTCTGGCTCACGATCGGATCCCTGCTGTCCATGTTCGACTTCGTCAGGATCGAAGAAACGCAGGAAGCAGAGCCGCAGTACGGCTGGTTCTGGGGCCTCGTCTCGTGCGTCGTCCGCTCCCAGGAGTTCTGTTCTCGGAAAGACCTGACGTGTGACAGAACCCCGCTGCCGTTCAACTGCACGATGCGGCCTCGCTCCGATAAGACCGTCGCTGCGATGCGCGCCACAGAGATTTAACGGTGTGCGTGAGAAACAGTACTGTAAGAAGAGAACCCGATGTCTGTATGTAATACCTGGCAGCGCGGATCGTTGCAACGAAGCGCATGATAATGAAACCCATCACCAATGTGACAGCTATATTTCGTCCGAACTAGAACTCTGAGAAGACGAGAACAGCCCCATGCTGAGACCGTGGTGAACGAACACTCGAGCTTTCAGTGATGATTCCGGCCCCCCGTCAGATTGATAAGCCAACAGCTCAATGAATGCTTCAGACCACCAGCAGCATCTCCACTTCTTTTCAGACATCCGCTGGATCTCTCGCGGATGGTTTGGCGCGGAGAGAGGGATAGACTTCAGCTATTGCTAAACAACTGAAATACTACGCTGCCGCTACTGCAGTTTTGACACTCGACAAGCATTTGATTTTACTACAATAGAGATCTTTTTAAAAATAGAAAACTCAAGCATTTATGTAATTTTGCAGCCTCCAGATATTTTTCCCCGATTTTCTCGCTCTTCATGTTGAGTTTGACTGACGCGATTACACACCTTGAGGGATGCCGAAAATCACCGAGGAGTTGGCATGTCACATCACCGAGGGAGGAGGGATGTTCCCGCACCTTCCCCCCGTAGCATTTCCAACATATCGCAGAATCATCTAGAAAATGCACCTTCAGAGTTGAAAAGAAGCCAGCTCATCGTTGCAGTGAAGTTCAATTCGTTGTATCATACATATATATAACATTCGCGGAGACACAACATATCAGGCTATTAATCATTCTTATCAACGCCGGACCCTCAATTCGGGAACCACATCATCTGTATCGGAAACGCGCCCTGCCCCGCACACGCCAACGCCGCGCCCTGGTTCGCCGCACAGAACACCGACGTCGTCGTGCCACCGGGGTGCCCCGCAACGAGCGCCGCGCACCCAAGCGTCTGGCCGTTCAGCACGAAGTTGAAGTCGACACGCTGTTTGCCCGTGGCCGTGCCGCACTGCAGGTCAATGTTGGCGGTACCAAGCGAGCCTTGCGTGCCGGGGAGCGTGTCGAGCATCGCGACGACGTTGGTGCACTGGCCGCCGATGGAGGAGGCGTCGATCGCGAAGTAGTGCGTGTCCGTGAGAGAGGTGCCGGAGCCCACCGCGTAGAAGTTCTGTGGGACGGTCATTGAGATGTGCTATCGCGATGGGTACGGCAGACTCACCAGATTTCCAGCACCCATGATGCGCTGCGGGGAGATGTTGAATGGAATAGAAGTGACCGTCGTTCCTCCGCCACGGTATCCAACGTTACCCAGCGTACCGGGAACGTTGCAGGAGGGCAATCGAGGCGCAGCGGGCAGCAAGTTCTATCGAACATCAGTCTTTAACCCGTAGGTTACAGCACGTAGTGAGCATACCAGGTAGTTGAAGCTCGATGGGTTATACTGGAGGTTCTTAAGTAGAGAGACAGGATGAGATCCCACAATTGCGCACCTGATTCGATGTGTACAAAGGGAAACAGTTCGGCACGACACCATTGTTCGTCAGCGCCGCCACAGATTGCATCTCCGCGCGATAAAAGTTCCACCCATTCACCGCGCGTGACCTATAGTATATGCCGATCAGACACGGAGTGTTTCGGTTGGAATCAGCAAGACCGAGGCTTACGTGCAGCCGTTGGGATAAGCGGAGATGACGCTGGTCAGCCAGTTCCGGAAGAGGACTGGCAGACTGTTGCTGTTGTCGATCACCACACTAGGCGTCACCTCGCTGAGTAATTGCTGGAATTGAGCCGCCGTGGCGCTGAAGATGCCGCTAGTCTGCGCGAAATCTGAGTACTTTCAGTAGGAGATTCTTCACCGCAGGGCTGGGCTTACAGTCTCCGAGGGCGGCGAAGTTGCGCAGGAAGGTTTCGACGTCGTATATATCCCCCGCACTGTCCTGGAAGTTGATGATCGCTGCAACGCTTCCTGCCTGTGGTGGATTTGCCGCGGTCGCCATGTTATTGTTTACAACGTTGGATTTCGCTAAAGCATCCCGGTCAGCTATATGCCAATCAAATTGCTGAATAGCTACATACCTTGATTCAACGGTTTATCGACCCAAACCATGTTAGCGGTCTACAAAAGTCAGCAGAGAGTGGATAGTCGACCTGCCACGCACGTTATCTATGGCCGCGAGGATGGCTGGCCCAAGCATTCCACCACCCACACGGACGTAGTTTATCACGTCGTTAGTAATCCTGTGCGGTGTGAGTCAGTCCAAGAGACGGGTTGCATAAAAAGCACGTGCCATGCACAGTTGGCACCAACATTCCCCCCTCCTCCGGAATTGGCCAGGGCGCTGAAGAATTGACTGATATACCCAATCCTGAATCACATCCATTAGCACCAAGTAAGGATGGCACAAAAGAAACGTCGGTCGCACTCAAACACGTGCTCCTCTGTGCGAGAGTAGAATGTTAGAGGCTGATGCACGCGGAAGATTGAGAAAACTGACGGTTGGTCGACGGCGCTTGAAGCGGATTGTTCGGCTTGGCGTTCACATTCGTTGAGAGCAAATTGGTGCTCGTGTAACCCCCTGCGTCGAGCTGAACGAAGAGATACCGGCCGGCGCCCAGATTGACCGAGTTCGGAGAAGTGAGCGTGATATGGCAAGGCGGGATGTTGGCCGCTGTGCGAGTGCCATCAGCAAAATGAAGGACTAACCAGGGGATCTGTGCCACGCACTTCGACCAGCCCTGCGCAGGATCTCAGATTGATTCCTCTCCACTCGCTCTTCAACAACCGGCACCGCCGCGCTCTTCTTAGCCCGCTGAGGATGCCGCGCCTGCACCGCCCTCCGCCGCGCATCCGGGTCCGACCCAGCCCCGACCAATCCGCATTCGCCGGGTCGTCCGGCAAACTATAGCCCGCCGTTCTCGTAGGGCACGCCGCATTCGACGTCGAGCTCGAGCTCGAAGTCGTACTCGTGGTGCTCGTCGACTGCGTGTTCTCGGGGTTGCTGTTCGGCGTCGGGATGCTGAATGGATTCGTCCACGGCCCGACCCAGTTCGGCGGCGGGAGGACCACGGGCGTGATACCGCCGATGATGCCGACGTCCGCGGGTGGGCAGCCGCTGATAATGCCGCCGAATAGGATGGACCAGATGCCGTTCCCGCCGCCGCAACCGGGGCGCGAGCGGTCGCCCGGCGGCCCGGTGACGACCACGGGCGGGGAGGTGCTCTTCGGTGGGATGGTGATCGTCGAGGACCAGGTCGGGGTGGACGTCAGCGGTGCAGTGTACACGATGACCGTCGCGTTCGGGGTGGGCGAGATGTTGTTTGCTGCAACCGGTCAGCGATGGGGCATGCAGAATAGCAAAGGCAAAGGCAGGCGGGTACAGTACGCACTGAATGTCGGCGTGATCGCGCTCGGCTGTGAGATGCCTGTTGGCACGGGCGAGTTGATAGGTGTTCCGCCCGAGTTCAGAGTGATCGGGACGCCCTCCACGGTGACCGTGCTGGTCACCGTCGGGACCGGCACGATCACGGTCGTCAGCGTCTTCGTTACCACCGACAGCGAGGTCACCGTAGAGCCCGTGGTAGCGGTGATCGTCGCGGTCGAGGTCGAGGCTGCCACGACGGATGTGCTCGTGATCGTGCGCAGCGTGCCGGAGATGGCGGTGAAGATGGTACTCGTGGTCGTAAACGCGGGGATGACGATCGTTCTCGAAGTGGTGAAGGTGCTGCGGGAGACGACGGAAGTGACAGTCGAGGTTTGCACGCCCGCGGATTGAACGAATGTTTCGGAGCGGGCTCCGGGGGACGGGAACGGATTGGGATCTGGTGTTAATCAGTGAGTACCCAGCCATGGTGAGTGAGCTGTGTGTGCTCACTCCATTGGATAGTTGTCCACAATCCCGCCCCAGAGCCCGAGCCCGAGCCGCTTCCAGACCCACCCGTGCTGCCAGCTTCTCCGCCTCCAGCGCCCGGATTCGACAAGACCTGGTCAAGCGACCAGATGAAAGTTCCTCCAAAGCACGTGTTGCCAGCGAACGTGATCTTCTTCCTGTGACGTCATGAGCACAACGCGTCCTGCAGCTGACATATGATGCTTACGCAAAGGTATCTGCCTGATCGAACGTAATCAAAGACCCCTACGTGAAAGTGAGTTGAATTAGGATCCGCCTCAGCAGTGACGACGGGACGCACCTTATCGTCGAACCAGTACGTCTGCGTCGACGAGTCCAGGGTGGGCACGATCCCCGTTCCGATCAGATCATCGATCTCGAACTGGGAGAGGATGCCCGGCGTCGCCGTGCATGGGCCCGGGAACCCGCCGCCAGTCATGGTACAGTTGTAGCCCTTGCAGTTCGGATCGGCGAGGTTGTAGCTGCGGCCGTAGTACGCCAGTCCAAGGTTCACTGGCGTTCGCGTGAGACAAATGAACGGAAGGAAGTTGAGGCTAGGAGACGCTCTCACCGACGCCGAGGTCGATTCCGGCGCGGAGGTATAGCGAAACGCTGTCCTTCATGTCCAGGATCGATGTCTGCGGATTCGATACGGGTGCCTGATCCGTCACATTGGTGTCCCACGGCCCGTGGTAGTCGTAGGCTGCGATTGTTCAATGACGAGACCGACCTGACAAAATGCGAGAGGACTGACACATCATGTTGAGGTAGCTGACGCTCTTGGCAATCTTGTCGATCTCGAACCCTTTCAAGAACCAGAAGCCGGCAGGTGTGGCTGGCGGGGAGAAGTTGGAATCGGGATCCCGATCTTGAGCTCATACACTGACACGCCTACGGAGCGTATGAGCGCGCAGCTGTACGGGGAGAGACGAGGGGCTAGTTGGAGGTCGCGGGGAGGGAGCTGCAGCTCAGGCTCGCGCAGTATAGTGTGTGGGATTCTGATCCTAACAAGGTCAGGCTCGGGGAAATAGGCTCAACTGAAATGGGCGGGGGCAGCAGTGAGCAACAGGGGGAGCAAAGGGACAATAGAACGGGCGATGGGACGATAATGACGACGGAGGACAGGACGAGAGGACGATAGAACGACGGGGAGATCAATATGTATGTCTGTAGCACGAAATGGGGGTTTGGGGGCAATGTTGGGAAAATAATGCAGAAGCAGGCGCCGAGAAAGCGAGATAAAAAGCACTGGGAGGTCGCTTTAGACTCTAGAGAGTGGGTGAAGAAGATTTCTTGTTTTTCTTGTACTGTACTACAGGTTTTTTATACTAAGTGTGAATCAAATCAGAAGGAGATAAGTAAATTGAACCTCCTGTTGATATGGTGACCATTGAGCTCTATGTCAATTTACTACTTAGTCAGTGCTGAATTTCGCCGAAATGAAAGGTGTTAGAGCCACCAAGAGGGAATGAACTCCGAAATTTGATTTCGGCCCGACACTTGTCATCACGTGCCAGATCAATTGTGGCTGCTTTGTCAGACCAAGCAGCTTGCTACGTCATACCATGTGACATGTGATCATGTGATCAATTGATTGCGGGGCCAGGGTGTATCCACGCTCGTCATCTCCCTCCAACTGAAAATCTGACTGTCCCCAGTCAGTCGTCGAATCGAAATCAGGCTGAAATGAGGGGGATTATTGGATTTTGGGGTCGATCAAACCAGGTGCGTTGTGCGGACTGTGCTATCAGCAATTGGGCTGCTAGAGCTCTGCTTCAGCGGTGCCAAAATCGCTCTGAGGCCCTGATTCTCTGTCGATCTCTTCTGGGTCCGCCAGGAGCGATTCCTCGAGCTCACGCAAACGTTCCGTCGAAATGTCGAGCAGATCTTCGAGTGGGGGCAGGGGGATAGCGCGGCGCGCAAAATAAGGTATGACGCGAAATGCGGCAATAGGCCGGTGGAAAACTGAGCCGTCAAGCTCACAGACGATGTAAGCGCCTCCCCGATTCCTTGAGACGACTATCAGCGGTCCCAGGTAGCGCTTGCGCATTTTCCTGCTTAGGGACTTCTCGATCGCCGTATTTCTCATCAAGACCAGGTCGCCGCGCTGAAAATCGTAGTCGCGGATTGTGTGGGCGTGCTCTTGCTCAAAACGGATTGCTGCTTGCACGCGGGCCTCGAGGACGGCGGAATGGAGGAACACCATTTGTTCCCGGCGCTTCTGCAGGGCGATGGCACGGTGTGAGATGAGCTCCGTGGACGAAAGGACGGATGCGGGGGCCGGGAGCAGGTAGGTCGCTTCGGAGATGTCGAGTGGAAGCAACGGGTGCGCGCCGGTGACGGCAAAGAACGGTGAGCATCCCATACGTCGACGCACAGTCACTCGATCTGCCCAGAAGACTGAGTGGGCTGTTGAGTGCCATTTGGACTGGATTCCGTCCGCGGCTTTGAAGAGGGACTCCCGGACGTCGAAATGTGGGCGTTCCGCCAGGTTTGCCTGTGAATTGTAACCGGAAATTCGAATGTGCCGGACGTTGTATTGTCTCTCAAGGTGAGTGAGCGCTTTCACGAACGGTGTCCCGTTGTCCGTCACAATCTCGACTAATGTCCCCCAGCGACACAAGATGTCCTGGAAGATCCACGTTGCGATCGCCACCGCGTTTTCTTGTCGAAGCATGCGCCATTCGGGGTAGTGGGTCAACGAACAACGCCCTTGGACAACATACTTGAAGCCTCCGCTGGTTGGTAAGTGCATCGTATCCATGTACATTTTCGCGAAGATTGGGGCCGGGGTTGCGACTACGGGCGGTATGTGGATCCTGCGCGTTTGCCGTTGCTGACACAGATCACAGGTGCGAACGTACCACACCACGTCACTCGAGAGATGTGGCCACCAGAACCGCTCGAAGATTAGCGCACGCGTCGCAAAGAAGCCTTTGTGGCCTGTGTCATCGTGCGCAGATCGCATAATGAAGATTCGACGTGCAGGGGGCACAACCAGTTTATGTCGTCCATGTGAGTCTTTCCGCCATAGTGCGCCGTCGCTGATGAAGAACTCCATGCAATAGCGCACAAATGTCTTGTATTCGGCGTCGGACATGTCGCGTGGACGCTGCAAGTTTCCATGCCAGGCTTGGACCAAGTCGACTCGGTGATCCGCAAGCAGATCTGCTGATGATCGAGGGACGTCCGTGTAAGACAGAGGGGGCGTTGGAGCGTCAACGACACTCTCTGGTACGTCCAAGGGTGTCTCGTTGAGCAGAGTAGCCACTTGTCGTTGAGATCCAGTCTGGGGATACGGTGCGTCATTGATCATATGCACAAACCCATGAAGCTGATCAATCCAGTCGTCGAAATCGTCGTCTTGTTCTGCTGTATCGCCAGGCTGTGGGGGCCGCCGAGAAAGACCATCGGGACGGTGAGAGATGCCCGGGACATGAACGAGCTCGAAATGGAAGGTGAGTATGCTCAAAATCCACCTGTTGATTGCTGCGTTGGGCGCTAAATCTGGGTTCGCCAGCATTCCTTTGATGTACCGTGCGTCCACTTCAACCACAAGGTTGCGCAAACCAATTAAGTGCATCTTCCATGCTCGAAGGGCTCGAAACAAACCATACAGCTCGAGCTTGGGCTGCGAAAACCGTGATTCACGCTCGTTTAGCGTGATGGATCCAAAGCGTGCGTAGAACCGTCGAGCTAGATTCTTTGGATCACACTGCGCAAGGGTCGAGCCAACGGCGATGTAGGACGTATCGACTGAGAGGATCACTGGGGCCAGGGACGTGTAGTCGAGAGGACGGAGCGCCGGTGAGTTCAGTAGGGCTGCTTTCAGATCGTCTTGAGCTCTGACCTGTTCGTTGCCAAAGACAAATGGGACGTCTTTTCGGGTCAGCGATACGAGAGGGCTTGCCCGGCGTGCAAAATCACGGATGAACATTCGCACCACGCCAACCGTGCCAAGGAAAGCGCGGACTTCGGACAGATCACGGCACGGTCCCCAACTGGCTATCTTCTCGACGCGGGAGGGGTCAGGGATGCGCCCTTCGTACGTGCAGACGTGGCCGAGGACCGTGATTGTTTCGGCGCATAGAATGGCCTTGGGCCCAGAGAAGGTACCTCCGCAGTATTTCATCCGTTGTACAATCCTATTGAGCGTCTGGAAGTGCTCCCAGACAAACCGTCGAATCCCGGGATTGCTTGGGATCACCTCGTAACCGCCGCCGGGGAGCTCGTAACGGGTTGCTGGTCCACGGACTGGGGTGTCGTCGATATAGGGAATGGTGAAGTGAGGGATTTCGGGCTGAAGGATGAAGGTAACGTCGTCGTGGAAGATTGGGACCGAGTTTGACCATCCCATAGGTAAACTGGTGAGTCGCAGGGCGCCAAAAGGTGACTGGAACGTGGTGAAGTCACGGGAGGATTCATCGAGCACGCGCTCATCATATCCGACGTAGAGATCAAGGATGCCGCCACATGCACGGCCTGCGAACTGCTCCGCAACTTGGTCGGTGAGTGGTGGAACACCCGAGTGCTGAATGGTGACAGCGTTTAGCGGCTCGAGACTGTGGACAAGACGGAGGCTGCTGCCGTCCTTCTTTACCACGCAGAACCAGCGCGACCGGTATGAGGAATTTGACGGTTCGTAGACGCCAGCTGCCATCTTGCGGCGTATCAGTTCACACACTTCATTGTAGATGCCTGGTGGAACGGGAATGTTGCGCTGGACCCATGGTTTGTGTGGGATCACCGGCATGACCACGGGATGGAAGAAGTCGGTACGGAATTTTCCTCGCTCAATATCTGTCCAAGCAAAGCCGTCATTGTGCAGACACATGAAATGGTGCATTAATCGTCGTTCTTCGGGCCACAGGAAGTCCCCGGGATGAAGGGCATCGATGATATTGTGGCGTTCGGAGGTGTAGCGGCCAGTCGGAACAAACGGAGGTGGATGGGGGTCGAGGGTAGGAAGGGCTGCAAGTGGATCACCCCGCATTTCACGGACAATTCGGAAGTGCTTGGGTAGAGTACCAAGTACAGGGCGCACTTTTTGCGCTACTGGTTTGTATTGTTTCTTGGCAAACACATCGACGTGAGAGGAGGCATAAGGATTGGAAGCAGATGTGGATTGGTTGTAGAGGGGGACAGACACGTCGTATGAAGTGAAGACAGATGGCGATGCGAATGGCAAAATGAACGGGGGAGTTGAATCCCCCGGTGGGGACTTGGACCCCGCAGTAGATAACGGTTGTGCGTTTGAGTATGCATACCGCAATTTTTCCGAATATTGGTCCGAATTATCACAACCTGTAAGATAAAGAATATTGAGGTCAGCAGACGAATAATTATCAGGGAGTGAAACAGAGGCTTCGAGAATCAATTTTTGGGGGTCTTGTAGGTCAGGTACGATGATGAAAGCGGCCTCTCCTTGATCTGGGATCAAATCCTCGAGTGGGGAAAATCCTGGATCCGGGGACAAGAGCCACGGGGAACAGTAGCAATTGTGGTGATCTTGCCGGTGTTTGGATCTCGAATGGTGATTGTCTGGTTCTCGTCGGCATAATTTCGGATGATGCTTTCCGTCAGGACATCGAAGGGACGTCCCAGGAGGATGTCGTAAGCAGGATTTCGTACAACATGAACCTGCAAGTAGAGGGTGATATCCCCGAACGCGAAAGGAACGTTCCGTGCAAGACCAAGAGAGGGGGAGATCGATCCATTTGCTGACTGCATTCGGAGAACAACCGTGGGGTCGTAGGACGAGCCAAGCTGGTGGCAGACCGCCTCAGACATTGCGATGATTTGAGAACCGCCGTCAATGATGGATTCAACCCTGAGCCGATTGTCAACCACGGGAAGGACAGATCGAATGGCCGAGGACTCCAGGGAAACAACCAGGTCGTCAATAGACGCGCCGGAATGAACCAGTGTTTCGTAATAGTCCGGAATGATGATGGCGCCAGGTGGAAGGGCCGAATTCATGTATCCAGCAGGCATTGAGTCGAAGAACGCAGCGTTTCGTGCATCACTACGCTTCTGCTCGTCCAGGGTCTCGATGTAAGCGTCTGGTGGCAGGGGATCAACGGTATATTGCTCATAAACGTTCGTTGAGACTGGCGGGGCCGCGGTTTTACCATCAGCAGCCGGAGCAACTCGACGGCTACTGGTAGCATCACGCATGCGGGAGCGCACCTCGGGGGAAATAGACATCAACTCCTGGACTGAGTTCTCGATTTTTGTGTCCATTATGCGTCCAAATACAGCGTCGGCGTGTTTCTCGTCGTAAACCGGGGCTGAGGAACGATAGGCCGGTTCGTTTTTCTTGGCTACTGGGGCCGGAACTCGTGCGCCAAAATTGCGGTCTTGTGGTGGCGCATAAGCGGCGTCTCTTGCACGGGCATACGGATGCTCGGGCACAGCGTTGGTCGGAGAAATAGCAGGCGCAGGGGCCGGAGCTGAAACCGGAGCACGGGCCGGCGTAGCAACAGCAGGGGCTGGAATACGAGCTGGGGGCGGTGTCGAGCGAATGGCCTGTTCAGGAGCTTCGGTAGGATCCCCAGATCGATCTCTGGCTTCGATCGCAGCACGGGCTTGTTGTCGAGTACGGACTGCCCAAATTTCGCGCTCTAGCTGCTCCAAACGTTCAGAATCCGTGAGAGAGAAGGTAGACACAGGAGGACTGAGTTTATTGGATGAAAGGAAATTCGTCGAGATGTCCTGGAAATTTGAGGCAGCTGTTTGTCCGGGATTCTGCCGGTGCCATTCGTCGAATCGAGCACGTAAATTAGCTCCCGCGATACGGCGTGGGATGTAGGCGCCGCTGGGTAGGACAACTTGTCCTTCAATGTTGCGTTTGCACTTGCCTGCGCGTATGTCATCCTCGACACGAGGGCAGCGCGCAATAAAATGGCCAGATTCACTGCAATATGAGCAGTTCGAGTCGCGTGGAGGCGCAGGGTATGAAGGCAACGGCGTGGTTGATGAAACGGCGGGCGCAGGGCCTAGGCGTGCAGCGTTCTGCGCCACAAGGAGCTTGAGGATTTCGCCGAGAATAGCCGAATTAGGGTCAGCTTCGGACTTGACAGTGACCGGGGACGAGGCAGCTGGAGGCGCCGTGGTCTGAAACGAAAATGACCCAGTGGAATCAGCCAAAACAAATTCCACGGCTTCGTTCATATCACCGAGTTCATATGGGTCTTCAGGATGAACATCAGGCTTCTTAATTTGTAGCCGCTGGTGCACGCGGTTCCAAAGCGAGGCAGGAGCGATGGCGGTTCGAAACGCCCGGGACTGCTCAACCAGAGACAGCCGTTGCTTTAATATGAGGTATTTCGAGATGACCAGGAAAAGGCGATAAAATTCGCTATATTCAGCGCGTGAGTGAATCCCCGAGCTGGCGTATTTGCCAATGAGCGCATGGAGGTCCGAAGTCGCATATTTGCGGTCAGAATCCGTGCCGGGATAAAGCTTCAAAACTTCAGCTTTCCATGCGTCGTAGTTGTGGGGCGCCGAAAACGAGTCTAGAGACTCCCAAAGTTCAGCCTCATCGAAAGGAAGAAACCGCAGGGCGTGGCGCTTCCGTTCTTGAGCATCGGCAATGCTGGCAAGCCCGAAATGGTATTCCAGGTCCGTGAAAAATCGAGGAAGCTCACGGGGCTTTGATGGGTCGAATTCAGGTGCTCCTCGGGCACCACGGGCGGGCATGGGCACAACAGCTGCCATGTTCTGGTTCGGAGGTGGTGGAGGCGGTGGAGGTGACGGGGAGGGTGATATGGGACGGAGAATGAAAGAAGGTGATGAGGACTGCGACGAGGACAAGGAATCGGTAAGGAAGTCGATGGTGGGCAGGTTAGAATGTGGTGAATCCGAGTTGTAGTGATGAGGGAGTCCGTGAGGAACAGGAACCAATAAGTCCTCTGAGGACGAATCGGTGTGATGCGCTGCGTCTGAGAGATTGAGAGGATTCTGGGAGATAGCCCTGAACTCTAGACGGAGATTTCGAGGTTCAGAAGGGCGGAGGGCGCGGTTAGAGCCTGAATCAATGTTGTAATTGGAACAAATCCCGCCAGGGGTTCCAAAATGACACGCCTACGGAGCGTATGAGCGCGCAGCTGTACGGGGAGAGACGAGGGGCTAGTTGGAGGTCGCGGGGAGGGAGCTGCAGCTCAGGCTCGCGCAGTATAGTGTGTGGGATTCTGATCCTAACAAGGTCAGGCTCGGGGAAATAGGCTCAACTGAAATGGGCGGGGGCAGCAGTGAGCAACAGGGGGAGCAAAGGGACAATAGAACGGGCGATGGGACGATAATGACGACGGAGGACAGGACGAGAGGACGATAGAACGACGGGGAGATCAATATGTATGTCTGTAGCACGAAATGGGGGTTTGGGGGCAATGTTGGGAAAATAATGCAGAAGCAGGCGCCGAGAAAGCGAGATAAAAAGCACTGGGAGGTCGCTTTAGACTCTAGAGAGTGGGTGAAGAAGATTTCTTGTTTTTCTTGTACTGTACTACAGGTTTTTTATACTAAGTGTGAATCAAATCAGAAGGAGATAAGTAAATTGAACCTCCTGTTGATATGGTGACCATTGAGCTCTATGTCAATTTACTACTTAGTCAGTGCTGAATTTCGCCGAAATGAAAGGTGTTAGAGCCACCAAGAGGGAATGAACTCCGAAATTTGATTTCGGCCCGACACTTGTCATCACGTGCCAGATCAATTGTGGCTGCTTTGTCAGACCAAGCAGCTTGCTACGTCATACCATGTGACATGTGATCATGTGATCAATTGATTGCGGGGCCAGGGTGTATCCACGCTCGTCAACACATACCACAGGAGATGATCTGCGTGGGAAGCGCTTTCCGTAATTCTTGGAAGAAGGAGGTGAGGTTAGGGGTATCTGGTTTCATGGCATTCCATCATTATTTCTTCTGAGACTGAGCTGGAGCCGGGAAATACTTGCCAGTAGCAGGGGCAGACCGTTCGATAGCACCGGGGTATTCAAAATCGATGTCTACGAGTCACAAGAATGAGAGTTTGCTTTCGAGCCAGTTGTTTTCGCTTACCGATTCCATCCAGCTTGAACGTGCTAAGCATGCTTTGAACCGAGGAAATAAAAGTAGCGCGGTTAGCGGAGGTGGAGATCATCACAGAAAACAAGTCTCGCGTGGGCTGCGATTCACTGCAAGCAAGCTCAGTCCATATCAGTTGAAAAAGTCATTTCAACGGCGTACGAGAAATCCCATCCCCCGACCGCGATGATCACTTGAAGATTCGGGTACACCGCCTTCTGCGCGACCAATTGTTGAAGAAGGGGCGTATCCCGACTGGCAAGTTCTGAAGAAACAGTCTGTGTAAACAGATAAACCACCCCGGGAACTAGTAGGACTCACGGATCTGGAAACTCTGCGATATCGTCGCAAATGCGTAGTGCGCGCCGGTAAACCCAGACCAGTTGATCTGGTCCGGCGCAACGTTCGTCCCGCACGTGCGGAAGTCGCCCCAGCCGGCATAGTACCCGATCTTGCGCTTCAGCTGTGACCCCGAGCAACTGGGGACCGTCGGCTGCCCGCAGTTCAGCAGACATGGGTTCGGACCCTGTTTCATTTGCGTATGGTTAGCATGTGAGGGATAAGCAGGAGAGAGAGAGGACGCACGGTGGTGGTGCAGAACTGATCTGTCAGTCCACAGAACCCGAAGGCGCTGCAGCAGGCATTCAGCGGACAGCTCATATTCCCCTGGCTCTGAGGCCCGCATTGCGTTCCAGGAATGATGCTGCCATAGTTGTGAGCTTATGCAATCGAGTGTGGATATGCGGCGACACGCACGGGGGCGGAGGAGGCGTTCCAGTGGAGACACACATCGTATAGTTCACTTGCAGCGCAGCGCAGCCTGTGGATGCTCAGCGACGCTGCTGCGCCGACGTGTCAACCGCGCCGACGCACCCTTCCAATGGAATGTGTTGGCATTCCAAGTCTCGATGTTGGCGGTGGTGATCGAAAACATGGCCGCAATCGCGGAGCACGAGTCGTTCGGAACCGTGGTATACTGCGTGTGAAGATCAAGTAACAACAGTTACGCAGAACAATCCGTTCGCACCGTCGCGCAGGAGCCATCAGGATTCTGTTGCGGCGGCGCGGGCGGTGTCCCAGACGATATGCATATCTTCTGACCTAGAATACGATGTTTGAGAGCCGTGCAGAGCTCTCTGGCATCGGGCGCACCTATGGACAGCGCCGCGCAATTGAGGTTCGGGTTGAATCCCTGCAGCTGGGCGGTCGTCAGCCCCGCGGCACTGGCGATCGAGAAGCACGTGTCGCCCGAGACGACGGTGTGGATGGTGCATTCTGGAGCGCGGTCGGCAACGGTCGCACTGGAGAAGGATACTAACGACGTACGAGCGGCGGATGCGACATTTACACTTCCTAGGAGCGGCAGAGCGAGCGCGGGGATCCCCCACGGGTACTTCATGGCAGCGTAAGAGTCGGATGGGGAAATTGCAGAGGACCATTCTGAGCTTTTAACTCACTTATGTCGTTCTATTCGTAGGCATTTCCGTGCGTTCACATCTCATCACCAACGACTCCATTCAGTCACTCAGCTGACGGCAGATACGACAGCCGAGACTTTGTCCAGGGAGTGTTCTCGGCACCGAGAAGCTCGACAAATGTTTCATCTCTGACCCATGGCGCATGGCATTGGACCTTGTAGGAGTGAGAAGGGGCAGCTGGATCAGACGTGATCCGATCAATACGCCTATCAGCGGTCGGCCGTCGGCGTCCATGCAGTTTCATATTGCACAGGCATCGCTTCTATTGCACTGGGCCAGCACTTCAGCACGTCGAGGGGTATGCAGACGACTCTGACTCCGTCTCTGGCGGCGTGGGGTGGGCAAGTGGCTGATGCTCCAGGCGCACGAGAAGTCGTCATTACGCGACAACCCCGGGGGCCAAGATATCTCCCCGAGTTCGAGAGAGAATTGGTCGCATTCTACATACGCATCATTCTTTTGGGTTCAGATGAGGCGAAATCATTCCCATCTATGACTCATCAGTTGCGAAATCCGCGTGCGTGCATATTCCATGAATTGATGCATGAAACATTGAAAATGTCAATCGATTTTGGAGTCGCCTGTACGCGTTTAAAAAAGCGGAGCTTCCGGGAACCCCATGGATATGTACCGAGGGCTGTACTTCTGCCGCCCCCAGAACCAAGACTGCTCCGGCAGTATTTGGCATCAGTGGTCAAGCACGTGCCGGGATGCCGCCATCAAATATGTACTTTTTGGTAAAATACCAGCGGTATAAATACTGTCGTATGCAATAAGTAGCATAGGTTCTGGCCGAGCGATTATTATTTTACAACGAGAGGTTCAAGGCTCCGCCCAACCCGAATGCTCGTCCATACGCGGTGGATAATGCACCCTCGTTGGCGCGTCTGGCTGGAATCTCGGCTGCGACTTGGTCTGGGACGACACATCGTCGAGCGCATAGCCACTCTCTGCATCCGGTGTCATAGCGTACTTCGACCGGGAGACGCTGTCGAGGGGCAGTGCGTCGGAGAAGGCCTGCGTCGACCGGCTCTGCAGAGCACGAGTCAGCCAGCACACGCACAAGAGACAGAAATTGGCCGGATATGAGAACCCACCACGATCACGTGCGCACTCCTGCGATCCCGACTCGCCAACGCAAAGCTGCTCGAGTGGGAGTGCCCGTCGGGCGTCTGCTCGAACAGCGCATTCGGCTCGTCGGCTTTCAGCCCTTCCTGCCGCCACGGCCGCGCATTAAGCCTAATCGAGTAGAATGGGTGGGTTCGCACAGGAATGGAGAGCGCGGATGCAAAAGAACTCACGTGCTAATCAGCGTGTTGGAATAGATCTTGGACAGCGGGAAGTCGATGATGAAGTTGCTGCGATGATTTTGTGAGCACGAACCCACGAACAGCGTCGGATTCTCCCGCTCACTAGGTGGTCCCCGGCAGTGCGATGTAGATAATGCAGTCCAGCAGAGCCGCAGTGGCAGTCATGAAACCCGTCTGCACGGTCACTGCCGAGGGCCAGTCAGCATCCGGGGTCACCCACGGCCAAGCACCGGACTCACGCCGGATGATCCGGTTTATATAATTCGCATCCGACGCCGATGCGATCCCGCCGCGGCGATTCCACAGCGACAAAACCAGCGACGCCGTGAGGAACACATCGCACGCCGCACTGCATCCGAGCCACGTGATGACCTCCGGCTTGAACGACGCGAAGCTCGCAAAGTCGCGGTGCCCCGCGACGACGACGGTGAGGCCGATCCCGCCCGCGAGCGAGCCGAGCGCGGTCGCGACGATCAGGCCGGGCACGAGCCAGTTGTGCGTTACGACGTGGATACGCCACGCCATGAATATCTGGATCGGGGTGGAGATGAGCACCTGCGACGGGCCGTGTGAGCGCCGGATCAACGTCGATTGGGGTATGGATCATGCGCACCGTCATGGCACCGTCTACGCAGAGCTTCCAGTCAGGAGTGCGTTCTGTCGCGTTAGGCTTGTAATTTGCGCACCTGGGATCAGCACTTTCCAAAGCCGGTGAGATCAGTCATTCGATATCGCAATCAAGGGCAGAAGCGTACTGAGGGGCGATGTGATGAGTGCACCCGGAGTTCCTGTCAAGATGATTGAATCAGTCCAGGGAGAAGAAGGAAGACGTCCCGTAAATTTGATGAGCTCACCATAGCGGAGAATTAGCGGCTCGTAGACGATTCCCACGTCGCACACCCAATTCGCTGTCTCCATGAAGAGCAGATATGCGACGAGAATCTTGAACCAGCGGCGGTCGCTGGCCGGCTATTCAGCTCCTCCATACCGGGTCCACGAACGTCACTTACCTCTTATACTGGTGGTAGTAGATGTACGTCTGAGACCCCTCAGTGCGCTGGACGAAAGCCGGTGCCGGGAAACGGATACCTGTACGATGAGAACCTGTGATGATATGATTCAGCAAGAAAACTCAAATCACCAACGGTCCAGACGCACCCCAAACATGAGTGTGTTCAGCAGGATCCCGATGAGCAGGGGCCCGAATCTGCAGCAAGCTCAGCGTCGATTAACATCGGAGGCGCTCGACTCTCACAGCGATGTGATGGGGGGAGGGCCTCCTCCGCTCGAACCGGGAGGGGCTTGGACTGGGGGACTCGCGGCGGACGACATGGTTGGCAGCTGCAGAGAGAGAGAGAGAGGGAGAGAGGTGCCGGTTTGACGATCCGGAGGGATGGATACCTCCATCCCTATAATAGAGATCCAATGGACGGTATCAAACAATCCGAGACATAGAAGGGTCCTAAATTATCAGCTGCTCAGCCAATGGGCAGGCCTTCCAGCCTGTTGCGTACAAGAATCCCTTCCATCATGCAGTAAGCATGCGCAATATCTGTGATGCGACGATCAACGCGGTGCAGATCGTCCCAGTTGCGTCCGAGGTCGAAATTAGCCGACGAGGGAGACATCCGTGGCGGGCGTTTCGAAAGTCGAGAAATGATGCCCGCTGTGATCCATGGCGCAGGGCATGGCATGGCAAACACTGTCAGATGGTGGGCCATCGAATTATGCCGCTTACAGATACACGTGACCGCTGAAAAGACCCAACTTCTCACAATACAGCCTCCGGTCCGTGTTCTCTCGGTCCTATGGGATCATGATGGGGGCAGAGGAGAAGCAGTTCTTGAAATCTTGACACAGACGGATGACAGCAATCCCATCGAGTGATTTTCCCACGCGCGAGCCTCCCAGCTCACCTGACGTGGAAGCAAAAACCACGCTAACGGCGCTCACCGGTACGTACTCCCCCGGATTGATCAAGGCTTTGCAAACAATCAAAGGTCGCTGTGCGCTCGGCTCCGGATTCTGGCCGCGTAATTCTGCTGGTGCGCAGCCCAAGGGAGAACATCACCTATATTTTAATCAGTGTGCGTCAGTAAGCACTCCCGCACACACCTTCACCCCGGCTCCGCACGAACTGAGCTGGTATCTCTGACTGCGCGGTGGTGGCTGACGTGTCGCCCCACGGAGCTCGATAAGGCAGTTGATGTCCGATCAGTTATCACTCTTTGAAAGCGCGCACAGCCGCGAACGCGATGATTTGCATTGACTCGTCGCTCTGACTCCCCCAGCTCACGGGGAAGAGAGCTGAACTGGGAACTGTTTGATATGCGCTCCAAAAACCTGTTCAGGTCGATTTTTTTTAATGACTGACAGCAAGGACGGAGGGAGCAATTGACAGATTTGCGACCTAAATGGAAGCTGTAAAGCCAGCGACGATCTTCAGCGTACAGCTGCGGGGTGCATCAAATGGATGATCCTATCGACAGTTACTCGGTGCACTCAATTGCGCGATGCCATGCAATCCAGCGAGCCGCTGCCCGACCTCCTCCCGAAGTGATCCTATCGAGGGGGAAAAGCCGCAAACTGACGTTCAACTCTACAGCCTTCAGTTTCGAGTCTAGATCAAAATTTATGGATGTATGAGTCAGTGCAAGCCTCCCGGGACGGATAAAAACCCCCTGCTAGCTTTGGGTTTCAAGTCATCCCTCCTACTCGGCGACGATCTCTCTCTCATCCGCCCCCTCTTGAATCCTCAGAGCACCTCTATCTGAAATCCAGGGCTCATATGTCGATGACGGCGCGGAACTATCTGGCCTGCATGAACTGCCGGAGGCGACGCGTCAAGTGCGTGAACGACGGGGACTGGGAACGATCCTGCGAGAACTGTGTCCGGCGCCACGAGGGATGTGTCTATAAGACGATAAGAGAGCAGGAGGAAGAGGAGGGCCGCGCCAATCAGTCTATCTACCCGACCAATTCGCTGCAGCAGCAGTACTGGACGAACGGCGCGCAGCCGATCGTGCTCACGGGTTCGCAATACCCTGCGCAGCGGCCCTCTCATTCAAACCCGACTCAGCCGGATCCTCGATGGTCGGGAGCCATCCCGCAGCACCCCATCGGCGCCCCAACGAGCTACCCGTGGTCCCCAGAACCGTCGATATACCCGCCGCCAACGCAGTGGCCCGGCCATCCCACGCTTGTCCCGACGCCAGATTACGCAGCACCGATCCCGGGCGTCCGCTGCATCTGCCCGATGAATATGCTTTGCTACTGTGGTGCAAGAACATACAGAAGCTGAAACACAGCCAATTGAACCACCCCCCATCCCCCATGTTGTCTATTTTTGTCTCTTTCCAGTGCTCTCGGATTGTCATTTTTCATCCAATTATCATATCAGGAACCTAATTACCGCATATTGTATATTAGCTATGTATCGCAGAGTCCTGTTTAAATTCTTTTGAGTAAATTCCTTCCGCGTATTCTTTCTTACACAACAAGAATCTGAACATTGAGCAAATGTGATCGTCCTGCATCAAACGCGACAGTCACATCAGTGACCCGCCGACTTCTTTTTCCCGCCATGCCGGCAGACCTATCCCAGCTGGCCCTCTCCCCAGCCGACCTGGACGAGCTCCGGCGGCTGGTCTCGCTTGGCAAGTCCATGCAGCCCGACATCGCGTGCGCGGCCCGGCAACGCGGGACGACAGGCACCCTCTCCGAACGCGTCGCCGCGCGGTGTGAGTTTGCGCACATGGGAATCAAGCTCCAATCGGTGACCGGCTCGCCGCTCCTGGCGCCCGGGATCTCCAAGGCACAAACACCGCCCGCAGTCGGGGGCATGATGCATGCTTTGGCGCAGCTCGGGAAGATCGTGGAGGTGGACTATGGCAGGGAGCCTGGGAGTGCTGATTTCGCGATGGTGCGTCGTGCTGGGCTCCCATCTCGCTCGATTTTCGGCGCCGATCTTCACGTGTGCAGCTCACGAAGCATCTCAAACGCGTCCGCCATCTGCTCCGCGTCTACTACGATTTTCGCGTCGCCCGGCGCCAGCACGCCGATCTCGTCTACTGCGACTGGGGCGCCATGTCCGACGTCGGTATCACCCTCCACCGCCTCGGCCTGCTCCTCCAGCTCGATCCCCCGCGTCTCCGTGCCGCTATGGCTCGTGGGGGCCCGCAGCTTGAGCAGCTCCTGTTAGAGGACGACATGGACATCGGCTCGTTCCGCAAGATGGCGGTCGCAATTCGGCAGCGCGTCGATGCCGATGTGGAGGCGGAGGACTCGGATAGGGAGATCGCCGGGGAGCTAGAGGACAAGGCCGATGGCGATCTCGCGGCCCATGTGCTCTCGTGGTTCTACGGTGATGTCACGGTCGGATTCATCATCATGGGCGGGACAAGCGGAGACGCCGCTGAGAAACGCTGGGCTTCCAAGGCTATGAAGCGGCTTGTGCTGTGGTCAACCCATCCAACCTATCGAGCGACGCTGGGGGACGCATTGACGGATGCGATGAGACCAATCTACTGGAGCAAGCCGTTATTGACAGAGTTCGGTCAGGCCGGTGGATTGGCGGCCCTCTTTGGGGACTGGGTAGGTTATGCCTTACTTGGTTTTCCGTTACATTGATCATCCTGCAGATCAACAGTTCCTGCGCATCCGTGTGCGAGGAAGCGCTCAAAACACTGCCTTCTGAGGCTTGGGAGAATCAGAAACCTGCGTCTCTCCTCGCCATCACTCGAGAAATGCAAGGGAAGATCAGTCACGAAACAACAGACATTGCGGTACGCGCGTGAAACTTGTTGCGCTTATCGCTTTGCTTAGCAGATACAGTGCTCTGTCATTTTCATCAACGCCTGTCTCAACATGTACAGCCTATATGGTCTGGCGCCGTTCGTCCAAGCATCAAAAAAAGAAACGGACGACGACCCTGTTCTTTTCTACTACATCCAGCACGTGATCAAGCGGGATAAACTTCCAATGGAGACAGCCGCCGAATGGGAGAAGCTGTTGAGATCGTACGCGGAAATGCCTCGCACAATGGAGAAGCGGTACCAGTGGGCGAACTACTCCGTCGGCGCCAAATGGGACTGCATCGAATTTTTCGGCTGTGAGGCCGATGGGTGCCCAGAGCAACAGGCGCTCTTTGCGCTCAGAGATGAGAGGGTTCGCGGTGTGCGCGATGCACAGATCGAGGAGCGTTTAGAGAAATGGGGGACCAAGCCGAGGTCTTGCGCGGCCTGCGAGAGCGTGTCGTACTGCAGCCCAGCATGCCAGAAAGCACATTGGCCAACTCACAAACCTCAGTGTTTGAAGTTCCGCCGCAGAACGTAGACGGGCATCTGTGGTCTGCGCGGATTAGGATAGAAACTTAGTTATATTTCTTTTTAGAAACATTTGCAAGTACTGTATCTTGACGGGATCTTTTAAACAACCGGACACTGAGGTGAGATACTCGAGCACTGAAAGCGTGTACGAGAATCAGCGTCCTGGGATCGAGCTCAGGCGTGTGGGGAAATCATAATCCTGACGATTGATTTCAGGTCCGAATCGGCCCGACCGATGGGCTGTCTGCGCGCACTCGCGGCCCGGGCTTCCGAGTTCCAAGATTTGCATGCTCAAACTTGAGTCCAGGAGTCCTCGAGACGAATTTCCATTCTGTCATATAAATTCGATGGAGTGATATCCCTGGACACCCTCCAAGCTCAGGAAATCCTACACGAACGATTCCTTTAGTATTTTCATACAAGTCTCTGGGTTTTCGAACTTCCATAGTCGCCAGGCAGCCGGCGCTGTTCATCCTATCAAGTCATCCAAAAAGTCCTCCATCTCATCCATTTCGCTTTTAACAGGAGGCAACGATCCGTCTGGGAGCGGTAGTGGTGGGGCGATCATAGGCTGTATCACGGCTTTCTTTAGTGGTACAACAGGTGCTCGACGCAGTTTATCTGATTTGGCCCGGAATCTGGATTTAAGCTCTGTGAATTTGTCAATGGGATTTGGTCAAGAAAGAAGATGGAGACCGGATCGACGTCGTACCTCGTAGTGCGTCCGCAGCCTGCTTCTCTTCGGACAGAACCTGTAACGAGTCGTCCCACACGATTTCCTGAGCCTTGCCTTTCCAATTTGGCAGGAAATTTGTGCTGCGAGCGGGCATGGAGGATATGTGGTCCAGAGAGTGATCTACGTCATCCTCGTCGTCTTCATGCTGCCGATCCGAAGACCCTAGGGTGGGTGCCCGCGGGTCTTCAAGTCGCTGCCGCTCCAAAAACGATGACAGATCGACTTCAGGCTCGACGATCGGCTCGCCTGGTACAAGGATGAGCTGGTTTAGCACCAAGAACAGGAGTGCGCCCCACCGTCCGAGTCCAGCTCGGGTTCCTCCTCCTTATACCGATCCGCATTCGTCCCGAGTCCTCTCCGCCCGTACTTCCTCCTCAGCTCCGCCTCCCGCTCCTCTCTCTCCCTCCGCGCATCCTCATCCTCTTCACAGTCCGCCGTTGCGTACCGTGCACTGGGGCCCACTTCACCTTCGAGGAGCAGCCGGGGCGCGAATTCGGCCGCACGGCCGCCTCCGCCACGCCCACGGCCCCGCGCTCGCAGGTATTTGCCGAGCCCGCCTCTGGATTTGCCGCGGCCTCTTCCTCGAGGTGCACCGGAGGTTTGCGAAACTGAATCTGCCATGTGCGATGACGGACTCGGAGAAGAAGGATGTGACATCACGCGTCACTTGCATCTTCTCTTCGGACTACAGCTGGCTCTGACGATCAGCGCTGTATTATTATAGGCATATGGACAAGTTGCGGAGACGATTCATGGCGCAAGTGATACTGATATATATCTACTCGCTCTTGAACGATTGTCCGAGAGAGGAGACCTTGTCTCACTTTTCTTCCGCGCTCGATATAAACATGGCCAAGGGAACATCTCCTGACGCTAAACGGTCTTGTTCTCTCCCGCTATCCTATCTGCGTCGTGCTCTTATCTCTGCTTCGATATCCTATCGCTTTCTTACATGCCGTCTTCATCATCCCGATCGTCTGTGACGGCCTCATCGACGCTCCCAGACCTCACCGGCGAGACAGTGGAAAACGGACGACTCCTTCTCCTCAGCCTCCTGGGATCGGGTGCTTACGGCAAGGTCTACAAAGCGCTCGATACATCCTCACCGACGAACGCACCGGCGTATTACGCAGTCAAGTGCATGCCGCAGTACGAGCCGGACTCGCGGGGCCAGAAGATGGTCGCGAACGAGCTGCATTTGCACCGCATCGGCGCGATGCACCCGAGAATCATCGCCTTTCACAGGGTCTTCACCATGGTCGAACCCGCGCCCCTGGTGTTCGTCGTCCTTGACTTTTGTGACGGGGGCGACTTCTTCACCGCCATGGTCGATCGGGGGCTGTATTCCGGCAAACCGCACATCATCAAGGTCGTATTTGGGCAAATCCTGGACGGGGTGGAGTTTCTGCATCGGATGGGCATCTACCATCGGGATTTGAAACCGGAGAATATTCTGTGTGGAGATTCAGAAACGGGGCTGGATATTCGGCTGGCGGACTTTGGGCTGTCGACGCAGAAAAGTGTCTCGTTCCAATTCGGATGCGGGAGCCGGTTTTATATGAGTCCTGGTACGTGCTCCGTGCTGCTTTGCTTGATTTCTCCCTAAGCATCGAGCTCGCAGAGTCCATCAACGGTTCCCGCAATCTAGGTTACTCGCCCCGAGACAGTGACATGTGGGCCCTCTCTGTCGTTTTCACCAACCTTATCACTGGTCGCCATCCCTGGTTCAGCGCGGAAGATACTGATGCTGGTTACACTGCCTATCGTCTGGATAATACCTATCTCCTGCGCGCGCTGAAAATTTCACATTCGGCGTTCGACCTACTCCGCAGTTGCTTTCACGAGGATCCGCGTCAGCGGCCGGACATTCCCGCACTCCGGAAAGCCGTGGTCGAAATGGACTATTTCACGATGGAGGATGAGTGTAGCGGAAGAACTTCCAAGATTCCTGTCTTGGGTCATACGATGGTGGATGCCAACCCGCTGGGATCCGCTGGTCTCGAATCGGCGTGCGACGAGACGACACCACGACAGGCCGACGCCAGCCGCCTCCACGCGCCATCCGAGCTCAGTCCTGTTCTCAGCAGTCGTTGTGAGTCGATGATCAACGGATTGTCGTCCATGATACTTTCGTCCACCACTTCCCACTCGTCCTTGCGGTCGTCTGAGAATGCCGCATCAGACTCGAGCCTGCCGACAACACCCACATCGAGTGTCGAATCGAGCTCCTCCTCCGACGTCCTCGCTCAGCGACCCTCGCTCAAGCTCGACATACATGCACCGCTTGCCCTCCCACCCCGCGCCGTCCTGAAAGGCGTACCGTCCCGGCCTCTGCCTGCTCCACCATTCGGAGAGGTCCAGCGATTGCTCATGCGTCCGCGGCCGTTGCCTTTGCCGCCCTTCTCAGCGACGAACGGGCTTACGCGATCTGTCTTGTGCAGCTTCGCGGTTATTCGGCCGGGCGAGAAACGGTCGAAACGATAGATCTGAACAAGAAGCTTGTAAATGATACGAACTCTGTGCATTCGTATGTATTGATACTAAAGCTCACACGAGTGAATTCGGGATACCAGATTCAACAGCAGCGTCTGCACCACATGCTCTAAGTCGACTTTTATGCAACAAGGGCGACAGGCGCCAGGCACTTTATCGTGAGGCAACTACAAACAGCTAATCTGCAAGCGACAGTAAGCCCATAAGATTCCCTGCGGAACTGGGGAATGGCTCAGAACGTCAAGTCGATAGCAGTGTGGAAGAGCCCAGTCTGTTCGACAGATGTGCGCCGAACAGTGTAAAAAAGAAGCAGAAAAAACGCTCCGTATTCACATGCTTTGCGTTCCAGCTGCTGGGTAGTTCGCAGGTCACGCCAAATGAACCCATCGATTGCAGGCGGTGGCAGCAAAGATGTCCGTCCGGCGACAGGCTTGCGTACACAGTGCCGGTGACAAATCCTGCTTCCCTCAGACGAATCACCCATGAATCGTCTCACGGACGGCAAAGCGCGCCAGCATGAGGACAGACACAGTTCCTTTCTCGCTCCGGAAAGGTCACCTTATCGGATTACCGCTAGTGCAGTCACAAATAAAACATCGCTTGAGAGCCCCAGTAGCGAGTGCATCAAGAACGATTAGGAATGGAAGATTGTTTTGGCGATGTTATCTTACTATGGATCAATCTTTCGCTCTCATCATGCGGACTTGGAAATTCAGTATGTGAAGGGAGAAATTTACCTGTAAAGATAACATGAGTTTTTGTTTACCCTGGCAGCTATGCTGACGACTGCGGCCGCCGGTACAGTATATACACCAAGATTCTGAGTTCTGACCTTGTTGGCCTTGGCGGAGTCCGAGTACGTACGTTCCTTATGGTAACTTGAATTGTCGTCATACTCATAGAAAGCTTCCAACATGTTTCGTTCAACATCGCTTGCGGGCCCCAGCACTCGGCCCATCAGGCGAGCTCTTGAAAGGGAAGTCATGTTCACGGTGGCATTATACCTGGGATCGATGCTCGCACGCACTCATAAAATCACATGTGAGGCGTGCAGTTCATGTGAAACGATAATCATATTTTCCTTCTGCCTGGGCAGCTTTTCCTGTCAGCGCCGATTGTCATATACAGAATTTGATCGATCTGACCCGGTAGAGTCCAACCACTTATCAAAATTCAGAGCCTGACGGTGATCAATCCGCTGCCGGCCACCACACTCTTTTAATACCACAATTATACTATTTTTGTTGTGTTGCATCCTCAGTCTTCCTGCCCCTATCAGGCTTGACTGAGGAACTTAATGATCACCGTTGTCTACAAAACCATATTACCAATGTCTCAGCCTACAATTCGGTGAGCGGGACCCCAGATCACACCATCACTGTCAGCTGTCTCGGTTGTTGAGCAGGCCGTCTCGGTTATTGAGCAGGGCCTTCCGGGTTTCCTTAGCAAAGCGTGTTTACCAAATGAATTGAAGCTCCATGGGTTTTCCATGTCTTACAATCAATCCCAGACCCAGAAAGTATTCCCTTCATGCAAAAAGAAAATGTGGTTGATATACATTGGTTTTCTAAACACAATCAATCACAATCGTTAAAATTCACAGCAAATTTCGATGCTGACAAAAGGGGTTAGCAGATCACGGGTATTGCAATTCCAACGCCGCTGCTCACCGTCCACTCTTCCGGTCTTGCGATTGCTAACCCTGCGGTCGGCTCTTTTCCAGTAATCTTCTCCACTTAACACGCCGTCTTGCCAGTCCAAGATGTAATCAGAGACAGAGACGAGGACAATACGGCAGTCTTCCTCGAGAACCTGCCGCTCTTCGGGGCGCAACGGAATCGATGAGACGACGCGATAGGAACTGACAATGATGGCCGCTTCCAGGGACGTCAAGCACAGCAGGATATCCGGGAGCCTGCAGATGACAGTCGACACGCTAAAAGCAAGATGCGTGAGATTCGGTAGGAGCGTTTTGGCCCCCAGCAGAAGGGGGCGAGACTCCGGTGTGCCGCAGTTCAGCCCAACGTTGAACAACTCAAGGTGGGTGAGCAAGGAGAAGGTAATCCCTACTTGCACTGATGAGGTTAAACTAGCTTTGAGGGGACTGAGATGCGCACCCTTAGAGAAATAGAACGTCTCAATAGCACAATGCAACCGTCGCAGGGAGGCCGGGAGGCCGAATACTTCGGGCTTCGATCCCGAAAAAAAGAGATTCCTCATCCCAGCGCATATCTGCATCAGGCGCTCGACAGTGTCCTGCGCCTCTCCGATGAGTAAGACGTTAGCCACGACAATCTGCAAAACGCCGGGATAGGCTTCAGATACTCGTTGGATCGTGTCGATGTCACAGGCGGGAAGTTTGTTGTCGGCTCCAGAGTCGTGTAATACGATCGTGCGAAAGAGGGAAGGCTCCAACCTTGTCACCACGAGATGAGTGAGCAACAAAAACCAAGGGAAAGAGACGGACCAGGTCCTGATACGGTGACAAACAGTGAGAACTTGAAGAATTCTTTCTGGACCGGCGTATTCGAGAGCATACAGTTCAAATATGCATCGTTCCAATTCGGGTGGGAAAATGGGAGTGAGATTGCTGGCGGGCAAGATATCCTGCCTGAAGGGCCATTTCATAACTTTGGATTCGGCAGGGGAATGTTGTGGGAGGATGAGCGTTCTGCCTGTGATCCAATCGTAGGACCGCAAGAAATGAGATCACATGAGTGAGGTAACATCCGACAAGGCGGAGCCCGGGGACTTGGCGCGCCGCGTGAGAGCAACAGCGACAATTTGCTAGGGAGCTCGCTCAATAAACGGCTCCTCTCAGTCATAGATCATGTGGGTGATCTCCCCATAAGCTCTGAGCTCACAGAATTCATCAATGGTTCCTGCAATCTGAGCCGTCGACTCGGAAGGATGTCTTGTTCCAGTATGGGTGCGGAGGCCGGTTTTCTATGTTTCCTGGTCTCGCAGAATCCATCAACGGTTCCCGGAATCTAGGATACTCGCCACGAGACAGTGATATGTCGGCCCGGTCTGTTATCTTCACCAGCCTTATCACTGGCCACCATCCCTGGTTCAGGGCGGAAGATACTGATGCGGGCTACACCGCCTACCGTCCTGAAAATACCTACCGCCTGCTTGCGCCGAAAATATCGCAATCAGCGCACAACCTCTCCGCCGCTGATTTCACGAGGACCCGCTTCAGCGACCGGATATCCACGCACTCCGGACAGTCGTGACCGAAATGAAACATTTCACGATAGGGGATGATTATTGTGGAAGAGCCTCCAGGATTATCTCGCTGAGTCTTGCGACGGCGCATAACGATCCGCCGGAACACGCCGGTCTCGAATCGGTGCGTGGACGAGAAGACCCAACGACAGGCCAATACTAGCCGCCTGCAGGCATCATCCGAGCTCATTCCTGTGCTCAGCAATCGCTTTGAGTCGATGATCAACAGGTTGTCGTGCCCTGCTCAAGCTCTCGAAATCAACCAGCCGCTTGCCCTCCCACCGCGCGCCGTACTCAAAAGGTGTGTTGTTCCCGCCTCTGCCTGTTCTACCGTCTGGCAAGGTTCAACGATCTTGCGTCCGAGCGTTCCAGCTGCTCACGAATCTGGAAGTGACCTCAAATCAACCCTTCGATTGGCTGACTGTGGCACAGATTTATATCTGGCAACTGGCTTGCGTCACACTGCCGATGAAGGGCTCTGCTCCCTCAACTGGGTAAACCAGCAATTGTCTCACGGACGGCAATTTTTTCTGGGGCAAAAGAAAACACGGTCGCTTCGGACTGCGGCAAGGTTTCCTCATCGGATAAATCCCATCAGAGCGGGGATTCCCGTTTGACATTTTTTGCACCGCCCAGCAGTTGTTGCACTAAAGACCATTTCAAATGAAAGTGCGCATTGGGCCGCGTTCTATTCCCAGAGATAGATTCGTAATCCTACCATAAGGACACACGAAAGTCGACATGTGATGCGGGAAATTTACTTGACAAGATAGCGATAGGGCTCGTGTTACTATCACTGCATTCCCAGGTAGGCTCGACCCCGCGGGGACGATAAAAGCCGAGTGATGGCCGAGGGTCGGGCGAGCCGGGTCTAGAAGGGTCGAAACGTCTAGACGCCTGGGGGCTATTCCAGTAGACCACGTGCAGCAGACGTCGTACAACGTTCTAGCTCCCCGTGACTAATGTATATCACACCTACAGCCATTCGAACATATTGTTGAGATAATGTCGAGCGAGCACCTGTGATGTCTGTCCGTGGCAAGTAAAATAGGGATCTCGTTCAAAACATCTCTGTCTGGTTCGAAGATCTCACTCTTTCCGGTGATGATTTGGTCGAAGTGGTGCAAGCTTCACTGAATTTAGACCACGTTTTCTGGGTACATAACTCTAAAGGCGCGAAACGCGTGCGGTAAAATGATAATGAACTGAGCCTGAACTGAGCCAGGCAATTCCTCACTTTCAGCCCACTCGATGGGCTGCGCCGGGGTGATCAGATCGTTGAAGATGAGCAGTGTCCTCTTTCGGAAAAGTGCGTCCGTTCTCAGTGTCGCGGGAAGTCTCATGCTGTCGATTGCAGAGTTACGTCAGTCCGGGCTCGTCTAGTTTGTAAAGCAGGTACCGCTAGGTACCGGATGCTCATCCGATGCGACGTTGGCCTGCTGACTCAGCCGAAACAACGTGGATTTGTCAGCGGCACAGTACGCGCAAGCCATCGCCGACCGGACATCTTCGCCGCATTCGTTGAACCGGTGGATTTTTTGGATCAACTCTGAGTCGTGGGCTGGAATGAAAGCCGTATAAAAGGGGGGCCCTCTAGGTTTGTGCTCATTCATACTCGCCTCACCTCTTTCACGATCTTGCAGCGATATGTCTTTCTGGACCCCCCCTCCTCAGCCAGCCACCAAGCTCGGATTCTACCGCACACTCTCGGCCAAAGCGGGCGTGCATGTCTCGCCCCTCCAGCTGGGCGCCATGAGCATCGGCGACAAGTGGGACAAGCTGGGGATGGGATCTATGGACAAAGCATCCAGCTTCAAACTCCTGGACGCGTATTTTGACGCGGGCGGAAACTTCATCGACACTGCGAACGTCTAGTGCGTTGATCTCGCGGCGATACATCTCGGCAGTGCCTCTGACATGTCTCGCAGCCAGGATGAGACGTCCGAAATGTTCATCGGCGAATGGGCCGAGAAGCGCGACATCCGAGACCAGCTGGTCATCGCTACCAAGGTACTGAACCGCTCATTGAAATACAGCTGGAGGACGATGTTGAATTATCTTCAGTATACTTCTGGATTCAAAGTGCGACAGCCCAAGTACACCCAGCAGGTCAACTACGTCGGCAACAACATCAAGTCGATGAACGTCAGCGTCGATGCCAGTCTCAAAAAGCTACGCACGCACTACATCGACATCCTTTACATGCACTGGTGGGACTGGGACACCAGCATCGAGGAGGTTATGGACGGCCTGCACAACCTTGTGGTGCAGGGCAAGGTTCTCTACCTCGGTGTCTCAGACACGCCCGCCTGGGTTGTCGCGCAGGCCAACCAGTACGCCCGCGACCACGGCAAGTCACAGTTCGTGATCTACCAGGGCGCGTGGAATGTGATGGCCCGCTCGTTCGAGCGCGAAATTATCCCCATGGCTCGTGCATACGGTATGCGCGCACTATCTATGAATGACTCGAGCTTCTTGTGCTTATCCAGTTCCAGGGATGGCGCTGGCTCCGTGGAACGTCCTGGCCGCCGGCAAACTGCGCACCGATGCCGAAGAAGAGGCGCGCCGTATTTCCGGAGAGAAGGGCCGCACGATGTTTGGGCCCGATTGGGAGCGAAACGAGGACGAGAGGAAGATGTCTGCGGCCCTGGAGAAGGTGGCTGGAGAAGTCGGAGCCAAGCACATCACTTCTGGTGCGTTCCACTACCCCCAATCTCCCGCCTTTTTTAATCCGCTCCTAGTTGCGATCGCGTACTTGATGCAAAAGCTTCCCTACGTGTTCCCCATCATCGGTGGTCGCAAAGTCGAGCATCTCTTGGCGAATGTCGAGGCACTCGACATTGTCCTGACTCCGGAACACATCGCTTATCTCGAGAGCATCCTGCCATTCGACCCCGGCTTCCCCAACTTCATGATTGTACGTTTTCTCGAACTCATCGACGAAATATGCAAGCTGAAGGCCTTTCTTTCCAGGGCGATGGATTGGCGCACAGTAATCTGATGACATCTGTGACCCATTTCGAACGTTTGCCTATTCCTCAGGCTATTCGAAAGGCGTAGATACTTTGGGAGAAACACTGCGGAACCTCCATGTACTTTGACTCAATGTATATCGTACATCATGCAGTCGTTGCCTCTTCCTATTTGATTGGGGCCTCGCAACAACGGTCCGATTCGGGACCTTTTGTCATGTTCATGGGAAGCGCACAATCATTAACGTTGCCAGTTCTCCAACAAGATTTTGCGGCTCACTGAATTACATCAAGGCCTATAACCCTTTGATTTTTTTTTGTCCCGGATCTTTGAGAAACAAATGTGAGATCATGAATTTTTTCCAGATCACTGAATCTCAAAGAAAACTTATCACATCTTTGATCCTATCACGTCGAGCGCCCCTTGTACCGAAAATTCTACAACATGCTGATTGGAGGTAGTCGCTACAGTACTGCACAAGAACGACACATGCTGGCTAATACTGCGCGCTTCATGCGACAGATATCTGCAGAGACGAGCAGTCAATTCAAGTACACTGCAATGCCATAAAACGCTGGGAGTACGACCCGTAATAGAGTGCGACAGGGACAAGATGCGGAAAGTGTGCACGTGATGGGTGTCCATGATGGCTTGGATTCAATACCTCGGACAGCCCACTCTGCACAAGTGTCGACTCGGAATTCGCCCACAATGCAGAGATTCTTGTTGAGACAAATTCTCTGAGTAGAGAACGGTTCGGACGTGCGTGTGCCCTTCAGTCATCTTCTTGAGCTCTGTCATCTTGAATGACGTGTCGTCGGCCGAGTCATCTTGTGTAACAGCGAAATAGTCGACGTGTCCGCGAGATTGCGCAGCTAGCTCGTCGTATATGTAGATGTGCAAGCGTGGAGTAGGGATGCCTGGAGTACCACATGGCGGAGGATATCAGGGAGGAGTGGATCATCATCTGCCATCAACGTCTCTTTCGTCCCCCGTCCATGATGCGCAAGCAAGACCGTCCCCCCGCAAGACAAACCCCTCCGCTTCCGCCAGAGATATGGATGCAGATCCATCGAGCTTCCGTCGAACGGCTGTCCCCGGTAAACGCACTCGACGAAGGAGAAAAGAGCATGATGAGCGGGAACAGATTGAGGGCGTTTTTGCGGGTACGGGCGAGCCGTCAGTGATGATCCCTCTCGCATTCAAGCTCCTCTAGAATGCGCGTACACTGCGTCGCGTGTGTCGGGCATGGAACGAGCTGGCACGGCCGCTGTTGTATGCGCACATACGAGTACCGGATCGTGGATGGCAGTCCCTCTCCGATGCTCTCGAAGATCCTGAAACCGCTCGCTTCGTCCGCACCGCCTGGCTCTCGACCACCCGCTTCGACCTGAACGAATCCGTCCTTTGCCGCTGTGTCCATTTGCGTGTGGTCTCGCTGGGCGAATTTCCTCGACTGGAGCGTGTGGGGACGGCGGGAGGACGAGCGCTGTCTACGATGGCGCAGCTCACACATGTCGAGTGGGTCGTATCGGACTGGTCGGGACCGCTTCTCCTCGCCTTGCTCGCCGCCGCCCCAAACGTCACGCATCTGGTGCTCAAAAGCTCCTCGACGATAGGCAGGGGGCTCTCCGCGCCTGAATGCCTCGATCCTTTCCCCGCCCTCCGTTCCCTCCACTTGCTGTCCGCAATAGATCTGAACGAGGCGGATATTCACGCGATTCTCCGCGCGAGCGACGCGTTCCGCCCCTGTCTCACTCACCTGGCGATCCGCCCCAAATGTCTCTCGGACACCCTGTTCCCCGTCCTCCCTGCCCTGCGTACACTCGATCTCGGGGACTCAGCAGTGGAGTGGTTTACATTCAACGACGTGTTCGAGCGGTGTCCAAACGTCCACACTGTCGGCTATCATGCCTTCTGTGCGAGCATGGCCTCAGGCGCAAACACTCCGCGAGGCGCAGCCTCGGCTCTTGTGTGCCTACGTATCCGCCTGGATGCCTTGAGGATGTCACCCCTTGGGTTGGCACTGATCGAGCGGTGTCTGCAGACGCTCTTTGATGGTGGCCCGCTTTTTGCGAGTTTGGAGCGTATCGTATGTGAAGGAGGTGGGTGGCGATCGGCGCGGGACGAAATCGATGCAGCGGACTGGCTAATGACGGAGCTCGAGGGGAGGGGCTGTCGCATAGAGTATGCTTGATGGGAGAACGGCAGAGCTTGTCATCTCAAATCATTGATTTCTGCTTCCCTTCTGCCATCTGCTTACTGCGTGACCGTCATTATGAAGCCCAAGACCAAAGTCAAGTGAGATGCGATATGATACACTGCGAACGACTGAATACTCAGGGCCAGAGCTCCTTCCACAGTGCATCCATATCCATATTCATGTCCCGCGCACCTGCTTCGTCATCCCGCAGCGCAGGAGACTCCACATCCTGATACCCCATGTCGAACGGCACGAACGGCACCGCCGACAGCGTCTCCCCGCCGACCATCCCGAGGAGGTTCCACATCTCCGAGTCGTAGTTCGTGCCCGAGTCGAGAGCAGAGAAGATGTTGAAGTCCATCGCCTCAGCAGCAGCGGCAGGAACAGCGGGCGCGGGTTCATCCAGCGGCTGCTGCGTGATATCCATGCCTCGCCTGCGCAGGAGGAGCCCGATCCTATCGGCCTTGAGACCGTGCAGGATGTTCGCGATGGCTGTCGCGCAGGACCACGATTTCGCGATTTCGTGCAGGTAGTCGATGCAGAGATCGGTCTGGGCCAGGGAGGCTGTGAGCGTTGTGTGCCCGATACGAGCGCCCGAGAGCGAGCGGGCGGCGAGGAGGAGGTAGACGGTTCCTGCGGAGAACACGACTTGGATCTGTGGGTCCGTGAGATCCGGTGCAATACGGCACGTTTTGGGGGCACGAACCATGGTCATGGGGACGTATCTGAGACTGTAGAGCGATCGATAGCTCTGCACGAGATCCATGAGATTCTCCGCTGCCCGTTTACAAAGCTGTCAGGCCGGTCGGCCCGTATGCTGGAGGTGAAACATACTTGCAACATACCTTGACATGGTCAACTTCAGGATCCGATCCGTGCATCGGCTTGGCTTTTCTGTGAAAGAAAGGCCGGTGGAGGAGAATGAAAGACCACCAGTACATGCAATGCAGCATCAACTTATGTGGCGTGGCAAAGTCTCGGTTCGAAGCGTTGATCTCCACTTCGGGCTTCAGACGACTTTTCCATGCATGAATTTTCACGCTGGACGATTAGTCTAGAATGTGGCATCGAGATTGAGACATGCTTACTCAATTTCGCTGATCATGTGGTCGTTTATGAGGTCTCTTCTGCCCGAAACCTTGGCCAGACGATTTCTGAACGACCGGCGTCAGCCTCGGGCATCTGAAAGAGAAAAGAAACTTACACTATCTTCATGATCTTGCGAGCAATCAGCAACAAGTCGCAGGTGGCAGAGAACGTGCTTGACAAGTAATTTGCCTGGGGATCCAATCCCGAGTTGCTGTAGCTCCACGCAATCTGGTCCGATGCGGTATCCACGAACGGGACTGGCACAGTCTCTGACGGAGCAGGCAAGCTGAACTCGCGCCCCACATAGAGCGACCAGCACACATCCTGCGTGAACGTCGTCCAATACGCCCACCCCCGATCCTGCATATCAGCCGCCGTGATCCGGCCCGCCTTGACCCACGGCTGCGCGTCCATGCACAACCCAAGCGCCTGGCTTATCCGCGCGCTCATGCCAAAGTATAGATAGCCGAGCATCTGGTCGCCCTGCGTGGAATGGAAGCTGGCCAGGATCGAGAGCGCGTGGACGACGCTGATGTTCGGCTTCATGCACTCTGCCTCGATGCACCGCTTCGCGGCGTCGGCGAAATACTGCCTGGCCCGGAGGTCCCGGATGCGGGGGTCATCGGAGAACCCCGACGCGAGGGCAATCAGCGCATTGTGCAGCATGGGGGAGTAGTGCGTCGTCTTCGGGGGCGGCGAGGAGCCGGGAACGGAGAGATGGCGGTGCATGTCCCGCAGAAAGAGAGACGGGACGACGCGCATGCACCACATCGTGAAGAATTTGAACAGCAGATCGAGAATGCGGTCGTGCTCCTGTCTGCTAAGCGGGACTTCTTTGGGAAGATACCGGGCCCACTGAAACGTAGGGTCAAATTCGTTGCTGCCGTCGAGAGTGAATACATAAGTGTCGGCAGCGTGGGAGATCGCGTTCTTCTCGGAAAGCTGGGAAGATTTGGGTGGAGCGGGTGGGTTATCGATCGAGTCGGCCAGAAATCGGAAGGGCGCGGTGATGCCGTGAGATTCAAGTTCACGCTCGCCGAGCTGTGGAAACAGATCTGATATAAACGGGAGTCACAATCTTGGTGTTGCTGACCTTGAGATCCTGGGCGGGGATGCACAGCTCCTGTGCTATATCGTCCAGCTCTTCTTCCTCGACGTCTTCTCCACGGGCCCCTTCCCACGCACCGTCAGCTTGCTGATCCCCAAAGTCATTCTCCTCGTCCTCTTCGTCGAAGGAAGCCAGTGGCCGGCTGAGAGAATCGCTCTCACTCTTTGTTCGGCAAGAGCATATGGCGACGCGTTCCTCGAGAGCCCGGCAATACGCCTGCAGCGAGTCGACCTGCTTCCGCAGTGCCTCGAAATGCGCCTCCGTCCGCGGCTTGCGAACCGTTCCCTTCAACCACGTACACTGCCGGCCCCTTCGTTGGCGAAGAACGACACCCAAAGAACTGCAGACACTTCACCTCATGCATCCGCGTGGATTGCCTGCACTGCTCACACAGAGGCTTCGTGCCGTCACATCGGATGTGTCTGTCGACGTTCGACTCTTGGATATATGCGGGACACATCCCGTGCGTACCTCGCCCGGCAGACATCGCACGCCTGTGGAATGTGCTTCCTCGTCCTCTCTGCAGCCGCTTTACTCTTCCCCTTGTGCGCACTCGATTCGGCCGGCTTGTCTTTCGCGGTGCGGGGCATGATGCGGCGGCGTGTGTACTGCGAGCAGTGAGGGGGGCCGGCTTTATATCGAATGGCGCCACCAACAGCTGTACGCGAGCGGTATGACTCTTGAGTCCGTCAAAGCTTGCAGGTGCGTATCACTGGGCAGATCCGGGTCTATTCCGGGGGAAAGAACCCGTTGATGGGGCTGTGCCGGGTAGGCCTCAAGGAACCAGCACCCCATGACTAAGCGTCACAGAGCGACATTCCGTGACAAAAAATGGCAGGGGCCACAGTCAAGAAATGAAAGATATGTTCACATAGAATGTTTAGGCTCTGTTCGGCAACCGATGATGTTGAGTACCGTTGGCCATTAAGGACATGGTCTGTTTTGATAGATGCGATCGTGATTTGAGCTTGGGGGTCTTAGTGATGGAGGTGACACACTGTGACATGATCTCTGGTAGTCATTTGGAACACGTCAGTAGTGCTCGCTTCTAGGTCTTCGCCGTCACGTGACCAGGACATGGTCAACGCGTGCAGTAATATATACCCACCTGGGACTCCTGAGCACCTGCAGGCAACATATTTGAATTGTTTTCATGAGCTTTGTGTCAACGAGTAACTCATGTATGTTATACTGCCCATGACATGTGCTTTTACGAGACTGCCATCAAGGCTTATGTGTGCAGGGAAACAGTCCCGTGAAACTTTGACCCTGACTCCCTCAGTTTTTCTCGTGTCCCACATCTCTGATTCATGCCTCCTTGCACGGAGTGTGGCACACTCTTTCCTGGTCTTATCGCTAACCGCCCGTGCAACAAATGCACTCAAATCAGTCTCAACACCTCACCAATCAAGTGCGCAATGATCCGGGTGAGTGGGCTTGGGTTGGGCGCACATAAAACAATTGATCATTCTCATCCTTTTTACACAGGAGAAGCATCAGTGCCGCAACTGCTCCGTGGTCTACGGCCAGCTGCAGAAGGCGCTATGTGGAAGTTGCCTTGCTCAGTTTGGTATGTTGTCTGCGTCACTGCCTTTTTCCGGTCCACCACTCAATACAAATCCACTCAATATAAACCCAGATCCTGAAAGAATACCGGATGAGATTGCAGCAATTCCCGGGGCAAAGGACGCAATCATTCAGCATTATTTGGGGTCTGGTAGGCGTCTCCTTTCCCACTGCCGAATACAGATTCTAACATGCGACACTCAAAGGTATCCAGCCGCGAGCGGTAAACCTGAATCTTGCCAAGGCTCAACATGCCCGCCTCAACGCCGGAAGCAAGGGAGTGTCAACTGGTGGCGGCGCTCAGATCACTCGCGGTCAACAACTTGTGCTGCAACTGCAACATCAACGGCAAAAAGCCAACCGCATCACTTTTGCGATTACAATGGCAATGTCTACGGAAAAGAGAACTACAGGCGCAAGTACGTTCACAAATGTGAGTTTCAAATCATCTCAACACTTACAGATGTTATTCACAATGTTGAACCGACGGATTCCTGAAGTCACATTCCATCATAACTGCGACAAAAACGAGAGCATCGAGAATGCCGTGGACAAGATCCTAAAGACTGCTCAAGACTATCACTACAAGTCGTTCAAGGACAAGGGCGCCAGCTGATTCTTCAAATCAGACATCACAATTTACACCATCCCAAATGCCTCTTCCACAAAGCCAGTACGGGTTCCGGACAATTGCATCACGAATCTTACAGCCATGGACACGTTGGCCAAGTTCTACTCTAACAAGTATAAATCTGATTCTCAAATGAGCTGTAAGGGCAACCTCGAGACCCGATCTCAGAGTTCTGGCAAGGGAGAATCCAAAGGTGTTAATAGTGGTAGCTAGGTACAAGACCGGCATACCTGGCAAGGGAGAATCCAAAGAGAAACCGTGTTGGGGATTCTCCTTGCCAGGCGCCACTATTTATATGATACAAGAACAATAGAGCGCGCAGCAACAAACAAGGAACAATGGGAACAATAAGTACAACAGCCATGACAGAACAATGGGATGCGGAGACAATAGGAACAATGGGCACCTGACCATGTGCCCATCAGAGAGAAGCGCTCGGCGCGGCAGTCCGGGCCGCGGCACGCGACAGCTGACAGGTCACGCGAGCGCGATCACATGCCTGATCAAAGGCAGAGCGGTCTGAAGCGGGGGTTCCCCTGACATGAGCTCCAACACCATGAACCTTCGGCTGGTTGTTCCCAGAGAGAAAATTGTGAGTGTTTCTTGCCCAAAAGCAATGACGCGCCTACGGCGCTCCTGGGCTCAGAACAAGGTGGGAGGGACGGCGTAGATACCGTCGATGAGCTTCTGATTGCCCGGGACTGTGGCCGTAGAGATAGCCGTGAATTCGAGGGGTTTTTGGTCGGGCTAAGTCAGACTCAATGTGTAAAATCGTAGAGGAATAGCGGTGGCTTTGGGATGAAGATAAGCGACGACGGGAGTGAAACGACAACGTAGGGGTGAATAAAAGACAAGTCTTAGAGGTGAAGGCTCCTGAAGACTCTGTGAGAAGTGGGGTAAAATCAACCTGGATTTTTATGGACTGTTACATTTGTATTTATAATGTAGGTAGATGAATAGAGTCCGATTTTGGTTAGATAGAAGAAATAAAAGGGAACATAAGACCTATAACACAACGGAATGTGAAACTGGAGAAACTGTATTCTGAGAGAAATCCTGGACCGATCTCGTCCCTCTGGGGCTGCCTGGGCCCTTCCAGGAATTCAGTCCTAGTCTGGGGACCATTTCTGTGGCGGTCTTGCATCGTAACGCCGCGTTTGACGAGTGCTTGAAACCGGGATTGTGGATCGTTATGAGAGACCGAATATTGAGTGTTGATGGGTGATGGCAACATCGCCACTGATGCTGAACGGCACGTGGAATGACGTGGTAAGCTGCATGAAGCACAGCTTATGATGGGTGATGGGAGTATTGCCACTGATGCTGAACGTCACGTGGAATGACGTGGTAAGCTGCATGAAGCACAGCTTGTGATGTGACCGCTGTTATATCAATCAGCGCCGGTCTGGTTACACAGTCAAAGCGACCCCGAGCTCGTCAGCAACTGTCCTAATGCCTCGTGAACAGTATGGGATTGAATCCTTGGTTGAGAGTGTCAGTGCACAGTTACCTTCTGCTTTGAGACGGAAACCTTCTGCCCATGCTAGCAAGCAACATGAGGAAGTATCAGCACCCGAGCGCCGCACTGGACCTATGGTACGTTGAAGCGCATATCAGGCACCAATGCCACCGCCGCCGCGACCACCTCCGAAGCTTACGCGACCCAACGCGGAAATGGCACTTTACTGATTCCAACAGTATTCTGTCACTGGTGCTGGGCGAGAACTCACTTTTGATCTCAAGTCCGATGCTCCAATTGAGTTTATGGAAGTTGCGGACAATTGGAAGCAGGGGAAAGCTTTAGCAAAGTCCGGAGAATCTTTCTATCACACTGGCTACATCGGAAGCGGCTATACAAAGATGGTGGTCTATGTGAGTCGAGTGAAACTCTCCTGTTGCCCAGATTAACACGCAGTCCCAGGGACAGCTTCTCTCCGGTGGGAAAGAGTATGCTATTGTGCAGGCAGCCGATCCTTCTCACCCAGTGGGAACACTTTTGGAGCTTCTCCAAGAGGAGTTGCGTATACTTGCCTTCGGAGACATGATCTGGCCGGACTTTGTTAATCTTGCTCGAGAATGCCCACAGAGCATCGCTGAAGCGGTGATGAATTCCGGTACGTCTGGCCGCAAATGTGCATCTCAACTGATCACTATAAGTATGACTGTGTGCTTAGGAATACAATTCAACTTCAAGGACGCTGACGAGCGTGGATACACCCTGGCCCTGCAATCAATTGATCACATGTCACATGGTATGACGTAGCAAGCTGCTTGGTCTGACAAAGCAGCCACAATTGATCTGGCACGTGATGACAAGCATCGGGCCAGAGTCAAATTTCGGAGTTCATTCCCTCTTTGTGGCTCTAACACCTTCATTTCGGCGAAATTCAGCGCTGACTAAGTAGTAAATTAACACAGAGCTCAATGGTCACCATATCAACAGGAGGTTCAATTTATTTATCTCCTCGGACTTAATTCACACTTAGTATAAAAAACCTGTAGTACAGTACAAGAAAAACAAGAAATCTTCTTCACCCACTCTCTAGAGTCTAAAGTGACTTCCCAGTACTTTCTATCTCGCTTTCTCGGCACCTGTTTCTGCTTTATTTTCCCAACATCGCCTCCAAACCCCCATTTCGTGCTACAGACATACATATTGATCTCCCCGTCGTTCTATCGTCCTCTCGTCCTGTCCTCCGTCGTCATTATCGTCCCATCGCCTGTTCTATTGTCCCTTTGCTCCCCCTCTTGCTCACTGCTGCCCCCGCCCATTTCAGTTGAGCCTATTTCCCCGAGCCTGACCTTGTTAGGATCAGAATCCCACACACTATACTGCGCGAGCCCGAGCCGCAGCTCCCTCCCCGCGACCTCCAACTAGCCCCTCGTCTCTCCCCGTACAGCTGCGCGCCCATACGCTCCGTAGGCGTGTCATTTTGGAACCCCTGGTGGGATTTGTTCCAATTACAACATTGATTCAGGCTATAACCGCGCCCACCGCCCTTCTGAACCTCGAAATCTCCGTCTAGAGTTCAGGGCTATCTCCCAGAATCCTCTCAATCTCTCAGACGCAGCGCATCACACCGATTCGTCCTCAGAGGACTTATTGGTTCCTGTTCCTCACGGACTCCCTCATCACTACAACTCGGATTCACCACATTCTAACCTGCACACCATCGACTTCCTTACCGATTCCTTGTCCTTGTCGCAGTCCTCATCACCTTCTTTCATTCTCCGTCCCATATCACCCTCCCCGTCACCTCCACCGCCTCCACCGCCTCCGAACCAGAACATGGCAGCTGTTGTGCCCATGCCCGCCCGTGGTGCCCGAGGAGCACCTGAATTCGACCCATCAAAGCCCCGTGAGCTTCCTCGATTTTTCACGGACCTGGAATACCATTTCGGGCTTGCCAGCATTGCCGATGCTCAAGAACGGAAGCGCCACGCCCTGCGGTTTCTTCCTTTCGATGAGGCTGAACTTTGGGAGTCTCTAGACTCGTTTTCGGCGCCCCACAACTACGACGCATGGAAAGCTGAAGTTTTGAAGCTTTATCCCGGCACGGATTCTGACCGCAAATATGCGACTTCGGACCTCCATGCGCTCATTGGCAAATACGCCAGCTCGGGGATTCACTCACGCGCTGAATATAGCGAATTTTATCGCCTTTTCCTGGTCATCTCGAAATACCTCATATTAAAGCAACGGCTGTCTCTGGTTGAGCAGTCCCGGGCGTTTCGAACCGCCATCGCTCCTGCCTCGCTTTGGAACCGCGTGCACCAGCGGCTACAAATTAAGAAGCCTGATGTTCATCCTGAAGACCCATATGAACTCGGTGATATGAACGAAGCCGTGGAATTTGTTTTGGCTGATTCCACTGGCTCATTTTCGTTCCAGACCACGGCGCCTCCAGCTGCCTCGTCCCCGGTCACTGTCAAGTCCGAAGCTGACCCTAATTCGGCTATTCTCGGCGAAATCCTCAAGCTCCTCGTGGCGCAGAACGCTGCACGCCTAGGCCCTGCGCCCGCGGTTTCATTGACCACGCCGTTACCCTCATACCCTGCGCCTCCACGTGACTCGAACTGCTCATATTGCAGTGAATCTGGGCATTTTATTGCACGCTGCCCTCGTGTTGAGGATGACATACGCGCAGGCAAGTGCAAACGCAACATTGAAGGACAAGTTGTCCTACCTAGTGGCGCCTACATCCCACGCCGTATCGCGGGAGCTAACTTACGTGCTCGATTCGACGAATGGCACCGGCAGAATCCCGGACAAACAGCCGCCTCAAATTTCCAGGACGTCTCAACGAATTTCCTTTCGTCCAATAAACTCAGTCCTCCTGTGTCTACCTTCTCTCTCACGGATTCTGAACGTTTGGAGCAGCTAGAGCGCGAAATTTGGGCAGTCCGTACTCGACAACAAGCCCGTGCTGCGATCGAAGCCAGAGATCGATCTGGGGATCCTACCGAAGCTCCTGAACAGGCCATTCGCTCGACACCGCCCCCAGCTCGTATTCCAGCCCCTGCTGTTGCTACGCCGGCCCGTGCTCCGGTTTCAGCTCCGGCCCCTGCGCCTGCTATTTCTCCGACCAACGCTGTGCCCGAGCATCCGTATGCCCGTGCAAGAGACGCCGCTTATGCGCCACCACAAGACCGCAATTTTGGCGCACGAGTTCCGGCCCCAGTAGCCAAGAAAAACGAACCGGCCTATCGTTCCTCAGCCCCGGTTTACAACGAGAAACACGCCGACGCTGTATTTGGACGCATAATGGACACAAAAATCGAGAACTCAGTCCAGGAGTTGATGTCTATTTCCCCCGAGGTGCGCTCCCGCATGCGCGATGCTACCAGTAGCCGTCGAGTTGCTCCGGCTGCTGATGGTAAAACCGCGGCCCCGCCAGTCTCAGCGAACGTTTATGAGCAATATACCGTCGATCCCCTGCCACCAGACGCTTACATCGAGACCCTGGACGAGCAGAAGCGCAGTGACGCACGAAACACTGCATTTTTCGACTCGATGCCCGTTGGTTACATGAATTCAACCCTTCCACCTGGCGCCATCATTATTCCGGACTATTACGAAACGTTGGTTCATTCCGGCACGTCTATTGACGACCTAGTTGTCTCCCTGGAGTCTTCGGCCATTCGATCTGTCATTCCCGTGGTTGACAACCGGCTCCGAGTTGAATCCATCATCGACGGCGGATCTCAAATCATCGCAATGTCTGAGGCAGTCTGCCACCAGCTGGGCTTGTCCTACGATCCCATGGTTGTCCTTCGAATGCAGTCAGCAAACGGATCGATTTCCCCCTCCCTTGGCCTTGCACGGAACATCCCTTTCGCGTTCGGAGATATCACCCTCTATTTGCAGGTTCATGTTGTACGAAATCCAGCTTACGACATCCTTCTGGGACGTCCCTTCGATGTCCTGACGGAAAGCATCATCCGAAATTATGCCGACGAGAACCAGACAATCACCATTCGAGATCCAAACACCGGCAAGATCACCACAATTGCTACTGTTCCCCGTGGCTCTCGTCCCCGGATCCAGGATTTTCCCCACTCGAGGATTTGATCCCAGATCAAGGAGAGGCCGCTTTTATCATCGTACCTGCACCTCAGTTACCACCGCCATCACGCGGTTCTCCCCCCGCGGGGTACCTACTGGGTACCCTCAGACGTCTTGCTGAGGGTACCCAGTAGGTACCCCCTGGCGGGGGGTGGGGGGGCCATTTAGTCGATTTAGTAGCGGGGGCATATGCGGGGGTCAGGAGGAGGGGGGGTGTATGTAGCATGTGACTTGTCCATAAGAGCGGGTAGCTGGGCGGGAAAAAAAAATCCAATCACATGACGCGCTGCATGGGCGGGATGGCGGGATAAAAAAATCACGTGATGCGCTGCACCAAATATTACCAAAATGCTGGCAGGGGTTGGCGGCGTCATTGGCGGGGTCACTACCACCCCCCCGCACACCATGGCGGGCAGTGGGCGCATTATCACGTGACTTTTTGGGCGCCTTTTTTGCAGCATTTGGCATGATTTTGGAAATGCTGCTTGATACATTGCATGCTGTGGCAGACAATGGGCGCAAAATCACGTGATTTTCCGCCAAAAAAATGGAAGACTCCCCAAATCATCCCAGTATAATTTCCATAGGTAAATAGGCTAGTTAAACATGAACTTGAGCTTAGAAAAACCAAAATGCACCCTGCACAATGGGATTGGTGACACACTTGATCCCATCATTTGGCAGGGCCTGCCGCGGGGGGTGCCGCGGGGGGTGCCGCGGGGGGTGCCGCGGGGGGTGCCGCAGGGGGTGCCGCGGGGGGTGATGCGGGGGCTGCCCCAGGGTTGGTCTGTTATGATCCATTTTTGTTCATTGAAGATCTTGTAGAGGTGAGCAGGGCAACAGGCCAACTGGGAATTTATAGGAAGACATTGAAATTGATGCAGGGGTCAGATGCGGGGCCCACTGCAAGGTCTACTGCAGGGGCAGGGGTGCATTATATCAAATTTCGATGTATCTATTCTGGCCATGGCCATAGAATGTCACATAATTATCCTTCAATTTGGCAGGGGTTTCTTGGTATGGTCTGCAGCTAAAGATATTTGATTCCCTTGTGCTTTAGCAGAGCCTGGGATATTGAAAACATGCAATAGCACCTGTATAATCTGTCTATGTAGGGTCAAATACAAGTTATAACTTGGTACATTTGGGCATGGTCTGCTCAAGCTATTAGGTCGAATTTAATGTTTGAAAAATGCGCAACTTGATTTGTTTGGCAAATCCCCCAAGGGAGTTTTCCATGTGCAGCCAAATTGATCGCCAGGAATAGCTACTGCTCCTTGTCCCTGTCTGTTTGCTTCCAATAGTCTGTCTGCTCCCAAATCTTCCTCTCCATTTTCAGGATATCTGATACAGGTGTTAGGATTGTTGATTGATGGATTTCATATTCCTTGTCTACACACCATTTAGACACTTTAATGGATGTGATAATACTGTGAACACTAACAATTGATTAGGCAGCACTTTTGTCCATCCAATCCTTGCAGGGGCTGGGGCAGGGTTGATGGTGGGGGCTGCCGCGGGGGCTGCTGCGGGGGGTGCCGCGGGGGGTGCCCAAGCCTCTGCCAGCCTACCCAATGTGGATCAACTACAGGATCACTTTCCAAAGCTTCTGTACTGCAACCCGAGTGACTTCCAGGTTACCTTTACCCAATTCCAGTGACACAACTTGCCTGCTCTTGTTTCTGGCCGACAATTGATTTTATAAGCTTGAGTGTGTATGTGCACTTTTTGGTGGGAAAGGAGGCCATTTGGTGAGGGGCAGGGCACCGAAACATTGTCAAATACCACATTAAACATGACCAGTGGCTTACATCTCTTCAAACTGGCCCCTATCTCATGTTTATCAAGACCCTATTTTTCGGACCCATTTCAAGTTTTTGAATGGTTCCAGGGTCCAGGGCTCTCAGAATTTGTTTCAGACACTGCCAAGGGGTATATCATTCAGCTGTATTGAGTTGTTCATTTGTAGAAAATATATTTTTTGCAATACCCAAAGTGAACTATGTTGAACCATTATCTATGTAGGAACCTTGAGCAACTGTGAACTGTTTTCATGTTTCGAATTTTGGATGGACAAATGATATGAAATACCTACATATTCAACAAGAACAGCATAGGGAGACCTTATTCCGATGGTTTTCAGCTGCATAACTGTAGAAACAGTGTCAGAAGAGCAGGAAACACTTAGGTACGACGTTTATACAGGTTCTGATTGGCTGGTGACTTGACGTGTTCCGAGCTGTCAGATTATGTAATCTTACATATGAGAAGATGGCAGGGGCAAGGCACCGGTGCAGCGGGGGGTGTGGCAGGGGGTGTCAGCCTGGCGGGGGTGCATGCGGGGGTGCAGTGGGGGGTGCCAGTTTGGCGGGGGGGTGCCTGCAGGGGTGCCAGTGGGGGTGCAGGTAGAGTTGCAGGCAGTGAGTTATGGCAAGAACGTATACAGTCCCAGTAGCAAAAGCAATCATGTATGTTTCTGCAGTTTGTCTTGCAAGTATCCAAGCTCTAAGTGGAAAGAATTTTGTATATGAAATCTGAATTCATGCTCAATCTCTGGCTATTGTGAGACAACTTATTAGTGAGTTAGTTCATCCTCTTATATACGACCCAGGAATGAATTGAGGGCATGTCAAATCCGCTATGTTCCATCTGTTCATGTTGCAGCTTGAGAAAATCATTTGCAAAGCATCACAGAACTTCTGATTTTCAATGAGTCCCAGTCAGGAAGTGAGACATTCAATGTGTACTTGACATGTGGTACAATGTGCCGCAGGGTAAGATTACACTGTGCTAACAGTGTGAACAATTGACTAATAGCCATGTATGTAGAATGAGCGCACCAAAAAATCAATGAGATGACAGTGGACCCAGTGCAGCCAACCTACCCACCCTGCCGGTCAACACATGAACAAATCATAACTTGTATTTGACCCTACATAAACAGATTATACAGGTGCTATTGCATGTTTTCAATATCCCAGGCTCTGCTAAAGCACAAGGGAATCAAATATCTTTAGCTGCAGACCATACCAAGAAACCCCTGCCAAATTGAAGGATAATTATGTGACATTCTATGGCCATGGCCAGAATAGATACATCGAAATTTGATATAATGCACCCCTGCCCCTGCAGTAGACCTTGCAGTGGGCCCCGCATCTGACCCCTGCATCAATTTCAATGTCTTCCTATAAATTCCCAGTTGGCCTGTTGCCCTGCTCACCTCTACAAGATCTTCAATGAACAAAAATGGATCATAACAGACCAACCCTGGGGCAGCCCCCGCATCACCCCCCGCGGCACCCCCTGCGGCACCCCCCGCGGCACCCCCCGCGGCACCCCCCGCGGCACCCCCCGCGGCAGGCCCTGCCAAATGATGGGATCAAGTGTGTCACCAATCCCATTGTGCAGGGTGCATTTTGGTTTTTCTAAGCTCAAGTTCATGTTTAACTAGCCTATTTACCTATGGAAATTATACTGGGATGATTTGGGGAGTCTTCCATTTTTTTGGCGGAAAATCACGTGATTTTGCGCCCATTGTCTGCCACAGCATGCAATGTATCAAGCAGCATTTCCAAAATCATGCCAAATGCTGCAAAAAAGGCGCCCAAAAAGTCACGTGATAATGCGCCCACTGCCCGCCATGGTGTGCGGGGGGGTGGTAGTGACCCCGCCAATGACGCCGCCAACCCCTGCCAGCATTTTGGTAATATTTGGTGCAGCGCATCACGTGATTTTTTTATCCCGCCATCCCGCCCATGCAGCGCGTCATGTGATTGGATTTTTTTTTCCCGCCCAGCTACCCGCTCTTATGGACAAGTCACATGCTACATACACCCCCCCTCCTCCTGACCCCCGCATATGCCCCCGCTACTAAATCGACTAAATGGCCCCCCCACCCCCCGCCAGGGGGTACCTACTGGGTACCCTCAGCAAGACGTCTGAGGGTACCCAGTAGGTACCCCGCGGGGGGAGAACCGCGTGATGGCGGTGGTAACTGAGGTGCGTACCTGACCCACAAGACCCCCAAAAACTCATTCTCGAAGCCTCCGTTTCACTCCCTGATAATTATTCGTCTGCTGACCTCAATATTCTTTATCTTACAGGTTGTGATAATTTGGACCAATATTCGGAAAAATTGCAGTATGCATACTCAAACGCACAACCGTTATCTACTGCGGGGTCCAAGTCCCCACCGGGGGATTCAACTCCCCCGTTCATTTTGCCATTCGCATCGCCATCTGTCTTCACTTCATACGACGTGTCTGTCCCCCTCTACAACCAATCCACATCTGCTTCCAATCCTTATGCCTCCTCTCACGTCGATGTGTTTGCCAAGAAACGATACAAACCAGTAGCGCAAAAAGTGCGCCCTGTACTTGGTACTCTACCCGAGCACTTCCGAATTGTCCGTGAAATGCGGGGTGATCCACTTGCAGCCCTTCCTACCCTCGACCCCCATCCACCTCCGTTTGTTCCGACTGGCCGCTACACCTTCGAACGCCATGATATCATCGATGCCCTTCATCCCGGGGACTTCCTGTGGCCCGAAGAACGACGATTAATGCACCATTTCATGTGTCTGCACAATGACGGCTTCGCTTGGACAGATATTGAGCGAGGAAAATTCCGTGCCGACTTCTTCCATCCCGTGGTCATGCCGGTGATCCCACACAAGCCATGGGTCCAGCGCAACATTCCCGTTCCACCAGGCATCTACAACGAAGTGTGTGAGCTGATCCGCCGCAAGATGGCAGCTGGCGTCTACGAACCGTCAAATTCCTCATACCGGTCGCGCTGGTTCTGCGTGGTAAAGAAGGACGGCAGCAGCCTCCGTCTTGTCCACAGTCTCGAGCCGCTAAACGCTGTCACCATTCAGCACTCGGGTGTTCCACCACTCACCGATCAAGTTGCTGAGCAGTTTGCGGGCCGCGCATGTGGCGGCATCCTTGATCTCTACGTCGGATATGATGAGCGCGTGCTCGATGAATCCTCCCGTGACTTCACCACGTTCCAGTCACCTTTTGGCGCCCTGCGACTCACCAGTTTACCTATGGGATGGTCAAACTCGGTCCCAATCTTCCACGACGACGTTACCTTCATCCTTCAGCCCAAAATCCCTCACTTCACCATTCCCTATATCGACGACACCCCAGTCCGTGGACCAGCAACCCGTTACGAGCTCCCCGGCGGCGGTTACGAGGTGATCCCAAGCAATCCCGGGATTCGACGGTTTGTCTGGGAGCACTTCCAGACGCTCAATAGGATTGTACAACGGATGAAATACTGCGGAGGTACCTTCTCTGGGCCCAAGGCCATTCTATGCGCCGAAACAATCACGGTCCTCGGCCACGTCTGCACGTACGAAGGGCGCATCCCTGACCCCTCCCGCGTCGAGAAGATAGCCAGTTGGGGACCGTGCCGTGATCTGTCCGAAGTCCGCGCTTTCCTTGGCACGGTTGGCGTGGTGCGAATGTTCATCCGTGATTTTGCACGCCGGGCAAGCCCTCTCGTATCGCTGACCCGAAAAGACGTCCCATTTGTCTTTGGCAACGAACAGGTCAGAGCTCAAGACGATCTGAAAGCAGCCCTACTGAACTCACCGGCGCTCCGTCCTCTCGACTACACGTCCCTGGCCCCAGTGATCCTCTCAGTCGATACGTCCTACATTGCCGTTGGCTCGACCCTTGCGCAGTGTGATCCAAAGAATCTAGCTCGACGGTTCTACGCACGCTTTGGATCCATCACGCTAAACGAGCGTGAATCACGGTTTTCGCAGCCCAAGCTCGAGCTGTATGGTTTGTTTCGAGCCCTTCGAGCATGGAAGATGCACTTAATTGGTTTGCGCAACCTTGTGGTTGAAGTGGACGCACGGTACATCAAAGGAATGCTGGCGAACCCAGATTTAGCGCCCAACGCAGCAATCAACAGGTGGATTTTGAGCATACTCACCTTCCATTTCGAGCTCGTTCATGTCCCGGGCATCTCTCACCGTCCCGATGGTCTTTCTCGGCGGCCCCCACAGCCTGGCGATACAGCAGAACAAGACGACGATTTCGACGACTGGATTGATCAGCTTCATGGGTTTGTGCATATGGTCAATGACGCACCGTATCTCCAGACTGGATCTCAACGACAAGTGGCTACTCTGCTCAACGAGACACCCTTGGACGTACCAGCGAGTGTCGTTGACGCTCCAACGCCCCCTCTGTCTTACACGGACGTCCCTCGATCATCAGCAGATCTGCTTGCGGATCACCGAGTCTACTTGGTCCAAGCCTGGCATGGAAACTTGCAGCGTCCACGCGACATGTCCGACGCCGAATACAAGACATTTGTGCGCTATTGCATGGAGTTCTTCATCAGCGACGGCGCACTATGGCGGAAAGACTCACATGGACGACATAAACTGGTTGTGCCCCCTGCACGTCGAATCTTCATTATGCGATCTGCGCACGATGACACAGGCCACAAAGGCTTCTTTGCGACGCGTGCGCTAATCTTCGAGCGGTTCTGGTGGCCACATCTCTCGAGTGACGTGGTGTGGTACGTTCGCACCTGTGATCTGTGTCAGCAACGGCAAACGCGCAGGATCCACATACCGCCCGTAGTCGCAACCCCGGCACCAATCTTCGCGAAAATGTACATGGATACGATGCACTTACCAACCAGCGGAGGCTTCAAGTACGTTGTCCAAGGGCGTTGTTCGTTGACCCACTACCCCGAATGGCGCATGCTTCGACAAGAAAACGCGGTGGCGATCGCAACGTGGATCTTCCAGGACATCTCGTGTCGCTGGGGGACATTAGTCGAGATTGTGACGGACAACGGGACACCGTTCGTGAAAGCGCTCACTCACCTTGAGAGACAATACAACGTCCGGCACATTCGAATTTCCGGTTACAATTCACAGGCAAACCTGGCGGAACGCCCACATTTCGACGTCCGGGAGTCCCTCTTCAAAGCCGCGGACGGAATCCAGTCCAAATGGCACTCGACAGCCCACTCAGTCTTCTGGGCAGATCGAGTGACTGTGCGTCGACGTATGGGATGCTCACCGTTCTTTGCCGTCACCGGCGCGCACCCGTTGCTTCCACTCGACATCTCCGAAGCGACCTACCTGCTCCCGGCCCACGCATCCGTCCTTTCGTCCACGGAGCTCATCTCACACCGTGCCATCGCCCTGCAGAAGCGCCGGGAACAAATGGTGTTCCTCCATTCCGCCGTCCTCGAGGCCCGCGTGCAAGCAGCAATCCGTTTTGAGCAAGAGCACGCCCACACAATCCGCGACTACGATTTTCAGCGCGGCGACCTGGTCTTGATGAGAAATACGGCGATCGAGAAGTCCCTAAGCAGGAAAATGCGCAAGCGCTACCTGGGACCGCTGATAGTCGTCTCAAGGAATCGGGGAGGCGCTTACATCGTCTGTGAGCTTGACGGCTCAGTTTTCCACCGGCCTATTGCCGCATTTCGCGTCATACCTTATTTTGCGCGCCGCGCTATCCCCCTGCCCCCACTCGAAGATCTGCTCGACATTTCGACGGAACGTTTGCGTGAGCTCGAGGAATCGCTCCTGGCGGACCCAGAAGAGATCGACAGAGAATCAGGGCCTCAGAGCGATTTTGGCACCGCTGAAGCAGAGCTCTAGCAGCCCAATTGCTGATAGCAGAGTCCGCACAACGCACCTGGTTTGATCGACCCCAAAATCCAATAATCCCCCTCATTTCAGCCTGATTTCGATTCGACGACTGACTGGGGACAGTCAGATTTTCAGTTGGAGGGAGATGACGAGCGTGGATACACCCTGGCCCCGCAATCAATTGATCACATGATCACATGTCACATGGTATGACGTAGCAAGCTGCTTGGTCTGACAAAGCAGCCACAATTGATCTGGCACGTGATGACAAGTGTCGGGCCGAAATCAAATTTCGGAGTTCATTCCCTCTTGGTGGCTCTAACACCTTTCATTTCGGCGAAATTCAGCACTGACTAAGTAGTAAATTGACATAGAGCTCAATGGTCACCATATCAACAGGAGGTTCAATTTACTTATCTCCTTCTGATTTGATTCACACTTAGTATAAAAAACCTGTAGTACAGTACAAGAAAAACAAGAAATCTTCTTCACCCACTCTCTAGAGTCTAAAGCGACCTCCCAGTGCTTTCTATCTCGCTTTCTCGGCGCCCGCTTCTGCATTATTTTCCCAACATCGCCCCCAAACCCCTATTTCGTGCTACAGACATACATATTAATCTCCCCGTCGTTCTATCGTCCTCTCGTCCTGTCCTCCGTCGTCATTATCGTCCCATCGCCCGTTCTATTGTCCCTTTGCTCCCCCTCTTGCTCACTGCTGCCCCCGCCCATTTCAGTTGAGCCTATTTCCCCGAGCCTGACCTTGTTAGGATCAGAATCCCACACACTATACTGCGCGAGCCCGAGCCGCAGCTCCCTCCCCGCGACCTCCAACTAGCCCCTCGTCTCTCCCCGTACAGCTGCGCGCTCATACGCTCCGTAGGCGTGTCACCGTGCTCCGGTTTCAGCTCCGGTCCCTGCGCCTGCTATTTCTCCGACCAACGCTGTGCCCGAGCATCCGTATGCTCGCGCAAGAGACGCCGCTTATGCGCCACCACAAGACCGCAATTTTGGCGCACGAGTTCCGGCCCCAGTAGCCAAGAAAAACGAACCGGCCTATCGTTCCTCAGCCCCGGTTTACAACGAGAAACACGCCGACGCTGTATTTGGACGCATAATGGACACAAAAATCGAGAACTCAGTCCAGGAGTTGATGTCTATTTCCCCCGAGGTGCGCTCCCGCATGCGTGATGCTACCAGTAGCCGTCGAGTTGCTCCGGCTGCTGATGGTAAAACCGCGGCCCCGCCAGTCTCAACGAACGTTTATGAGCAATATACCGTTGATCCCCTGCCACCAGACGCTTACATCGAGACCCTGGACGAGCAGAAGCGTAGTGATGCACAAAACGCTGCGTTTTTCGACTCAATGCCTGCTGGTGACATGAATTCGGCCCTTCCATCTGGCGCCATCATTATTCCGGACTATTACGAAACATTGGTTCATTCCGGCGCGTCTATTGACGACCTGGTTGTCTCTCTGGAGTCTTCGGCCATTCGATCTGTCCTTCCAGTGGTTGACAACCGACTCCGAGTTGAATCCATCATCGACGGCGGATCTCAAATCATCGCAATGTCTGAGGCGGTCTGCCACCAGCTTGGCTCATCTTACGACCCCACGGTTGTTCTCCGAATGCAGTCAGCAAACGGATCGATCTCCCCCTCTCTTGGCCTCGCACGGAACGTTCCTTTCGCGTTCGGGGATATCACCCTCTACTTGCAGGTTCATGTTGTACGAAATCCTGCTTACGACATCCTCCTGGGACGTCCCTTCGATGTCCTGACGGAAAGCATCATCCGAAATTATGCCGACGAGAACCAGACGATCACCATTCGAGATCCAAACACCGGCAAGATCACCACAATTGCTACTGTTCCCCGTGGCTCTCGTCCCCGGATCCAGGATTTTCCCCACTCGAGGATTTGATCCCAGATCAAGGAGAGGCCGCTTTTATCATTGTACCTGACCCACAAGACCCCCAAAAATTGATTCTCGAAGCCTCTGTTTCACTCCCTGATAATTATTCGTCTGCTGACCTCAATATTCTTTATCTTACAGGTTGTGATAATTTGGACCAATATTCGGAAAAATTGCAGTATGCATACTCAAACGCACAACCGTTATCTACTGCGGGGTCCGAGTCCCTACCGGGGGATTCAACTCCCCCGTTCCGTTTTCCAGGCGCTTCGACCTCTGCCTTCACTCAATACCAAGTGTCTGTCCCTCTCTATAACCAATCTACATCTGCTTCCAATCCTTATGCATCCTCCCACGTTGACGTGTTCGCCAAGAAGCGATACAAACCGGTAGCGCAAAAAGTGCGCCCAGTCCTTGGTACTCTACCCGAGCACTTTCGAATTGCCCATGAAATACGGGGTGATCCACTTGCCTCCCTTCCTACCCTCGATCCCCATCCTCCTCCGTTTGTCCCGACTGGCCGCTATACCTCAGAGCGCCATGATATCATCGACTCCCTTCATCCCGGGGATTTCCTGTGGCCCGAGGAACGACGATTAATGCACCATTTCATGTGCCTGCACAATGATGGCTTCGCTTGGACAGATATTGAGCGAGGAAAATTCCGTACCGACTTCTTCCATCCTGTGGTCATGCCGGTGATCCCACACAAGCCATGGGTCCAGCGCAACATTCCCGTTCCACCAGGCATCTACAGCGAAGTGTGTGAGTTGATCCGCCGCAAGATGGCAGCTGGCGTCTACGAACCATCAAATTCCTCATACCGGTCGCGCTGGTTCTGCGTGGTAAAGAAGGATGGCAGCAGCCTCCGTCTTGTCCACAGTCTCGAGCCGCTAAACGCTGTCACCATTCAGCACTCAGGTGTTCCACCACTCACCAATCAAGTTGCTGAGCAGTTTGCGGGCCGCGCATGTGGCGGCATCCTTGATCTCTACGCCGGATATGATGAGCGCGTGCTCGATGAATCCTCCCGTGACTTCACCATGTTCCAGTCACCTTTTGGCGCCCTGCGACTCACCAGTTTACCTATGGGATGGTCAAACTCGATCCCAATCTTCCACGACGACGTTACCTTCATCCTTCAGCCCGAAATCCCTCACTTCACCATTCCCTATATCGACGACACCCCAGTCCGTGGACCAGCAACCCGTTACGAGCTCCCCGGCGGCAGTTACGAGGTGATCCCAAGCAATCCCGGGATTCGACGGTTTGTCTGGGAGCACTTCCAGACGCTCAATAGGATTGTACAACGGATGAAATACTGCGGAGGTACCTTCTCTGGGCCCAAGGCCATTCTATGCGCCGAAACGATCACAGTCCTCGGCCACGTCTGCACGTACGAAGGGCGCATCCCTGACCCCTCCCGTGTCGAGAAGATAGCCAGTTGGGGACCGTGCTGTGATCTGTCCAAAGTCCGCGCTTTCCTTGGCACGGTTGGCGTGGTGCGAATGTTCATCCGTGATTTTGCGCGCTGGGCAAGCCCTCTCGTATCGCTGACCCGAAAAGACGTCCCATTTGTCTTTGGCAACGAACAGGTCAGAGCTCAAGACGATCTGAAAGCAGCCCTACTGAACTCACCGGCGCTCCGTCCTCTTGACTACACGTCCCTGGCCCCAGTGATCCTCTCAGTCGATACGTCCTACATCGCCGTTGGCTCGACCCTTGCGCAGTGTGATCCAAAGAATCTAGCTCGACGGTTCTACGCACGTTTTGGATCCATCACGCTAAACGAGCGCGAATCGCGGTTTTCGCAGCCCAAGCTCGAGCTGTATGGTTTGTTTCGAGCCCTTCGAGCATGGAAGATGCACTTAATTGGTTTGCGCAACCTTGTGGTTGAAGTGGACGCACGGTACATCAAAGGAATGCTGGCGAACCCAGATTTAGCGCCCAACGCAGCAATCAACAGGTGGATTTTGAGCATACTCACCTTCCATTTCGAGCTCGTTCATGTCCCGGGCATCTCTCACCGTCCCAATGGTCTTTCTCGGCGGCCCCCACAGCCTGGCGATACAGCAGAAGAAGACAATGATTTCGATGACTGGATTGATCAGCTACATGGCTTTGTGCATATGATCAACGACGCACCGTACCACCGGAACGGCACCCAGCAACAAGTGACTACCTTCCTTGACGAGACACCCTTGGATGTACCAGAGAGTGTCATGGACGCTCCAACGCCCCCTCTTTCCTATACAGACGTCCCTCAATCACCAGCGGATCTGCTTGCGGATCACCGAGTCGACTTGGTCCAAGCCTGGCATGGGAACTTGCAGCGTCCCCGCAACATGTCTGACACCAAATACAAGACATTTGTACGCTATTGCATGGAGTTCTTCATCAGCGATGGCGCATTATGGCGGAAGGACTCACATGGACGACATAAGCTTGTCGTGCCCCCCACGCGTCGAATCTTCATCATGCGATCCGCACACAACGACACAGGCCACAAAGGCTTCTTTGCGACGCGTGCGCTAATCTTCGAGCGGTTCTGGTGGCCACATCTCTCAAGTGACGTGGTGTGGTACGTTCGCACCTGTGATCTGTGTCAGCAACGGCAAACGCGCAGGATCCACATACCGCCCGTAGTCGCAACCCCGGCACCAATCTTCGCGAAAATGTACATGGATACGATGCACTTACCAACCAGCGGAGGCTTCAAGTACGTTGTCCAAGGGCGTTGTTCGTTGACCCACTACCCCGAATGGTGCATGCTTCGACAAGAAAATGCGGTGGCGATTGCAACGTGGATCTTCCAGGACATCTTGTGTCGCTGGGGAACATTAGTCGAGATCGTGACAGACAACGGGACGCCATTTGTGAAAGCGCTCACACACCTTGAGAAACAATGCAACATCCGGCACATTCGAATCTCCGGTTACAATTCCCAGGCAAACCTGGCGGAGCGCCCACATTTCGACGTCCGGGAGTCCCTCTTCAAGGCCGCAGATGGGATCCAGTCCAAATGGCACTCGACAGCACACTCAGTCTTCTGGGCAGATCGAGTAACTGTACGTCGACGTATGGGGTGCTCACCATTCTTTGCCGTCACCGGCGCGCACCCGTTGCTTCCACTCGACATCTCCGAAGCGACCTACCTCCTCCCGGCCCCCGCATCCGTCCTTTCGTCCACGGAACTCATCTCACACCGTGCCATCGCCCTGCAGAAGCGCCGGGAGCATATGTTGTTCCTCCATTCCGCTGTCCTCGAGGCCCGTGTGCAAGCAGCGATCCGTTTTGAGCAAGAGCACGCCCACACAATCCGCGACTACGATTTTCAGCGCGGCGACCTGGTCTTGATGAGAAATACGGCGATCGAGAAGTCCCTAAGCAGGAAAATGCGCAAGCGCTACCTGGGACCGCTGATAGTCGTCTCAAGGAATCGGGGAGGCGCTTACATCGTCTGTGAGCTTGACGGCTCAGTTTTCCACCGGCCTATTGCCGCATTTCGCGTCATACCTTATTTTGCGCGCCGCGCTATCCCCCTGCCCCCACTCGAAGATCTGCTCGACATTTCGACGGAACGTTTGCGTGAGCTCGAGGAATCGCTCCTGGCGGACCCAGAAGAGATCGACAGAGAATCAGGGCCTCAGAGCGATTTTGGCACCGCTGAAGCAGAGCTCTAGCAGCCCAATTGCTGATAGCAGAGTCCGCACAACGCACCTGGTTTGATCGACCCCAAAACCCAATAATCCCCCTCATTTCAGCCTGATTTCGATTCGACAACTGACTGGGACAGTCAGATTTTCAGGTGGAGGGAGATGACGAGCGTGGATACACCCTGGCCCTGCAATCAATTGATCACATGTCACATGGTATGACGTAGCAAGCTGCTTGGTCTGACAAAGCAGCCACAATTGATCTGGCACGTGATGACAAGCATCGGGCCAGAGTCAAATTTCGGAGTTCATTCCCTCTTTGTGGCTCTAACACCTTCATTTCGGCGAAATTCAGCGCTGACTAAGTAGTAAATTAACACAGAGCTCAATGGTCACCATATCAACAGGAGGTTCAATTTATTTATCTCCTCGGACTTAATTCACACTTAGTATAAAAAACCTGTAGTACAGTACAAGAAAAACAAGAAATCTTCTTCACCCACTCTCTAGAGTCTAAAGTGACTTCCCAGTACTTTCTATCTCGCTTTCTCGGCACCTGTTTCTGCTTTATTTTCCCAACATCGCCTCCAAACCCCCATTTCGTGCTACAGACATACATATTGATCTCCCCGTCGTTCTATCGTCCTCTCGTCCTGTCCTCCGTCGTCATTATCGTCCCATTGCCTGTTCTATTGTCCCTTTGCTCCCCCTGTTGCTCACTGCTGCCCCCGCCCATTTTAGTTGAGCCTATTTCCCCGAGCCTGACCTTGTTAGGATCAGAATCCCACACACTATACTGCGCGAGCCCGAGCCGCAGCTCCCTCCCCGCGACCTCCAACTAGCCCCTCGTCTCTCCCCGTACAGCTGCGCGCCCATACGCTCCGTAGGCGTGTCAACGCATTTGTAGGCAAGTTTGTCTTCAACGAGAGTGTGGATGAAGACTACATTAATCATCAGCTGCCTCACAATTATTTTCTTGCCACACCGCTTCTCCTGTGTGGACCAATTGACAAGCCACTACAAAAGTTTACCGGTAACAATAACTGTGGGGAGCCTCCTGGCCCTCGTGACATCCGAACAGCTATTTGGGACAAGGGCCACAAGGGTATCGAGGCCTTCCAAAATCACCACCTGGAGGCATGCACAGATAATCCTATCTGCTACGGAATGAACCTGGATGATATCACTTACAAAATTGAGCGTCCAAAGACTCCCCTGAGCAAAATGTGGCAGGCACCTGGCCCAAGCTCACCCAAAGACAACCAGAAGAGGCAAAACCATGGCGCACTTTCTCACATCCTTGAGTAGATCACGAAGATAGACTCGTATTACATTGCTCGCACATGTAACATTGTCTACACGCTACTAAAAGATGGGCCGAACAAAGTCAGGAGGGTTAGGAAACACATCAGGAAGCATGACTTGAAAGATCTTCCATCCCTGAGCCATTGACAAAGATACATCAAGGTTTACAAAGACAGCATTGGTGCGTTGGGAGAAGTCAAAGGTGGTGAACTCGAGAAGTGAGTCTCCACCCAACTTGGCCTTCTCGGCATGAACCCAATCCATATCGACTGAAAGCTTACAGTATATCCCTCCCCATTCCTTGTAGAGCGTGTACGTAACGTTTTGGCTGTATCCAGAAGGGCCCGGCTTCTCCTTTTGCTTGCAAACAGTACTATTGTTGTGGAACTCAGTGCTGTCGTCTAGCTCTGCTTGGAATATCTTCGACCAAAGCCATCAAGCAAGCTGACTACATGGGCAACATCAAACTCAAGACATTCGAGTCAATTGAAGGCATATCAGTGTCATGTGGATCGTAGATCCCCTTGATGATGCCTTTGGTGAACTCGAAAACAGCATTGTTGTGACAATCAACCCAAAAGCAAAGTCGAAAAGAGAAGTGAATTCGAAGACTGGAGAATACAACCAAGTAGCTACAGTATTTATACCCAAATCCAGTCTGAGTCATATCTACAACTAATGAGTCATAAGACTATGTACCGCATGGAACGCTGGTCATGGGTTGTAGTAGAACCTTCCGGAGCATATGTCGCGCAGCCTCGAATCGATAGAGATAACCCCTAGCCCGGACCGTCTGATGCCGTGATCCGTGATAAGATAAGTCGTGCCAAGATAAGATAAGATCGTTGATGATAAGATGAAAAAGTGGCCGAACTATGACATTACCCCCTCTCTAGGGTCGATGTCCTCATCGACCAGGCCAATGGGTAAGAAGACGTTCTCGTAAGGGTCGAAGAGCTGTCGTTGGGGGTATGGAAGGCGCTCGTCCCTGGGCTGGTAGCGATGAATGAGATAGTCCCAGTGTCCAGCTTCGAGCGTTGGCAGGAGGCGAATGCGTGTGTCTGGATTTGATTGTTTCCTCTGCCAGTCTCTCAGGACGTCCTTTGCGTGGGTAAGGTGACGTGATGGTTCCCAGGTGTTCTCGCTGTGCGGCCATCCCTTCCATTTGACCAAGTACTGTTTTCCTCGGCCGACTTTTCGCTCTTTCACGATTTCTTCGACTTCCCACTCCTCTGCTCCTCCGATCATCTTGGCCACGGGTCTCTTCTCTCGGCGATGGGGGGGTGGTTCGTGATAGGGTGTCAACAGTGACTCGTTGAACACCGGGTGTCTTCGGTCCGTGTCCGGCAAATCCAGCTTCCATGCGGCCGCTCCAACCTTCTCCAGTATCTCGTATGGTCCCAATCTCTTGTCGCTCATCTTCTTTGATGGTCTATCCGTCTCGATATTTTCCCCTTCTATGTACACCTTCATCCCAACCTTCAACTCCGGAACTTCTTTTCTTTGTTTATCGTAGTATTTTTCATTTTTTCTTTTGCTTTTTCCAATGCTGCTTTTGCTTCGTCTTGTATTTCTTTGATTCTTTTTACAAATTCCTCCGCCGACTCGTTCCTTGATTCCATCCGCTGCTCCACTCCCTTCCATGGGTGATATCCGTGATTAGCATAGAACGGCGACATTTTGGTAGACGTGTTCATTTTGTCGTTGTATGCGAACTCCGCCATTCCCAGCCACTCCGACCAGTCCGTCTGATGGTAGTTGACGTAAATGCGGAGATAGTGTTCGATCTCCTGATTCATACGCTCCGTCTGCCCATCCGTGATGGGGTGATATGCGGTCCCCGGATTCATTTCCACGCCCAACATCCGATTCGTTTCCTTCATAAAGCCCTTGATGTATCGAGAGTCCCTGTCAGTGATGATTTTGCGGGGGACCCCGTGATAGCGGAAGATTCGGTCCCTGGTTAATCGTGCCACTCCTTCGCTGCTGATGTCAGTACTAATTGGTTCGACATGGATCATTTTGGTGAAGGTGTCACACCACACATGAATTGCGTCATACCCGTTACTGACCGGCAAGGGTCCGATCTGATCCATGGAGATGATTTCCCACGGCGCGTTTGGAACTGCATGCGGGTGCAAACTTCCTGTCCTGGCTCTTCGGGTCTTGGTCCGCTGGCACGCTTCGCACGTCTGGATGTATTTCCGAATTTGGTTTCCCATCCTTGGCCACCAGTAGTTCCTTTCCACCATCTCCTGCGTTCGGTTGATCCCGGCGTGTCCGACCAAAGGGGTGTCGTGGTGTAGTCCGATGATTTTGTCCCGCAACTCCTCGTTCCTTGGTACGTAGAGCTTCCCATGGTACGTGATAAGCCCCTCTTCCTTCTTCCATCCGGCGAGTGACTTCTCTAAGGCCGTCTTGACGCTTCCATCAATTGATCGAATGGCCTTGATTTCGTCGATTAGCTGCTGATCCTGTCCCTCGAATGTGACTTCTTGTGATCGGAAGAACTCGGGCTTCAGTAGCGTGACGTCCTTGTTGTCGTTCTTGCCCTGATCGTGATCTGCTCGTCGGGACAGGAGGTCCGCCTTGCGGTTGAGTGCGCCGGGTCGGTGTCGTAAGGTGAAATCGAACTCCGCCAACTCCGTGATCCATCGTGCTTGCCGTCGATTGAGCTTCTGCGGCTTCCGAAAGTACTCGAGATTCTGATGATCGGTGAAGATCTCGAACGTTTCCGTGGCTCCCAGGAGCAACTGCCTCCATTCGTCAAGTGATAACATGATTGCGAGCATTTCCTTGTCGTAGATCTCATAATTTCGCTCGGTTTCGGTCAATGCGTGCGAAATAAATGCGATTGGGCGCCAAATGCCGTCTTGGTTTTGGCTCAAAACTGATCCTGTTGCCCCTTCCGAAGCATCGGCTTCCAGACGATATTGGCCAGTGTCATTTGGCAGTGCTAAGACGGCATCCTCCGCGATTCTCTTCTTTAACCCATCAAACGCCGCATGTTCATCCGGACCCCATGACCATCCTGCCTTCCCTGTCAGCCGCGTCAACGGCTTGGCGACCTCCGCATATCCCCGAACGAAACGTCGATAGAAGTTTGTGAATCCGAGGAAGGCTTGGACTTGTTTGACGCTCTTTGGTTCTGGCCATTCCATCACGCCCTTGATCTTGACAGGGTCCATCCGCATCGAGTTGTGTCCAATGATTACACCCAGGTATTCGATTTCCGTGCGTTCGAACTCGCACTTTTCCGGCTTCAGGTATAATTTGTGCTTTTGGAGCAACTCGAGTACCCGTTTGGTGATTCGTCGATGTTCATCCAGATTTTCTGTGAAGATTAGTATGTCGTCCAGATAAACCACCACATGTCCCTCGTTGATCAGTTCCCGGAGTATGTCGTTCATCATGTTTTGGAAAGTTGCCGGGGAATTTGTGAGACCAAAGAACATAACCAAGGGCTCGTAAAGTCCGCGGTTTGTGCGAAACGCAGCCTTCCACTCATCGCCCTCTTTGATCCGTACGTTGTTGTATCCCCACCGGATGTCTAGCTTGGTGAAGAACTTGGCGCCGCACAGGTTGTGGACCAGTTCGGAAATCAGCGGTAGCGGGTACCGATTTCGGATCGTCATCTCATTCAGCTTCCGGTAATCTTGAACAGGTCGTAGCGAGCCATCCTTCTTTTTGACAAAGAAGAATGCCGATGCCATGGGTGATTTTGATGGCCTGATTCGTCCGCTGGCTAGGTTCTCTTGTAAGAACTCGTCGAGTTTGACCTGCTCGTTTTTCGATAAGGGGTACACCTTGCAGTCCACTGCTTTGGAGCCTGGTTTGAGCTCGATCGCATGATCCCATGCCCGTTGGTCCGGTAGCGAGTCGAATGATTCCTTGGCGAATACTTTGACGAATTCTCGGTATTGATCTGGAATCTTTCCCTCGGTCATTCTCTCCTTCTCCTTTTCCGCTTCTTCTGCGAATTTCTGCGCCGGCGTTTCCTTCAGCCGTAGGTCTACCTCCTTTCCAAAGTCGATCAACAAGATCGATTCTCCCTCTTCCAGATCCGGTGCACCCGCGCCCAGGTCAATTGCATCCATGTCGATCATCGCTTGGTGCTCCTCGTGACCCCTCATTTGACATTGCTCTGGGCATCGGCTGAATCTCATTGTCTGCTCCTGCCAATCCACCTCGGGGTTGTGTTCCGTCAGCCAATCCAGGCCGATGAAGATCCGGGCTTTTCCCAGACACGTCAGAAGGAACGTGCGTGTCTCCACATGAGGGCCGATTCTCATTCTCAAGTCGACGTAGTGTGTGATCCGACCGCTGATGTTCTCGGTGTTGTCGGCGTTACGAGCCACAATGGGTTGCGGAAGCTCTTGGATATCCAGCTTTTCTGCCCGTGCGTAGTCGGTGTCGATGCAGCAGGTACTGCAGCCACTATCGAGCAGCGCCTTGACTCCACGCGTTTTCCCTGAGTCCAGGCCCGTGATCTGGACATATACGTCCATCGAATGCCTCTTTCTTTCGGCTTGGTAACTGCGCAATTCCTGCGCCAATCTGCTGGGCTGGGGGCCCTTCTGTTTCTCGGTCGCCAATTTCCTCTGGATGGCGTCTGGCACCCTGGTGCGTTTGGGTGCTTCTGGAACCTCGATTTTGGCAGATTCCTTGGGCGCTTCCTCCTTTTCCAAGGATCGAGCCTTCGGAGCGATGCTCCCCTTTTCGGTCTTTGTTGACGTGGTTCCTTCTCCACGAGCCATAAATACGTAGGAGTCTAAAAATAATTTATCTGCAGCTTTCTGATCCTTTTTATCTTGTAAGTATTTTCTATTTAAAGCTATCTTTTCCTGGCGTTCTTTTTCCATCTCGGCAACAAGAAAATCGTGAATATTTGTACGTAATGAGTCTGAGATCGTGTATGTAGATGAAATATTGTCCGTATCTTTAATCGAAACAAGTACAGAAAATCGTCCATAGTCCGGACGCTCCACCTCCTTGGCTAGAGGAGTGGAGCGCTTCAAAAACCCTTCTCGCGCAGCTTCTCAGCGATCTCCTTGAGGAACTCGTTGTCCTTGTCCCCGTTCTCGATCTCTTCCAGCATCGTGGCCCGATTGAAGAATGTGCGCTTCTTCCTTGGCTCCGGACAGTTCCGCGCAATGTGCCCAGGCTGTTGACAGTTGTAGCAGATGATATTGCGGCCGCGGGCGTGGGTACGATCGATTTCCATCGGAACCGGTTCGTTGGCAGCGGGTCGGGCCGGAGCGGGTGTGGGCGCCACTGGTGCCGTTTGGGGACGGAACTGGGGAGGTGGTCGTTGTGTGGGGTGCCCATACGACGCTTTGCGCAGCTGGTCACGCAGAGCATTGGCTTCGATGTTGATGCACCAGGCTTTGAACGCTCCATAGGCCTTGGGCAGAGGGACACCGGTGTTGTAGAGACGGCTGGCGATCTCGCTGCTGAGTCCGCGCTCCAGGAACTCGATGAGGATATTATCCTGGTCCCCCTTCTTGTATTCGCCTTTGTCGTCGGTGGTGTCAACCACATTGTAGCCTGCATCCGCGGCCAACATCTCAAAGTCGGAGATGTAGTCCGCGAAGGACCGTTTGTTTTGACGCAGGGCCATAAGCCGAGCAGCGGCGACTTGTTCCGCATTGGAGTCCCCGAACGCCCTCTGAAACTCCTCCAGGAAGTTCTTTGATGTGACTCCTGCCTTCAGTCCCTGGAAGCCATCGAAGTTGTGCTGCTTCCAGTTCATCGCCCATCTCGAGGCAGCGCAGCTCGTGCCGTTCTCGTTACGGAGGTAGGAGAGGACAAAGAGGATTTTGGTCTCATCTTGTGAGAACTCCGATCGATAGGCACCGATGTAAGTGGTGCACGCGTCCACAAAGCCCAGGTATTTGGACTTGTCGCCATCGAAGTAGGGGGGGTTGGCGGCGAGGGTGATGCGGTGATGCCCTGACATGGTAGGGGCAGGCGTGTGAGGTGGAGGCGAGGGTGGTTGTTCGGAGGGCAGTTCGTCGAGGTCGGGGATCTCGTCTTCAGGCGGTGGGAGGGCGAGGTAGGGGTCGGAGGGCCCGGGTTGGTTTTGATGCGCCAGATCGGGCGACGATGGTACGATGGGGGGAGGGGATGGACTCCCAGACGACGATGGGAATCGGTACGAAATGGTGGATTCGTGTGCTGTACAAGCACCCGAGGAAAGGTTCTTTTGCTAGCAAAAAGATCCCGGGCCTAGCTCTTCACGTGCCCGATGATCCCGAGGTGCGTTTTCCCGAAGGTCTCCGCAGCACTCCTTGTAGCTACCGTAAGGCTTGGGTCGGGCTCAACGTTACCCGTGGCCTGGTGCTGTTTGCTTGATATGAACCCTTCACTGCGATAGTGGAGGACGACTAGATGATTCGGTAAAAGGGTGAGTGGGGTGATAAGGGTTAAGAGGATATAGCGGGCGTAGCGGTGCAAGATGCAGGGTAAGAGGTATGAGGTAGGAGGGTATGAGGGGAGTCTTCGAATTATGTGACAATCAACCCAAAAGCAAAGTCGAAAAGAGAAGTGAATTCGAAGACTGGAGAATACAACCAAGTAGCTACAGTATTTATACCCAAATCCAGTCTGAGTCATATCTACAACTAATGAGTCATAAGACTATGTACCGCATGGAACGCTGGTCATGGGTTGTAGTAGAACCTTCCGGAGCATATGTCGCGCAGCCTCGAATCGATAGAGATAACCCCTAGCCCGGACCGTCTGATGCCGTGATCCGTGATAAGATAAGTCGTGCCAAGATAAGATAAGATCGTTGATGATAAGATGAAAAAGTGGCCGAACTATGACAATTGTCTCCCCAATCCAGATGCATGCGGTACCAGCTATGCTCAACGGAGATGTTGTGGATGCTGCAGAGATAGGCGTGTGCAGGGATATCAGTCAGCACAATTTCCGGGTGATATGTGGTACTAGATAGATGTGCAATTAGCCAACGTACTCGTACAAAACCGAATAGGCGTACCGTAAGTGAGTCTGGAACTCAGACATCTTGATTGTCTTGGAACCACAGTCAGTCGTTGTTGTGAGGGGGATGCGTGCAGATTACAAATACATATCTCGAGGCTAAACAGTATGACACGCACCTTTGTACCTCTCTACCATGGACAGGTAGAGGTAGGCCACAGCGTCCTTGATCCAGTTACTTGGAACAACCCAAGCTCCTAGTATCTTGCTGGTCGCATCGTTGACAAATGCGTATATGGGGAAACCGATTCTGTACAGCTTATCGTGACCTAGCACAAGTCAGATTATTGCAACGTGGAAGAATTAGAGAGGTGGCACTCACCATTGGCGGCCCACCAGTGATTGATTCCCAGCGGATACTTTGCAGTGCGATAGATCTTCTTTGCAGTCGGGTCCAGTAACTCAAAGCTGTCTGGGTCGTGGAGGTGCATCATGTGCACGGCAAACGCCCTTGGAAGCGAAGTCAGAGTGAGAAATGAGAGAGCGTTACGATGCGTACTTCGAGAGAATGGTGTCGGCATTGTGAATGATCTTCTCTCGAATTGACTTCACTCCAAGATGCTTGGAGGAGTCGCGGTCCAACTCGTTGACAACGAGTTGGAGGGCTTCGGCTTCGTTGATCCGTACCATAGTGCCCTTGGCAGCAAACAAGCCCAGCTTGTTGAGCCGTCTCTGAACGGTTTTCACACTGAACGGAAAATGTCAGAGGTAATGCAAAACCAGACAGACACATACCACATGGTGACGTCGACTTCTTTCTCAAGAAGCTTTGCAATGGTCCGGTTGCACGTAATCCCCTGCCGATGATAATCCTTGAGCGCTTGGGCAATCACAGCTTCCTGTTCATCACCTGTAGACTGTGAGAAAAGAAGGCTGAAAGACAGGACGCAAACATACTCTTCCAGTGTTGGTTGTTTCCACTGGGATTTCGATTGTGAGCACTGTCTGTGTTGCCCTTCTTGCCACGTTTATGTTGTTTCGCCATGATCACTGTCATGTCGAGACTCGAGAGGGCTGTCCATTAGTCACATGTGTGCCAAGTCATGTGAACAGCATCAGAAATGATCTGACCGGTGATAGGCTGGCTACCAGAGGTGCTCTGCACCAGCTTTATAAGGGCGTATTTTTGCGCTTTTACAGAGTTTACTCTCGAACCACTCGGTGTATCGTGTCGCAGTTGACAGTGTTGCGCTCAGTAGGACTTAAGGGTCTATTGCCCAGTCGACGACTGTGGATAGTGTCGACGATAGCAAGGCAGTCAGACCACTACTGTGGAATTGGTCTTATGGGTCTACACCAGGCTCAGGGCTATTAGTGATGGACACTCGGACCGCAACAATTCCCCAAAAGGGATACTTTGTTGCGGTGACTCCTCAAAAGGGTCATTCTCTGCAGATGGGAACTTGGGCTGAAGGGCTTAGCCATGCACAACGTTCTCAATATTACAACTATTACTGGACAGGACTTGGTGTTACAAGATTGAACCAATCTTGTCGCGGCAACTCCCGGTTTTGGGTTAAACGTTTCCCCAGATCATGCCACGCTTTCCCCCGGACTGTGAATCATACCCATATCAGATTGTTTTGTACAATTTGTGTGCCGCGTGACTCCACCTTAAGCAGTTCTGTTACCCCTGCCCAGTTGCGACGAGTTGCTCCCTGAGCACTTGTAGCTACTGTGATTTGAGTTTGAGCTTTGAGATATCAGAATGTCGGATTTGCCACTTCTGTTTTCGTCGCGGCATTTAGTGTCGTCGCCTTTGGGCTTTGTTGAGATCGTTTCCACACCTCTAGTTTGGCAGTGCGTCGACTAGTTGTGCTCGGGTTGTTTTGGTCAGTTGGCAGTGCGTTGACTTGAGAACTTTGGTTCCACACCTCTTGCTTGGCAGTGCGTCGACAAGTTGTGCTTGGGTTTTGGACATTGGATATTGGCTGTTAGTCGGCAGTGCGTCGACGCAGCATTTTGGTTTAATAGTTGGCAGTGCGTCGACTCAGTATATTGGTTGTATCGGTTGGCAGTGCGTCGACTCGATATCTGGGCTTTTGAGTCACCATCTGGATGCTGTCGCTACAAGGGATCTTAATACTTTGTATTAAGCTCTGACTTGTGATATTGTTGGTTGTGGTTGGATTAGTGTTGATTTTGGTCGCATAGAAGATATTGGTTGAGACACCACTGTTTGCTATATATAAATTCTTGTTGTCGACTTTGTCTCCCGTGATTATTGGATCTGCGTCTATTGAGAGTTGTGATACTGGTGCTCTGTCCACCACCAAAGCCCTCGCATCTTTCACACACTGAGAAGCTGATTACAAGGAGTGTGAACGTGTTCATATTTGGGTTTACTTCACAGTAGATTCACTTGTGAGCGCGCCCTCAGCATTTCACTGTGATCCGTGATAAGATAACCCGTGCCCAGATAAGATAAGATCGTCGAAGATAAGATGAAAAAGTGGCTGAACTATGACAACCCCCCCTGCTGACCCCCGCATATGCCCCTGCCCCAAATGGACCAAAATCCCCCCGCGGGAGTGCAACCGGGTGATGGCGGTAGTAACTGAGGTGCTTTGGATTGTTGCACAGGTAAGAGGCTGGGGGATCCTGTGTTGTTGGCAGGTTCACATATTGGTTGTAGAATTCGCCAGAAGAGAAAACCACTGCATATTTTCAAAAGATCCTAGTGGAGAGTATGAGGTGAATGATTTGGGAGCACGTTCAAGGTTGTCTGCACACTCACTTTGTAATAGTCTTGTTTGATCGCTGAAATCGTTCACCAACATGGCGGCATGCAAGGCCAGTGCGGCAGATATAGAGAAAAATAGCCAGTTGCTCTTTAAGGGACACATACTTTGAATCGGAGTACCCGAAGCCACGCAACTCCACCAGCAGCATCACAAATACATGTAGATGAACTCCAAGCTCATTGTGAATCCTCTCAGGGTGTCCTCTGAGAAGTTCTTCCACCCATTGTTGGCCACTCAGTGCCAATGTGTGGTAGGGTTGAGACCAGTACCACTGACTTGCATAGAGGACTGTTACAAGTGTCACCAGGCGTGTGACACTCGAAGCACTGTCCATCCATTGCTGGAGCTGGTGTAGGATAATACTCTGCACCAGGGGAGGCACGGTCAAGGTCAGAAAGAGTGATAATTGGTGCAGGATTGCGTTATCTATGGACAAGATCTAGTGATCAATCCTAATCTATTTTCATCAATCACAGATAACCATTGACAGTTCTGAAACCGTTTCTGAAACAGAAGGCTTCAGAATGATCCGAACGCACTCTTATGTATCCATGCGGCGCTCGTGACTTGTGTCACGTGCAAAAGGCACCTCTCCTTTCTATTCGAGCAAGTGCGGTCAATCGAGTATTCGCAAAAGAAAATTTTCCTGGATTATTCTCATCGAGAACCTGAAAATGTGCTTCGATGCAAGCCTAGGTTCTAAGCGATTAAGTACAATCAAACTCGAAATCAAACAATCACGTGTTTGCTCGTTGCCCCCGACTTTTCAATTCGACTGCTGCGTTCACCTGCTGTGCCTGCCTTGATTTATACACCTCAGTTACCACCGCCATCACCCGGTTGCACCCCCGCGGGGGTCCTACTGGGTACCCTCAGACGTAGCTCTGAGGGGTCCTACTGGGTACCCTCAGACGTAGCTCTGAGGGTACCCAACAGGTACCCCCCTGCGGGGCCCGCGGGGGGTTTTGGTCCATTTGGGGCAGGGGCATATGTGGGGATCAGCAGGGGGGGGGGTCTGTACATATCATGTGATTTATCATTGGGAGCGGGCAGGTGGGCGCAAAAAAAAAAATGAATCACATGACACATCCAATGGGCGGGATGGCGGCCGATGGCGGGGTAAAAAAATCACGTGATGCACCGCATGAAAATTATCAAAGATGGCTAGCAGCGGTTGGCGGGGGTTGGCGGGGGGCGCTACTGTCCCCCCGCACACCATGGCAGGCAGTGGGCGCATTATCACGTGACTTTTGGGGGGCACCTTTTGTGCACCATTCGGCATGATTTCGAAGGTGTTGCTTGATCCATTGCATGCTGTGGCAGACAATGGGCGCATAATCACGTGATTTTCCGCCCAAAAAAATGGAAGCCTTCCCAAATCATCCTGGTATCATTTCTATAGGTAAATACACTAGTTAAGCATGAATTTGAGCTTAGAAAGCCCAAAATGCACCCTGCACAATGGGACTGGTGATGCACTTGATCCCATCATTTGGTGGGGTCTGCTGCGGGGGGTGCCACGGGGGATGCTGCGGGGGGTGCCGCAGGGGGTGCCACAGGGGGTGCCACAGGGGGTGCCATGGGGCCCGCTGTGGGGTCAACCACAGGAGCAGGGTTAGGGGTGCATTGAATCATATTTTGATCTATCTATTCTCGCTGTGGTCATAGCATGCAGCATAATTATCCTTCATTTTGCCAGGAGTTTGGAGGCTGTGTCTGGGGGTGGTCTGCACCTACAGCCGTGTGACTCCCTGATGCTTCGGCAGGGGCTGGGATATCAAAACTGTGCAATATTACCTAAATCTTTTGGCTTGGCTTGGGGCACTGATATTTATGACTTGGTTCATTTTGGCATGGTCCGCTCAAGCTGTCAGGTCAATCTAAAAATTTGAAAAATGCGCAACTTGATTTGTTAGGCAAATCTCCAAAGTACATGCTCCAGGGACAGCCAACATCATCAACGAGAAATGGCTAATGTTTCTTTTCTCTGTCTGTTTGCTTCAGGTAGTCTGTCTGCGCTCAAATTTCTCTCTCCATTTGCAGCATATTCCGTGGTGGTGTCATAATTGTTGATTTCCGGATTTCATACTTCTTGTCTACACCCCATTTGGGCCCTTTACTGAATCCAATAATACTGTAGACTCTTACAATGGATTGAGCAGGACATTTGTCAATTAAATCCTTGTAGGGGTTGGGGGGGGGTCAACCGCAGGGGGTGCCGCGGGGGGTGCCGTGGGGGTGCACAAGCATATGCCAGCCTACCAAATGTGGATCAACTACAAAATCACTTTCCAAAGCTTCTGTACTGCAACCCAAGTGACTTCTAGGTAACCTTTACCCAATCCCAGTGAAACAACTTCACTGCTCTTGTTTCTGGGTGACAATTGATTTTATGGGCTTGAGTGTGTATGCGCCCTTTTGAGTGGGAAATGAGGCCATGTGATGAGAGGTAGGGCACCGAAACATTGTAAAATACTATATTCAACATGACCGGTGGCCCATGTCTCTTCAAACCAGCCCATATCTCATGTTTATCAAGACCCTATTTTTCGGACTCATTTCAAGTTTTTGAATGGTTCCAGGGTCCAGGGCTCTCAGAATTTGTTTCAGACACTGCCAAAGAGTATATCATTCAGCTGTATTGAATTGCTTGTGTGTAGAAAAAATATTTTTTGCCATACCCAAAGTGAACCATGTTGAACCATTGTCTACATAGGAACCTTGAGCAATGGTGAACTGTTTTCATGTTTCGAATTTTAGGTGGACAAAGGATATGAAGTATCTACATATTCAACAAGAATAGCATATGGAGACCTTATTCCAATGGTTTTCAGCTGCATAACTGTAGGAACAGTGTTAGAAGAGTAGTAAACACTTAGGTACAACGTTTATACAGGTTCTGATTGGCTGGTGACTTGACGTGTTCCGAGCTGTCAGTTTACATAATCTTACATATAAGAAAATCACAGGGACAAGGCACCAGTGCGGCGGGGGTGCTAGACTGGCGGGGGTGCCAGCGGGGGTGCCGGCGGGGGTGCCGACAGGGGTGCTGGCGGGGGTGCCAATGGGGGGTATCAGCAGGGGTGCAGGCAGTGGGTCATGGCAAGGATGTGTGCAGCCCCAGAGGTAGTAAAAGTAACCATCTATGTCTCTACAGTCTATCTTGCACATATACAAGCTCTGAGTGCACAGAGTGTTGTATATGAAATTTGGAATTCAAATATTACCAATCTCTGACTATTGTGAGACAACTTGCTGGTGAATCCATTGTCTCATATTCCACCTAGGAATCAATTCAGGGCATGTCAAATCCACTCTATTACATCTGTTCATGTTGCAACTAAAGCAAACTGCTTGTAAAGTAACACAGAACAGATGAACTTCAATGAGTCCCAGACAGGAAGTGTGACATTAGGTGCATAATTAATGTGTGGTATTATCCACAAGGTAAGATTAGACTGTGCCTACAGCATGATCAGTTTACCAATGGGCATGTGTATAAAATGAGCAGACAAAATAATCATTGAGTTGACAGTGGACCCAATGCAGCCCATGATGTCAGCCCACCTACCCTGCCAGCCAAAAAATGAACAAATCACACTTTCTTTTTAATTCTACATGCCTGGATTACGCAGCCAATATTGCACAGTTTTGATATCCCAGCCCCTGCCGAAGCATCAGGGAGTCACACGGCTGTAGGTGCAGACCACCCCCAGACACAGCCTCCAAACTCCTGGCAAAATGAAGGATAATTATGCTGCATGCTATGACCACAGCGAGAATAGATAGATCAAAATATGATTCAATGCACCCCTAACCCTGCTCCTGTGGTTGACCCCACAGCGGGCCCCATGGCACCCCCTGTGGCACCCCCTGTGGCACCCCCTGCGGCACCCCCCGCAGCATCCCCCGTGGCACCCCCCGCAGCAGACCCCACCAAATGATGGGATCAAGTGCATCACCAGTCCCATTGTGCAGGGTGCATTTTGGGCTTTCTAAGCTCAAATTCATGCTTAACTAGTGTATTTACCTATAGAAATGATACCAGGATGATTTGGGAAGGCTTCCATTTTTTTGGGCGGAAAATCACGTGATTATGCGCCCATTGTCTGCCACAGCATGCAATGGATCAAGCAACACCTTCGAAATCATGCCGAATGGTGCACAAAAGGTGCCCCCCAAAAGTCACGTGATAATGCGCCCACTGCCTGCCATGGTGTGCGGGGGGACAGTAGCGCCCCCCGCCAACCCCCGCCAACCGCTGCTAGCCATCTTTGATAATTTTCATGCGGTGCATCACGTGATTTTTTTACCCCGCCATCGGCCGCCATCCCGCCCATTGGATGTGTCATGTGATTCATTTTTTTTTTTGCGCCCACCTGCCCGCTCCCAATGATAAATCACATGATATGTACAGACCCCCCCCCCTGCTGATCCCCACATATGCCCCTGCCCCAAATGGACCAAAACCCCCCCGCGGGCCCCGCAGGGGGGTACCCAGTAGGACCCCCGCGGGGGTGCAACCGGGTGATGGCGGTGGTAACTGAGGTGGATTTATACGGTGAGGAGAGTGTAAATGCTGCTGCATAGACTTCTCCATCATACGATCACAGAAGGGGGGCCGATGCTCACATGACGATCGGCGGCCCTGTCGGTCCGCCGCACCTGCACCTGACGTGATTGGCGAATACAGAGGTTTCCCGCGGACTGGAGGGGAGTATAAGTATGTCAGACTGCTCGACCGTGCGCGACACGACTCGACGTCATCATGAAACTCCCCATCCACAACAGACTGTCGTTCTCCGCGTTGTTCTCTGCGGCTTTGTTGCTCCTTGCGGAGGCGCGCAAGGTCCCGACATGCTCCGTCTCGCCGTTGGGAGTCGGGAAGGACGATACGGACCAGGTGCGTGGGCCCGTTACTGCGATTTCCCGGGGTTTCGTGCGACGCAAGCCTGCGTAGGTTCTTGCGGCGATCGAGAAGTGCGGGCAGGGCGGACATGTGACGCTCGAAGAAGGCTCCTTCAACATCACACGGTGGGGTCACCCGCAGCCTGCGCATCACTGATGACCGCACGCTGAGCCGTTCTCGCAGGAAGATGACATGGAACCTGGCCGGCTCGACGGTCGATTTGTACGGCTCTCTCAGTGTGAGTTGCGGTCATGTCGTTTGCTGGGGGCGGATCCTTAGGATATGCATGTCCAGTTCGTTCCGGATATCGACTACTGGCTCAACGCGAACAACACCTACCGCGTCGTCTTCATCCAGAGTCAGGCGTCGTGGTTCGTAGTCACCGGGCACGACTTTGTCATCGACGCGCACAACGTCGGTGGGATCCACGGGAACGGGCAGGTGAGTATCTTTTTTTCGTGGTGGAATTGTTTCCAATCTATTCCATGCAACAAGCCCTGGTGGAACCACTTCACCAGCGTTCCGCGGCTCGATGGCGACGGGCGGCCCATTTCCTTTACAGTCTACCAAGCCCAGCACGCCAAGATCCGCAACTTCCGCATCGAGTCGCCGCCGTTCTGGTGCAACACGGTCGCCGAGTCCAAGGATGTGATTTACGACGGGATGCTGTGCAATGCCACAAACACGAACGCGACGTTTTTCGGGACCAAGTGCGTCGCTTTGAGTGTCGTGCGGAATGTTCTGCGGCGCTGACTGATTCTTTTGAAGCATCGTCCCCAACACGGACGGTAAGATGCAGAATCAATGGAGATTTTCCCCTGACTGATTGAGGCAGGAATCGACACCTACCGGAGCGACAACGTCTCGCTGTTGAATTGGGATGTCACGTGTGGAGATGACTGCCTCGCGGTCAAAGGCGTGAGTTGCAGTCTGTGCCATCCGTGCCGGCCCTCACGCGACTGATCCAAGACCAGAACACGACCAATCTCACTGTCAAGAACGTTGTCTGCCGGGGCGGAAACGGGGTCGCGTTCGGGTCGTTGGCTCAGTATGTGAACCTTGTGAGTGTGGCTTTGCGGTCTGTCTAAACGATGGGGATCGGCTGAGATTTTACAGACGGATATCGTTGACACTGTTCATATGGAAAACATCACCGTACGTCTTGATGTTTACCGCTTTGACCTCCTCGATAACCACTCGCAGATGACCCGAATCAACACCACCATCCAACCGAACATGAAGAACGGGGTGAGCGCCCATTCACACCTCCTTGAACCGTCCAGCTGACCACGAGCAGATCTACTTCAAATCGTGGGACGGGACGGTCAACGGTGCACCTCCAACAGGTGGAGGTGGAGCCCCCGGTGTGTTGATGAACAAGCGAACTTCCCCGGATAAAGCTCTGATCTTATTCGCCAGGCTACGCCACGAACATAGTCACCCGGGATATCGTCCTCGATCGCGTCGACCGACCCATGACCATCTCCCAGACCAACGGCGGTCACAGGTGCGTCGTCGTAACTCCGCGCCGCCGCCGCCAAACTGCCGCTGATATATGCCCATCCAGCGGAGACCGACCGTCTATTTTTAAATTCGGGAACATCTCGTTCGAGAACTGGTCCGGCACTGCGCTGTCGAGCACAGGTGAGCCGAGGATCTGGTAAGGAGCTTTTTTTTGGGCTGACGGACGTACACAGTCGTTGCGCTGGAGTGTAGCTCCGCCGTGAATTGCACGAACATCCACTTCTCAGCGTTCAATGTGTCTCTGCCAGCGGGTGTCACCCCGAAAAACATCTGCCAGAATGCCGTGAACGTGACGGGGTTGAATGGTGCGTGGTGTTAATTGTTCTCCGTTTCGCTGATCGCTGATTGGGAATCCGTTATCTAGTATGTCCGTGAACTTGACAACGCTTCCTTTGTCACGGGCACCATGAGTAGCAGAGGCGAACCGGAGAGATAGGACGAGGAAAAATATTGATACTTCTTTGTGCAGAATCAATGAATCCCTGGATTTATACGCAATGTGAATACAGAATGAATTACAAAATTTGTGTGAAGTCTCCTCACATCTTCGAAAAACTCGTTCAACCGCTGTCTAATTCAAGTTAAGCCTTGCGTGGGAAACCTGCCATCCGGCGATCTGGCCGGGGATCATCGTCTGCTAAAATGAAAATTCTCGCTAAATCCTTGGCGAAAAGCGTGACTCGAATCCAGGCCTATCTCCTGGGTACTTATGTACACAAACTCCAAGCGGGGTCACAAGGTCATTATGTCCAGGCTCGCCGCTCATGACCCCCCCTTCCTCCCGACCCTCTTCGGCACTTCCGCACACGAAACGCACGGCAGCAGTTGCCAGAATCACAGGCCAGCGATCTGTCGTTTGCTGGCCTTATACTAGCTCCGAGTCGGAGTTGGAAGTCGTCTGCATCGCCCGCCTGACCCAGTTTCTCCGATGAAGCCACCCACTATTCGCAACCCGGCGGCACCGTGTGTCATTCGCGTGCCGATAAGCGTCTAGGCGTCTCTGTATAAAACCCACCCATCGCGTCGACCCGGAGGACTCCCCACTACTCTCGAAAGCCATGCGGCGCGTCTCCCTGCTCGTCCTGCTCGTCGGCCTCGCGGTGCGCGGGCAAGACGTCCCCGTGTACACCGACGCCGCGCTCGCCGCGCAGTGGGAGAACTGGTCCTGGGGCAGCACGATCGACTTCGCCGCGACGGACCTGCGCGCGGGCGCGGCGGGCAGCAGCATCAGCGTGAGCTCCGGCGCGTACAGCGCGCTCTCGGTCAAGTACGACGGCGGGCTGCTCGGTGGGTATGCGGGGATGAAGTTTGATATCGCGGTGCGTCTCGGCGCTTTGTGTCTTGGGAGTGGGTTTTGGCTCATTGGGAGTTGTAGGGGAGTAACCCCGATTTGACGATATCGCTGTCGTCTACTGCGGACGGGACGACGTCCCCGAGCATCCCGCTGTCGGCGCTGAGCACCGCGGTCAACGCCACGGCCTTCACCACGCTGTTGATCAACTTCAAGGATCTCCCTGGCACGGGAACGGCTTTGGTATGTGGCTGCTTCTAGTCGGTGACCGCGTTGCGGGAACTCAAGTCTCGACAGCCCAACGGAACCTGGGATCGGATTACCTTCCAGTCGGGTGGCGAGACGACCACAGCGTACCATCTCGACAACGTCGTCATCGTGCAGCAGATCGTTGTGACCCCCGAGATTCTCTCGGCCGAGCCTCTCGCCGAAAACATCATTGCGGTCACGTCGCAGGGGGCGGTCGACTTTTCCAAGATTGCCGTCCAGCTGAACGGCAAGGTGAGTCTTGTGTTGTTGCAGATGAAGTAGATATTCGGCTGACTGCTTTCGTGCAGTCGGTCCGTGTCTCGAACAGCACGAGCTACGTCCCCGTCGGCTCACCGTCGAAACTCATCACCTACCTCACTCTGGCGTCGAACTTCGCGCCGGGCGCACTGGTCATCACGAGCCCCACGCTCTCGATCAACTACACGCTGCCCGCCGCGCAGTCGATGGCCATCGACAAAACCAAGTCGACGCCCATCTCGCCCCTCATCTACGGCGTCAACTTCCCCGTCTCCGCGTCGTACATCCAGGACCTCGGCGTGACGATCAGCCGCTGGGGCGGCAACGCGGTGACCGCGTACAACCCGGCCGGGCAGTTCACCAACGCGGGAAACGACTGGTACTTCGAGAACCGGGTCGCCTCGCCGCCGGATGCGGATGCGTGGATGGGCTGGGTCGGCGGCGCGGGGAGCGGCAGTTTGTTGACCGTCCCGGCGTGAGTGATCCCCCCGTCTCTCGATTTCGCGCTCGACTAAACGCGATGCCAGGCTGGACTGGGTCGCCAAGGACGCCACGTCGTACTCGTATCCCGTCTCCGTCTACGGCAGTACGCGCGTTTCCTCCCGCCTCCACCGCTGGCGCATCACCTGATCTTTTCCCACAGACCAGAGCTCCCACGACCCGTACAACGCCAATGCCGGATCGGGTCTGTACGCGAACGGGTCCTACGTGACGCCCACGCCCAGCCAGACCAACGCCTACACGCCGTGGAGTGTCTCGCAGGCCGTGACGTGGCTGCAGGGACTCACGCACAAGCCGACGCTCATCTCGATCGACAACGAGATCGAGATTACCAGCAACACGCACCAGGACATGCACCCCAAGTGAGCGCGCACACGTGATGATGCTCTGAGCCGCGCTGACCGTCGCTCCGCAGCCCGATGGGATACGACGAGGAGCTGGCGCGGATGCTGAACTACTCCCTGGCGATCAAGACCGCGCTCCCGAACACGCAGATCGCTATGCCCTCGACCTGTGCCTGGTGGTATTGTGAGCACTTTCCCCGAGTCTCTCCCCCAGACTGACTGACTCACGCGCCAGACTGGACGAGCTCGATCGGCTACACGGACAACGCCGCGCACAACAACACGGACTTCATCCCGTGGTTCCTGCAGCAGATGGCCGCGGCGGAGAAGACGCACGGGAAGCGGCTGCTGGACTACCTCGACCTGCACTACTACTTTGCGCCCGACGTCAGCGCGAACGACGCGGCGGCGAAGGCGCTGCGGCTGCGCATGTCGCGATCGCTCTGGGTGCGCATACAGTGTCCTATGGGGCCAGCCGACTCTGGAGTCTGAAACAACTTTAGGACACGACGTACGTGGACGAGTCGTGGATCGGACAGCCCGGGCAGCAGAACCACCAGCCCGCCCCGACCATCGTGCAGCTCATCCCGCGCATGAAGGCGCTCATCAACCAGTACTACCCCGGCACGAAGCTCTCACTGTCCGAGTTCGACTCGACGCTCGACACGGACATCACCGGCGGGCTGCTCACGGTGGACATGCTCGGCATCTTCGGCCGGTCCGGGCTCGACAGCGCGACCTACTGGGCGACGCCGGACGAGAACGGCCCCGTCGGGCTGGCGTACTGGCTCTTCCGCGGGTTCGGGACGTTCTTCGGCGCCTCTACCGCGCAGGTCACGCTCTCCACGCCCAACCCGGACACCCAGGGCGTCTTCGCCGCGACGGACAAGAACGGGACGCTCTCGCTCGTCGTCGTGAACAAGAACCCGCAGGTGCCGGTGAGCTTTGCGGTGCAGAAGATGCCCGCGGGGACGTACTTTGTGCGCCACTTTGGCGGCGCGGCGGGCGTGGCCAAGTGGCAGGGCCAGGTGCACATCAAGACGGGGTCGTACATCGTCGTCCCGGCGTACACCGCCGCATTCTTCAAGCAGATGTAGTAATCCAATGTAATTTGTCGCATAGCCCCGAATCTCCTACGAAATATATCCCTAGCAACAGCATGAAGCCCCGTTATCTGAGCATTGAACCAATATGTAGATCCTGATGGCCACTTTTCAGAACCCAATGAAATCAAGATCGCACCGCCGGCCCTTGCGCGGCCCCGTCACCCGACCCATCACACAAACCGCGCCACACCGAGTCGTCGTTGCGAATGTAGCGCGCGTCGACCTGGTCGGTCGCGTACTCGAGCGCGAGGACCAAGCCCCCGCTGAGCCGCGCGCAGATCTCTGGGCGCCCGGGCAGGTACTCCGTCACGGGCTCCCCGAAGCGGCCTGAGAGGCGGGTCAGCGCTGGCCGGGAGACGACGAACGCCTCGACGTCGTCCGGGCTGGGAGACAGCGTGACGGATTTGAGGTCGATCACCTCGATCGCGGGCAGCAGGGGCGGTGACAGGGACGAGGACGAGGACGAGGACGCTTCCTCCGAGTCCCGCGGCAGCGTCAGCCAGGTGAGCAGGTCCCGCGGCCACTGGTTGCCCGGGTTGTGCTGCACCCCGGTGTGGTAGATGCCCGTCAGGCCAAAGCGGCCGGTGCGGTTGTCTTCGACGAAACTGAGCTTGCGCAGCGACGCGGGTAGCGCGTACACCACGGCACGCACGCGGTCGCGGTTCAGCGTGCCGACCCGCAGATCGAAGCCGTCGAGTCTCGTGCACCGCCCGAGGAAGTCCAGCAGCGACGCGGGGATCGCCCGCGGCGTCGGGCCCGCAAGCTGGTCTGACGGGAGCTGCACGACGAACGACTTGAGCTTCGGTGTGCGCAGAAGACTGAACAGCCTCAGCGGGTGCTCGACCTGCGGAGCAACGTGCGGGCTGATATTCGTAATGACAAGGTCGAGGAACGAGAGGTGCTCGAGCGTCACCTCTGGCATCACATCCTCTTGTGACAGAGTGTGATCGACGATGAGCATTTTGAGCGTCCGCAGTTGCGTGCAATGTGCGAGCATCTTCAGCACGGTGGAGCCGTCATACGCTCGGAGGATCGGGGGAGTCATGTCGAGCATGCTTCTACTCTGCCCGAGGATCTGTGTCGTGACCGAAAGGGTGGTCAACTGCGCCCAGCGGAAAGGCATCGACTGCAAGATCAGGCCGTCCACCGTGATCGTGAACGCGGTGACCTGCGGCCCATTCACCAGCCGCAGCTTTGGCCAGTCGTTGTACGAGAAAGTCTCAGCGGGTGGCTGCCACAGCGCGTGCTGGTGCATTTGGTGGTGATTCATAGCAGCGATTGTGAGTGCGTTGAACGGTGGTCCACCAGCGGGAGGAAATGGAAGATTGGGGGCAGGCACATGAGCCAAAGCTGCAGCCCCAACGTTGTGGGGCACCATTGGGTGGACCGCTGCGACCCCATGAAGGCCAGGGGGGAGCGCGCCAGGGACGTTCCATCCGGCATTCACCCCACCTGCACCTGTCAGCATCAGCGCCTGGTGCGAGGCCTCCGTCATCTGCGGGTTGAGGCGCACAGTCCTGAGCAGCGGCACATCCTCTTCCGTCAGCTGCAAGAGCCGGGTGAGCCCCTCCGCCGTGAGCTTGAAGTCGATCGTGCGCCATCGGTGCGCATAGCGCACGAGCTCCTCGACGAGCGTCCCAGGTGACTGGCGCGAGCTCTGGGGGACGTCGAGCGACAGATGCAGCGGGCAGTCCCCGGAGCGCCCGAGGAACTCGTGCAGCCCCAGCACGCGCTGCCGGAGCTTCGCCTCGACCTGCTGCCGCAGGATCTTCTCCTGCGCCGCGGAGTCGGGGAGCCGCCCATACGCGTCGAGCCGGCCGTGGATCACGCGGTCGCCGACGGGGTGCACGACGTGCAGCCGGGTCCACAGCCGCGGCGTCGTCAGCGCGAGGGCGCGCCACGCGCTCGAGACGCGGCCGAGCAGCAGCGGCGCGTCGCCCGCGCTCATCGCGCTGTTGCGCTTGTCTGGCAGACACGCGAGGAAGATCTCGCGCACGAGGTCGTCGGGCAGCCGGCGCATCGGCGAGCGCAGCGCCGTGTGCGCGTCGATGTAGGCGGACAGGCCCTCCTGCTCCGCCTCGAGCGCGGCGAGCGACAGCCGGAGCTCGGCCGCTTTCGATGTGAGCGCCGCGAGATCGGCTCTGGGGCCTGCGAGGAAGGCTGAGAGGGTGGTGAGCTCGTCGTCGGTGGGGACGTAGTTCGTGCCCAGCTGGCTCCCGAACGGCGAGGGTTGCGTCATTGTCGTCGTTCAGAGAGAAGAGACGGGTGGTAATCGATTCGATCACATGCCAGTTCCATACCGCGTAGCGACGGGTTGGTCCAGGAAAGAGAGGTGGCGTGGGGCCAGCGCCAATCAACGCGACGACCTCGTGCCTCGGCAATGAGACGGATCACGATCACGTGAGCTCCTCCTTCGCTTCTTTGCACCTGGATTCCATCCAGCCGATCTCAACTGAATTCTGCCTGTTAATGTGAGCCCTCATTCTAGGCTACCGGAATAAGTCATGTGCAGATGCAGAAGCTCCCATGACGTCATCGAGCTCCCGAATGCATCGACTCTGATCAACTTCTTTCAACAAGCCATTCTCGAGCAGGGTTTCTTTACTCGAATTGACCCACATGTCCATCGCCTATCCGGTGCAACACTCTACACACACCGGCGGATGCCAAATAACAGGAGCCATAAAGCTTCATTTATAGTTGAGATATTGTAGTACAAAAAAAGTCCTACAATAGTCGAATCAATAGTTAAAATATAATGCATACCTAAAGAGCCCCCGTTTAATCACCTATCAGAGCGTAAAATGTAGCTTTAGAAAAACGACATATCAGGACTCTAATTAGATTACTCATTTATGTAGCTTTTTTGCCACAGATCAAGGACACTTATTTGGAGCAGAAAAGGAGCAATATGAGGAAGGACACTTTTGACCGCAATATGACCTAAAAAGATCTCGCTAATGGTGACAATCATATCTGTGATATAAGTGCGGCTTTTTGGGCCGCACTTATATCACAGATATCACGGTCGCAAATATGTATCGCTGGATGATCTGCCGCTCGTCCGCCGCTCATCCATTCCAAGATAACACTTTGTCAAGAATAGCTAACTTACAGACATGTTTAGAATTACACAACGATCATCAGAGAAATGGAATCGGGCACAGTGAGATACTACATCATCTATCGGTACAGTGTCAACAACATTGGACATGGAGGATGAGTATGTACGGGCTGGAAAGAACGGTCTGTATCGAGAGAACGGATCCCGCATCCCCTGGGCTAGCGGAGCCTGCCGTCTGATGTGAAATACAACATCTGCTCCGTGCTCAACGATCTTCTCAATACTTCCGGCAATCATCTCGCGCGAATGGGGAGGGTAATACATGACAAGACTGTTACCCAAGTGCGTGCTGGCTCGAGAGAAGTTGGTACCACTTCGTTTGTAGTGTGCGCGTTCTCCAGCCTTGGCAAGTGGTGGCGAATCAGCGGGTAGATTGTAAGATGGAAAGGTTTTATCAAACAGAACTTTCAGCTCAATGAAAACGGGGGGGCAGTCGGGTCGTCGCAACCATCGCCGAATGCTTGCTCCACGCATAAAGGATTTGGACAGAGTGGCTTCAAGTTCTCCGCCGATATGATCGTTGGTATTGATCTTCTGGAGGAATCCAATTACGCGTTCGAAAGGGAATGTCCACCAGGAGATAATGGGACCAAAGAGTATGAGAAAGTCGTAGATGTGAAAAGCCATGTGGACGTTTGGCCGCATGGCATGAGACTGAGTATGGGGATGATTGGTTGGGAGACCATCTACCCATTGCTTCAGAAGAGAACGATATTTGGAAGCCCGCAAAGGGGTCATTGTGTATCGACTGACTAAAATGACCGCCGAGAACAGCGCCATTGTATGATCCAGCATCTGGAGCATGCGTGTTGATTGCTCTGAGGGATCATGGTCGCCCCAGAGGATGACAAGAGCAATGGGGAGATATATCGTTGCCAATATGCGCCATTCAGCTGCCTTGATTGTCCCCGCATGACTATCACCATAATTCGAAGGCACTGAATCCACCCAAGCCGGAGTAGTAGTCTGCTTGATGACGCGTTGGATGAAATGAATATTGGCAAGGTTGATCGACCGGGGGATGAATGTATCGCTTGTGAGCGGCTTTGTGCGGCGCTAAAAAGACGTGAATACCGGCTCATGGAACAAACAGAGAGATACACACCCAAGAGAGTAGTTGATCACAGCAGGCCTTCTTCGATATGATACAACTTGGGTCCGTATTGAGCCCAAGCGAGAACACGACCCAGCGAAGTGGCTGGAGATTGGTCCTCATGAGCTGCTGGCGCAACTCATCAATGCTGATCGCCGGCACAAAACGAGGATCGGAAGCGTCGACCATTTCGATGTTGTCATCGACAGGCTCTACATCCTCGTCTACTTCATCTTCATTGGCAAGCAAGGGTTGTACGAGCTTTTGTTGTATGGCGCGGATCATGGGCAATTCTCTCACTTCGGTCCGCAATAAGCAAGCCGGATGGCATGTCGCAGCGTCATACTCCAGCCAAGCATGCTCGAAAGCCGCGCCCATTGTCTCCTTGCGCTTGGCCAACTTGGTATCAATTCGCAGCACTCGACGGCAGTGATAATGTACAAGTCCTTCAAAGATGCAATGCATTGAATCTACGACAGCCATGCGGGTGGGGTCCCAGTACGGTAAACGCCAAAACTCAGACCAACGAACACCATACTGAGAGAAGATGGCGTCTCTAACCGCCTGACTTGGCGCATCTCGCCATGCAAAGGCCTGAGCACGCAGGACTGTGATATCACGTCGATTCCAAGCATGATATTCTGTATTGTACATGGTATGAACACCATAGCAATCACAGATTGAGCAATAGTGATTTGAAGTGGGGGCGGCCATGCCTTGCATCTTTCGCGTCGCAGGTAAGTCGTTGACGTCAATAACGAGTGCGAGGTTCAAATCGCGGCCAGATGGGTGCAGAGCAGTGCGAGATAGTCGGAATCCTTGCTCCCAACCGACAACAAACACGTCCATGAGTGGGCGGATATAGTTGTCGATTTGATCATGATTGGGCTCATTGGGACCGAGTATAATACTGAGCCACATGTTTTCTGGACGATAACGGATGTTCTCGTCCAGGTTCAGGTTGACAATGGCAAGGATCCCGATTGAATTGTGATTTCCCCGCTTCCTTGTCCCGTTGGGATTGAAGAAGTCAAGCATGACTTGGAAGGCGAGCCTCAAGCAACCTTCTCTTTCGATGAACAGTTTGCTGGGAACGGGGCCTTCGAAGCTGCGCATAAACGCCGCCTCAAAGACGGCATTGACACGTTCTTCTGTCACAGACGCCTCGGGGTTCTTTGAAAGGGCTGCGCGCACTGCTGCCAGAGCATCATCACAAGCCTTCTCGCACATCCTTTCTATCCCGGTGTCGGAGAGCGTAGCAGCGATATAATCGATCACAGAAGTGAAGACATACGGCCGGATGGGTCTGAGCTTTCCTTGGCGACGTTCAAGAATCTGGGTCCTGCAGGCATGGCGCGCTCCTTGTCGAGGATATACGTAGCCTTGACAGATCTCAGGGTACGAGGCCACTCCGTTGACTCGGTCCTCCAGTGGCGCGTGTGTGTAATGGCAGGACGGGCAAGTCGCGTAGATGGTGGTTGTAGGATCAATCTTGAACCTGCGAAGCGCAGAATCCAAGGATGTAGGGAGTTGTTTGAGTACATACTCCTGTACAGGTTTTGCTCGCCCATCGCGCGCACAGAGTGCCATCGATGCTTGTATGATCGCATTGACGAATGCGAGGATGAGGTTTACGGGGTTGCTGCTGATGCCAATGATAACATGGCAGATGAGGGCGAGAAGGATGGAAAGTTGAGTAATGACATCGTATTTTGCAATGGGATTTTCAAAATGATGATCTGGGGAAGAATGTATGTGAGCGAATTGTAGGATACACCGAGATAAAACACATACCAGAATTGTGCTCGACCACATGCGTCGGTGGAGGAAGAAGCGGGCCTATGATATCAATGAGCGAGTTGAGGGTCGTAGCCTCTGCTTGTAGACTCTCGGACAAAGTAGCGATCTTTTCATCTGCTCTGGTTCTGACCCTCGGCCGTTTCGGTGGGCGTGTTTTGTCCGAGGGCTTGAGACTTGAGAGAAGACGGCCAGCCTCAATAACGAGGAGACCCGCAGAATGGACAGTGTTGACCAGCACGTCAACAGTGGCGGGACTTGCATCGAAAGCGCGTTGCAGGTCTAGTTCGGCATGCGCCGCACGAATGCGTTTCAGCATCTCTTGTAGGAGAGTTATATTTTCCTCTTGGGATTTCATTGTCGCCGGCCGTAGCGGAAGAGTCGGGGCCTGAAGCACAGCTTCAACGCCGCCGAGAACTTGTTTAAGGGAGATGGGCATGAATTCTATTGGTACTTCGGATATACTAGATTGAAAGTCGTCCCGAGAGCTAAAGAGCTTGGATTGCATTTCACGATGGGACTCTTCGCCCTCATCCAGAATGACCAAACCAGTGAGGAGACTGGCAAGCCTCTCCATTTCTAGCGTAGAAGCATCTGCTGTCGCCTCCGCAGATAGGGCTTCTTCGTCAGAGACATGGATCGACACGTCGTCTTCGTGGATTGGTGCAATAGGACCGGCAGTCTCGATCCTCGATGTGACCACGCGCCCAGTCTGAGTTCCGGAGGGATTCTGAGACTTGGAGATTTCTAATTGGTGAGATATTCGTTGTAGCTTTGGGACTCTGTGATTGCAGAAGTTCGCTAGCGGGCAACGCTCGCAGGTGTAGTGCGATGAAGCTGGCATTCGACGACGGCAAACGTCTGACGAATACACTCTGCCAACGGCAAACGTCTGGCAGAGCAACGGCTTCGAGCACAATTTGTGTCGACGGCAAACGTCGGACACTGTGCTAGACGGTGGTGGGACTTGAGTTGGAGTTGGTGGCAGAAGTGATGAGATCAAGTCTCACACGATCACATGATTGGTGATTGCCGATGACAGATGATCTCTGCGTCTTGTCCTTTAACCACCATCGCAGACGTTTGCCGTCGCGATGGAGCGAGGACACACTTCATCCCAGACGTTTGCCGTCGAGATGAACACACTTTATGTCTCTCAAAGAACATATTTGTCGCTATCTACCCACTACTCTAAAAGAGACTTCGGCCAAGCGATGGTACCCACAATCTTCTCGTATCCGAATGCTACTGCTGCCATTATGATCATGAGCCACCCCAACCACTTCAATGAACTTCCCAGTCTTGCCATGAAGTTGGGAGTTATCAGCGTTTTACGGTACACGAAGATGTCGCTCTTCCCGCTCACTTCAGCCGATTTGGCCGTGAAGATTGTAGGGACCCCTGCGACATCCGCGGTCTGAAGGCCTTGATAACTACGGTAGAAACCGTTCAAATTTACTTGTACGCACTGCAATTGTCTGCATCCACGCGTTCGGGTCGACTTGCAGTTTCGTCAACAAGTTGTCCCGGCGGTTGTACACGTATACAACCCCATGGTCGCTCCCGCTGACAACGGCGCGGTTTGAGTCGAGCAACGCCACTTGGCGAATTCGCCGTGTCTTGTTGACGGGTATGAGGAAGCTTTTCACCAGCTCCCGTCCGGTGAGGCGATACAGATGGACGCCGCTGGACGGATCGCTCACGCACAGGATACCGTTTGTCTGGTCGATATCCACATTCGAGCTTCGGACCTCTTCAGCATCTGAACCAGAGAACATGAATGCCACACGTACATGCGGCATCCAAGGTTCCACGCGGCATCCGACGAGCACACGTTCATCCCACGGACGGTGTATCTTGGAAGAATTGGTAAGTCTTCTTTTTCTTCGTGGTCGTGAATGCACTTACACAAGTCCGCAATAGAGTCCAAATACCAGAAGTTCTCGTTCATTCCCACTCATCGCCCCAAATGCCAAAGCTGCGGGAACGCAGTGCCGGATTACGACGGAGAACACCTCGTTCTCAGCCATCGCCGAGTTCAGTGTGAACACTTGGAGGGTGCCTCCACGATGAGATGCGGCTAAGCGGTTTGTAGCCGAATCGAATGCAAGTCCCGTCACCTCACACGGGGCGTTCATCTGGCGGTTCCATATCTCTTGGAAACGAGGTTCTGCATTGCCCTAGTATCATGTCAATCGCGATAGCCAGACCGTCAATTGATGAGCAAACAAACCGGGTTGTCCAACCGGCAGCACACCAAGAAGCCGTTCTGTGTACCGTAGATCAAGGCCTCGCAGATGTCGTCCTCACGCTTGATCCATTGGAGTTTCGTGGTCGCGCCGCGGAGATCAGAAGCCACCGTCACAACCTCGACTTGACGCATATCCTTCAAGTCCCACACTTTGGGTCCGTTCGCATTCAACCCTGTGACTAGTCACCTTCGCGAACCACCCAACGATTTCTGGAGCTTACCGCCACTCGCAAGATATTTGCCATCATCCCGGGCTTCCAGGGCAAGAATGGCGCCAGTTTCGCCGGAGAGCTTGCACTGCAGACGATAGTCTGACTTCGCGCGCATTTCGTAGATGTAGAGGACACTCGTTTCGATACACGCCTCGCAGCTTTATGGTGCTATAGACAATAGGAACTTTAAACAAAGAATGAAACGTGCATGGACTAGCTTTATCTGTACACGTAATCGAATAATCTTTCCAGCCTTTGTTCTTTGTTCTCTGTGGAGTTACATACATAAATCGCCAAGCTTCCTGCCCACAGCGTGGCCACTTGGGACAGCGTCCCTTGCCTCTTTCTCGTAATGGCCTTTTGTCCTCAACCGTCACCCCCTCCTCCGCCTGTCGTTCTGTTGCTCGCTCATACCGACATCAACCCGCCGACCATCTCTGCGCCCCTCCTTCACAGCGACTTGAACAGCGGGCCTCCACTCGCGTTCAGTGAAAAGAATATCAGAAAACGGCCGCTGAAGTCCCATCCAAAGAAGGCAGTCACCTTCGTCAGCTCATCCAGCATCGATTCTAGCACAGAAGCGATACACCCTCCGTCGTCTCAATCGCCATCCTGCAATTCGTCGCTGAAGCAGGTGTTGATGCCCGTGGTAACGCAGTCCTCAAAACCGAGTGGACTTGGTATCGCTGTCATGAGCGAACCGGAGCCGGATGGGATGGACGATTTCGATGAGAATATGACGATCTCGCTCATGATCCCTTCTGGTGGTCCGTCTCATGTCACAGACGCTGATTTCCCACTTATGACTGGCTGGAGCAATGAGTATATCACCGCATTCCAGGTACGGTGTCTCTCCTCTAAATGACTATGATTCTTAGTTCCTCGCTGCAGACTGCTGTCGAGACTCTCTGCAGTCACAAGTTCAATCCCTCCTTGTCTTTGAAGGAACAGGATCCAGGTATCAAGGCCCAAATCGTTTCTGAGGTTCGCTTGTTACAAATGATTCAAGTCGGAGACTAATTCCATCTAGATTCAACAGGCGTTTCCCGCGGTCAACAAGTTCGTTGGGCTGTGGCCACTTGAAAAGATTCTTATTCGAGTTTGCAAAAACTCGGCCGCCAAGCAAAGTCGAGTCGCTGAGAAGGTTGTTCTTGATACAGTCAAAAGAAACCTGCGGACACGGAAAGTGAGTTCTTGATCTTCAGTCTCTTCCTCTATTGAACTTGTACAGTGAGCGCTTGATAGTTACATACTAGTACTGCATGTATCTCCAACCCCTATCTGCATGCATTTTAGTCTCTTGCTGTCTCCTACAGTTTGCAAAAGAAAATGGATGAGTGATCCGTGGATCGCTGATCGCTGATCGCCGATCGCTGATCGCTGATCGCTGATCGTCGGATCGCTAGGACAACGTGCTATCTAGAAGATTAGACTACGGAGCTGATAACGATCGTTGGTCTGTTGCTTTTAGGATTCCACTGGTTCATTGTTCTTTTATTCCAGATAAGTATATAAGTACAATAGTAATACCTTGTACCCCAAGATTAAGTAAGCACAATAGCCGTTTGTACCTAATCCTCTAGAGCAATCCTTGTTTTCGGTTACATGCCGTGGGCGGCACATGTAAGATAATACATAATGAACACAAAACGTTCTTGAGTCTGGCTACCTTTATATTGCTGCTCTACCGTTGGCGCTACATACCTTACCACGCCCCCCTTCCTGTTTCACGCATTTGCAACGGGAATAGCCATGCAGAACGACAAGGATGATTCAATGGGTCAAGAGCCTTACACCCCTGCTCCTGTGTGCAATGATATGACTTCCGGTGCCTGTAAATGCTGATGAACCTCGGCGCAGCGCATTCGCATCTACTTGAATCAGGATGAACAGGGATCCAACAAACACAAGCGGGCAGCCGCACCTGGCCCAGACCAAGAGAGATTGGACAAGGTACGTTTGTTTCTTCAGAGCTTCTTGAACACCAAGGACTTATGTGCACAGGCCCGCCAAAACGAAGAATTTCACAAGCAAGTGGCTTCGGACGCAAGACAACAGCGCCGCGCCGTTCTTGCTGAGAACACGGACCTTCGCAATCAGCTCGACAATGCTCTCAACGTGATGCGCGATCGTCAAGAGGAAGTGGCCCGATTGCACAGGCTGATTGAGCAGGGACGGACATTGATTTCGCAGATGGCGCACGATGGTGGAAACTTCCAATCTCAATTGGCACGTGGCCAAGAGCAAGTCGATTCCTTGGTACGTTCTGTGGCAGCAAAGGTTATTATTGATGTGTATATGAGACAGGTGAACCGTGTTGCTACTGCACAGAACCAGGTGGCGGAGGCATCAGCCGAAGCACTTCGGTTGCAAGAGACTCTGGTGAGAAGATCTTGAATGTGAACTGCGTGGAATGTGACCATGATACAGCGCGCGCGAGACCACCAAGTTAACCAGCTTATTGCTGAGGTTCAGGAGCGAGAAGACGAGGTGGAGAGTCTGCGCCTGCAGATCAAGCAGAACGGGCGTGCCAAGACCCAAGTCGGGCAAGCAAAACGAGGTGGTCGCGTCAGCAAGGAGTTCTTCCCGCCCGGCAGGCCCAATTTGCTGGATCTTGCAATGGATCCAGCTCAACTCCCGGGTCCGTCATTGGACGCGCCCCGCAATCCCGTTATGGAGGATTTCGCAGCGAAATTGGATGTGGATCCCGACTTGCTGGCCAAATTTGTGACGGCGATGAAGCTGATGAATGGGGAGACCGCCCATATCAACGTGAGTCCGGGGAAATCCACCCAGCGTCGCAAAGCCAGTCGGAAATCCGATGCAAAAGCGGCGGTTGAGCCAGAGACACAGGAGCTAGTGAACAAGGCACATGTGAGTGAAATCACATAGGAGAGCGCAAGAGACTTACCACTTCAAGGCTCTGATGCGCGAAATGACTTACGCCAGATTCGGAGTCAAACAAGCGACAGATTTTATCTTCCATATCCCCGCTACGGAAGAAGAAGTCGAAGAATTCGCTCAGGATGATGAAGCCGCATTCCAGAGATATCAGTTTGACTTCGGCGTGGACTACAAGTCCTCCGCATGGAATGCTGCGGTAATGGAGAGACTCGTTGCTGACGTTGTTAGGGAGGACTCGCTCAATATGCGATATATCCAGAAAGAACTCATATCGCCAGAGTACCTTGGATACATCCTGGCAGAACAGCTCGTGCGCTACCGCGCGGACTGGAAGCAATTTCAGCCCAAGTGGGATGAGGAGAAGGGACGTGTGGAGACGGAGGCAGAAGCGGTTGCTCGTGGCAAGATCGTCTTATTCAATCGACGAGTCTCGTCCCGAACCGTCAATGGTCAGCACATGGTGCGTGTTCGAGTTCAGGCGACGATTTACGATTCTCTAAACCTTTCCACCAGAAATTCGACCATCGCCGCAACACAGTGACAGCAACAATCGCACTGAAGGAGTCCGAAGGTGCGGACGATCTTGCAACATGGGAGAGATTGCTGGAGATACTGGATCTCCTTGGGGCGGGCGGAATGTCCGAGGAGGAAGAATTCAATTCGCTCGACAATGGCGCCAAGGTCAGAAAGTACATCGTCAAACTTTGCGTCTGGCGCGAACCACTCATTGTGGACTACATGAGCATCATCGACAAGCAGACTAGTCGCTTCCAGGCTCTCCATAACGGCACCAAGCCGGCCCCTCGTGTACGAGTCGAGACGCCAGGCAAGAGATATGCGCCTAAGGGGCTCCCGGCATGCTTGTACAACTCTGAGTGGATGGCCTCGCTTTCCTTATTGGAGTTGAAGGAGTTGAAGATTTCCAAGAAGGTATTCGCTTTGTTCGTTGCAGCGACTAGTAGGATGGCATAGTAGGTGTATATGAACGTAGTCTTCACTAGCGAGAACGTAACGATGGTGGATCGTCTGGCCAATGGGCAGGCGAGTAATACAAGTTTTTGGGATTCGAAAACGGTATTCATCTCAACGGCAAACGTCCGAGATGAATGGTGTACTTGCTCCAGTCATCGCGACGACAAACGTCTGCGATGGTGGTGGTCAGGACCAAGTCAAGAAGAAATGATTGATCATCAATGTGTGGGCGATCACCGATTGCCAGTGTCAGACTGTCGCTTCTTGCCCTTAGCCACCATGGTGTGAGACGTTTGCCGTCGACACCAACCCGTATCCCCTCTCAGCCAACGCGTTTCACGCACGGTTCTTCAAATTTCCTTAGTCGATCGGCGGCGGACGCCAGATGGCGGGATCGGCAAAAGCGATGATAGGATATTCGATGTCGGTGGTGGCTCATAGGTGTGCAAGGACATCGCTCGAGCAATAGAGCTGTCGGCGGCACACGCCTGGCAGCTCAACTCGAGATGGCTTAGGTGAAAGCGCGAGCCGATGAGGAATTCATCTTACCGATCAGCCACGTGCTGATCTCTCACGATCACGAAGCTGATCTTTGATCTTACAGTCGTTCTTTCTCCCATCATGGCTCAAAGAGATGAGCAACAGGGACTCAGGCGTTTGCCGCCGGGTCCCACAGGAACGGAACCGACGTGTTTGCCGCGCGGTTCTTCCAATCTCTTCCCGAATGTCCCGTCCAGTGACGACGATGGCCACCGCATCGAAACACGTCTCCAGGACGACTCTGGTTATGGATGGAATCCGAAACAGGCCGGAATGAATTCAAAACGTGGGACTCCGACAGCGCCCATTCGCAGACGTGAAAACACACATGGTGCCCCACCCGGACAAACAAGCAGAGATTCTCCCGCCACTCAGACCTTGTCTCCTTCACCTTTTGTCACAAAGCAGCATGTAATCAACGGCGGGGTATTTGCCTCCTGGTACTTCCTGGACGTCTCCAAACGCGTCATCTTACTCCTTCGCATCCCTTTGTCTACGCTTCTTTTTCTATGGATAGTCGCATTTCTATGCGGCTTGATGTCGCACACCATCAGGGCTATGATCAGTCCTATGTGCTTTGTCCCAGGAATCAGCAGCTCCTCGTTTTGTGTTCCTCCAGTCTCTGTGTCACTTGGACAAGGGCTTCCCAAATGGGCCGACTTTCCGTCGTTGGTTAACATGCAGACTGCGGCAATCGAGCAGCTGCTGGATGAATCAAGCTCAGGATCTGCGCTGGCTCTGCAGATCAAGAAGGCTGAAATTGCAACGACAGACCTGGTGACGTTGGTTGGGGTGAGTGAGCTGAAGAGTCGCGAGTCGTTGAGCAATGCGCTCCGATCATTTGTGGATGACGCTCGGAAGGCGGGTCGATCCTTGAATAAGCTCAATGCTAAGGTGGCTGGAGCAGTTGACGGGTGGGTACATCTACCTCTTCTTCCTTATTGTGTTGTCTAACTCAAGTCTTAGTATCACCGCGGTGAATGATTATGCTCTGCACAGCATTCAAGCAGCTGCCGCACCGTCACTGCTGGACCGATTAGTTCCCTGGAGGAAAACCGACGCCGGGATCCTTCTTGAGACGTTTGAAGATTCCATGAACTACCTTTCTTCTATCCTTCAGCGTCTCGTGCTCGAATTCGAAGTCAACATGCAAAACTTGTACAGTCTCGAGGAGCAGTTGTCCGTCCTGCACGAGATTGTCATGAGAGAAGATGTGTCTCTGTCTGCTGCTAAATCCGAGCTCCTTGGTGAACTATGGACCATCCTCGGAGGCAATCGCAAAAAACTGAGGGGTTACGCTCATCATCTTGAGATCTTGAAGGGCCTTGGCCAGTATCGCATTCAGGCTCTGGCGCATGTTATATCCGCACTACAAACATTGACGCAGATGAGTGAGGACATTGAGAATCTGAGGGAACGAGTTGCTGCTCCAGAGCTGACGGAATCGCGGATTCCTGTCCATGTGCATATTAAAAGTATCCAAAGCGGGATCGAACGTATCAAGGAGGGGCGAGTGAAGGCCAAAGAAAAGGAGCGCACAGCCGTCGGTCAAATCTTCGGAAGAAGGAGCGGAACATTGGATGCGTGAATTTTTTTTCGTTGTGTATTGTATTGCATATCTACAATGCCACCATACAGTATGTACCAAAGTGTAGTCTGTCCAAGTTGTATTTGATTTTATATATCATCCTCTTGACAAACCTTGTGAGTTTCGGCAAAAAAACGTCTATTGTATCATCCCGCCACTCTTTCCCGATCTGTCCAAGTCTTGAAGTTGTCATTCGATCACGTGCTAATCACCTGATCGCGGTCTGGCAAGCGGAGGAAATTGTAGTTCATTCATATGTAGACAGTACATATATGTACCTAGGTTATATTCTGGTATCAGAGACGGTGGCTTCGCGGTTTAACGCGGTTTAAACTTGGAAATTCGATGTGTTTCGAGGTGTATGCAGTCCGCGACCACATCTCGGCCAAGTACTTTGAGCGCAAGCCTTCTCATACCTCCTTCGCGATCTCCTAATTTCTGGCGCTCTCTTCTACCTTGCGATGCACATCGGTGCGACCTTCAAGTCGAACGGAGCTGCGTGGTTGACCTAGTCAGTATCTCTCCTCCCGAACGCGCGCTGCCGCTGCGTTGCCAACTCAGCCCTTCAGCTGGTGGCTCCGGGGCCTTGCATTCACCGATATCTGGGTTATCGGTCACGAGGTAAGCAGAATTTTGCAGGTGCTCAAAAGTGCTGACGGTCAATGCGTACCAGTGTGGCCACGGCGCATTCTCCGCGAGCCGCAGCATCTCTGAACTCGTCGACTACTTCTACCACACCTTGCTTCTTACGCCACACTTCAGCTTGGCAAAATCGGACACGATGTAAGGCTCTTGGGGCAAACGCTTGCAGGGCATCATCGATCTTTTGAGTATGCGAGTGGCGCAGCAAGTGAGCAGGTGAATATACGTTTAGCATCAATCAGCTTCAACCGCTGCGCTTCGGAACTACTGGCGGCAAACGCCTAGTAGCTCGTCGGAGGTTGGTGAGTAGCAAGTGAGAAAGATGACGTTGTGAATTTGATGATCAAGTCATCAAGCACGTGACTCATCTTGTGTGACTCTTCACCACCTGCAACGCTACACTCCCATGAACCACGGCGTACAGCAAGGCGGAGGCGGGCAGAGAGGGAAAAGGGGACTCGGGCGTTTGCCGCCGGGTCCCCGAGGAGGACGGCCGACGCGTTTGCCGCGCGGCCCTTCAAGTTCTGTCCCACTCAACCCGTCGGGACTCAGCCCAGACGAACTCAGTACGGCCGAACTCGGTGGTGGTGCACCGCACTACCTTGTCCCCCTCGCACATCTGGCCGATTTCGAGAGGAAAACGCTTACTGTCAGTTCTTAAACCTAAACGCGTTCTCTGAACTGACCCAGAAAAGGCTGCATCTCATTTCCACGGCGTCGTCCGCAACGAACTAGGTGTATTCGTCGTCTTCAATGCCGATCGAAACGCTTTGCTTCGGATCCCGCGCCCCGAATCTAGGCATCACTACCGTCCTGCGCTGCACGCAACCTCGTGGATGAGCGTCCGACGGGTCTTCCTTGCCTGTGGCCCGCGATATCCCATTTTCGACGGGGACCTCGTCGGTGTTCTGGACATATCCCTGCGTTCATTACCTACGGTAAAAAAGCAGATGGAGACTGGTCTCGGCTGGGCTATGTCGTGGACCGTTGTGGAGCGGTGGGCGAATCTGGAAGGATTCTTGAATCGCGTGGCAGTCACCCTTCGATGGCGCGTTGGCCAAATTTCCCCTGCTCCGAATTGCGGAACGATGCAAGCACGGCCTATAACTTTTGGCTATTCGGATTCCTTCGCGACGGAAGAAGAGCTTGCCAATGCTGTTGCTCGCTCTCGAGATGCGTTTGTGCCACTACTAGGCGCGATCGCTATCTTTTTTTTGGCCCTTGACGGATCCGTTGAACGAGCCAGTTGGCGCAGCACCGTTATGGAAGCGCTTCACATGCCGCACCGACTGATGGATTCGCTGGAGGCCGTCGTGGAACGTCTTCTCCGTAATCCTGCGGGAATGATCCTGGATTTTACACTGGAGAATCCGCATGAGCTTGACTGGCTCTTCTCTCTCCTTGTCAATGACACCGTTTCTATCCATCTCCCCCTCTATTTCTTCCTCGGCCAGGGGAATGAAGCTGTGAATCGAGCCACGCATGTGGAAGCCTTCCCATCCATGCGGAAGATTCATCTAAGCGTTCAAGACACAATCCGCGTGTTGAATGAGCTCCCTCTGGTTGAAGTTGCCAGTAAGGAGTATGTTTTTGTTCCATGGAATATGCGGCAATTCGGGACTATTCCCAACCCCGAATACTATGAGACTCTGGATTCCCCTCAGCGGCAGTTCCCGCCTGTTGACCCTCACAGTGGGCAGAAACCAGGGGAAGACTACAAGGACTTCTTTGCGCGTCGGACTGTTCGAAACGAGCGCCGGCTTGCGGCGGAAACGCCACAACAGCAGCAGTCGCGCTTGCAACGCGAAAGAGGCGCATTGTCACACGCTGCACCAGGCAAAAAGGGTGCTCGAGTTTTCATTTGGGAAGAAAAGGAGAAGTTTTGGATTCGCCGACTCCTGCAGCGCAATGAAGTCGAGGATGAATGGGATGATTTTGCACAGTCGCAGCGTATATATGACTCGTTTAGCAATGAGTGGGACCTCTGCCTGCCCCTGGACCCAACAGCTGTTGTCTCATATTCCGACGACGGCGACGACGACGACGACTTCGGCTTTGGCTTCTATGGAAACCCTCCTGCCGCCGCTCATCCTACAGAGTTCCGCCAGGACTGTGATCCCACGGATGACTTTGAGGGCGAACTTCCTGCAGGGCTTTCCGTCGAAGTGCAGTCAGCGCTGTCTAACGCCAGCGCCATCCTGGGGCAGGTTGATATGTACAACCGCGGCACAGACGAAGAACAGCCATGGAAGACCACCCCGGTATTTGTGGCTGAACACAATCCTACCAGGGCCATTCTCGAATACCGCGTGGGCTTCATAGGCGATACCCCGGGCACTTTCCCGGAGACGGAGATGGCGCGGCTGCAAGTCAGCGCACACTTTGTTGGTGACGCTGGATCTTCCACGGCAATGCCCATCAGCAATTCAGTCCGGGCACTTCTCCATGTGCTGAACAAGGCGAAGTGTGTCAAAGACATGCCTTCTGGCCTCTTCGATCTCAGCGACGAGAATACCGCGAACGAAATCTGGTCCAAGAGCGGTGTCATCGTGGCTGTTACAGCTCCCATGAGCGAGAAAGCCTATCGTTCCACGGGCTATCTGCTGCAGCCCCGTACTCAAGAGGGAGCTTTCGATCGCCAAATCCTTCTGTTTAGTGCCACCACAGTCTTACACATCGTCCGCCTTCGGTGCAGCTCGTGGAATGAGCTGATAGGGCATCTCTACCACCTCGGAGCTGAGTTCATCATCGGCATTGAAGCTTCCAGCTTCTTGCCATCTTCATACCGACCAGAACTCTTTCGCTGTGGCAGCCTAGGAGTCCGTCCGGAAGGTTATGTCCCGAGCAGGGGTGATCTCAGCAAATACTGGGAACTGCTCTCACGCTTTCTTCATTCTCCCCGTGGCCGGCTTGCGCTTCAAGCGGGCGGTATTGTGGCTCGTCTTGCACGCCTGATCATTGATGACCCAGAGCTGGATCTGAGAACGGAGTTTGTAGACGTCGAAATAGCTGAAGAGTGTCTCAAGTTCAATGACACATCTTTCTATTATCATGCGCTGACCAAGGAGGAGGAGGATCTGGTCCTCGGTGTTTATAGTATCGAGATGAGTAAGTTTTTCACCTCGTGACAGAATGTTACATCATTCTAACATTACTTAGACCAGCTGCATTCTGGTGCTCGCAACGGACATCAAGAGAAACGAGTGTCGTGGTGGCCACAAGCTGGAGCCTTCTTTTCTTCTGGTTTGAGTGTTGGTTGGTGGACGCCAGACTGCGAGCGGTGGTTCCAAGACATCCTCCTCGAGATGGAGCAAAACCGAGCTGTGCTTCTCAACAACACGCGTTGGAAAGACAGGATTCGTGGCTACAGTGCAGCCTGGCGCCTATCCAAAAACCTCGACGCGGTCCATGCCGACTTCCTTGCTGACATCGGGTGAATGGACCTTTGTACTTACATGTGCTTACCATTGTATATATATAGCAGTAAAAACATCGTATCAACTAGTGTATATATGAAATTGACCTGTATCCACCGATGAGCGGCGGACGAGCGGCAGATCATCCAGCGATACATATTTGCGACCGTGATATCTGTGATATAAGTGCGGCCCAAAAAGCCGCACTTATATCACAGATATGATTGTCACCATTAGCGAGATCTTTTTAGGTCATATTGCGGTCAAAAGTGTCCTTCCTCATATTGCTCCTTTTCTGCTCCAAATAAGTGTCCTTGATCTGTGGCAAAAAAGCTACATAAATGAGTAATCTAATTAGAGTCCTGATATGTCGTTTTTCTAAAGCTACATTTTACGCTCTGATAGGTGATTAAACGGGGTCTCTTTAGGTATGCATTATATTTTAACTATTGATTCGACTATTGTAGGACTTTTTTTGTACTACAATATCTCAACTATAAATGAAGCTTTATGGCTCCTGTTATTTGGCATCCGCCGGTGTGACATGTGTAGTGCGCCTCCTCGTATGTAATTAGTATTCCGTGGTACATCCAGATGGAGAAGAGCCTAAGATCGGGTCCGCCATAACTCCATTGCTGCATTAAAGAGGCGCTCTCGCGCGTTTCGAGCCACCTTCTCCCTCCCATCTCCATGTTGACGACTAATACCGTTGCAGCGCTAGCTGCAGGATCGATACTGGCCTGCATCGCTGTGTTTCATCAGCTCAGGTCCCGGGCGAACACACCACGCTTCCTGCTCGGCCCACCGAGTCCCAGCTGGATCTATGGGAACAGCAGGCAGATTACGGTGCGTCGACTCACCTCGCTGAATGCGTTTTTCTGCCATTGGTTGCTTACGTGGACGAATGGTATCAGGAGGATCCGTCTCTGACCGCACGGTGGGCAAAGCAGTACGGAAGGATATTCAAGTTCAGAGGGCTCTTCGAGGTACGACCGCGAATCAGATCTTGGAAATGCTCTTGGGGCTGACAGCTTGAGCAGCGAAGCGAAATCTACGTCTCCGATCTCGCGGCCATTCGCTACATCCTCGACAACTTTCCCAAGCCTCCAGAGAGCATCGAGGTGGCCAAGGGCTTGGTCGGTAAAGGTGCATAACGGGACCTATCTCTCTCTTGTATAGCCCAAATAACCGCTGTTCAGGAGTCACTGCGGTCGTAGGTGAAGAACACAGGCGCCAGGTACTCGTAGACTCCCAGTAGAACTCGGTTGAAATTCTGATCGAGCACGACTCTCGCAGCGCAAGATCATACAGCATGCATTTGCTCCGGCGCAACTTCGTCTGATGACCGATGCGTTCCTCGACATTGCAGACAAGGTATGCTCTCTGACGACCATCCACGACCCGGGGGGACCTGATGAGATGCACTCAGCTCAAAACGAATTGGGAGGGTAGCTTAGCTTCCGCCGAGAAGACTGGGGGGTCTATCGAGGTGCTGGATGGGCTGCGACGTGCCGCACTAGACATGATAGGCATGGCTGGTAAGCACTTCCCCCCCTCAGGACGCATACAGACGTGTGACTGGCCGCTGATTGCCTCGCAAGGATTCGGCTACGATCTAGACTCGTTCAACTCGCGCGAGGACCCAGCCGATCTCGCCAACATTTTCCACGAGCTGTTCCACGGCTCGCACTCGACGATCAACGCCCACTACCGATATCTGTGCGCCCTCGTCCCGCTTCTGCGCTACATCCCCTTCGTGCGTTGTCCTGTTTCCACTTTTTCCCGGCCGTCCGACGCAGTCTTCTGCTACAGCCGATTCCGGGATCCAGGACACACGCCGAGGCACGCGGAAAGCTGAAGGAGATCGGAAGCGAGATTATTGAGCGGAGCAGGAATCATCCCCGGCGCGATAGCCAGAAGGATCTCTTGTCGGTCATCCTCCGCGCCAATGAGAGCGAGCAGCCAGGTTCGCGATTGGATGACGAGGAGGTTCTCGCGCGTCAGTCCATGTTGCCCTTCCGACCGGTCTCCCTCGACTGACTTGCTTCGCAGAGATACCGACCTTTCTTCTGGCCGGGCATCACACGACTAGGTGAGCTGGGGCTCACAGACCGTGCTCATTATGGCTCGACTACGAATTTGTAGCTCAGCGACAGGCTGGGCGCTACATGCCTTGGCGGGCCACCCGGACATCCAATCCAGACTGCGATCGGAATTGAACTCGTTGCCGACCGACCGACCGACCATGGAACAGCTCAACTCGCTCCCCTACCTCGATCTCTTCCTGCGCGAGACGCTGCGGCTTTACTCGCCCCCGGTGAATCTCCGGAGAATGGCGCCGCACGACGAGGTCTTGCCCCTCTCCGAGTCCGTCATGGACGCTTCGACGGGCAAGACATATAGTTTACTTCCGTGCGTGTCATATCATTAGATGCACATCGTGTCTGATTCATCTCAACGATCGTCGCAGGATCGCGAAGAACCAGATTTTCTACATCCCCATCCTTGCGGTGAATACAGATCCGAGCATATGGGGCGATGACGCCACCGAGTTCAGGTCGGCTCGCTCGTAATGCGCCTTCAGTGCCCTTATAATCCCTGTCATTAGGCCGGAAAGATGGACGAACCTGCCACAGAGGGCGTACAATGTCCCCGGCGTTTGGGCTAACATGCTCACATTTTCCACCGGGTCGCTGAGCTGCCCCGGCTTCGCGCTCTCGATCCTTGAGTGAGTGGCCGTCGCTTCGGCCGTCCGCGAGTCTTGCCACTGACCATCTGATAGACAAAAGTGCCTTCTGTTTGTGCTGCTCCGGGCGTTTGAATTTAGATCTCCGGTAGAGAAAGGAGGGATTGTCTCCGTGCACACGAGTGCGGTGACGACCTATTTGCAGCAACCGGCGGTGCGCGGGGAACCAAAAGTCGGGTCTCAACTTCCCTTGATCCTAAGTCCCGTAGGAAACAGGATGTAGACGCAAATATAAATGCATGAAAATCACTGGTATACATGTATATCTTTTTATTCCACCTGTTACCGTTCCGAGAGACCATTTTTCGCGACATTCAACCAAGCGGCACGTGCCGACGAACATGCATCACATGACGGGAGGAAGTCACACGCCGGCTTAGACGTGGATCACTCCCGGCTCGGTAGTTCCCGGTCACACCATATTGCGACCCACTCATTCGCGATTTGAGCACCGGCGTCTATGCGGTCCGCCGTCGATCGTGCTCGCAATTGCACTTCCATATGTCCCTGAAATGACTCAACCTGGGAAAAATGGGCCTGGACATGTGGTGCGTCGACAGGATGCGGAGGGTCACTAGGGAGGGAAACGCCCACGGGTGTCTGGGTGTGCATGCGGTCGAAGCCCGCCTTCTAGATATAGCCGGTTCTTCTGGAGCGAATACGACCCCAAACGGTCTGCTGCTATATCTCTCCTTATCTTGGGTTCAACACTCCCACACAGCTACACGGGCTCTTAAATACGGCGGGGGGCCGGCTGCAACACCAAGCGCAAAATGGCGTTCCTTCTCGCAGTTCTCGTCCCCTCGCTCCTGCTATCGCTGCCCGCAGCCGCGTCGCCTGTCGCCGTCGAGAACTCGTTCATCAGCCTCCCCATCTCTCGCCAGTTCAACCTCACGGGCAGCGTCAACATCGTCAAGAGCGATCTCGCGCGTGTCGCCCACTTCAAGGCCCGCACCAGCAAGGGCAAGCGCGCGGTCATCTCGGAGCCCGTGAGCAACCAGGTCGTCAGCTACATCGTGAGTTTCCGCCAACTCCCGGGTCGTTGCTGCGGAGGCTGATCGCGCTGTTAGGCTTCGGTTGGCGTGGGCAGTCCTGCGACGACGTGTGAGATCCATGGTTTCAGCCCGGGGGAAAGCTTGTTCAGACTCGCTTTCGTTTGCAGACAGCCTCATTGTCGACACCGGGAGCAGCAACACATGGGTCGGCGCCACCAAATCCTACGTGCGCACCAGCACCTCCGTCAGCACTGGTGCTCGCGTCGTGAGTCCTCGCGTTGTCCCATGGAGAAAAAAGTTGGAGCTGACCCGTGCCAGTCTGTGACGTACGGCTCTGGCTCGTTCTCGGGTGAGCCACGCTATCTTCATGGGAGGATCTGCACATGCCTGATCTTGGTGAAATAAGGTACCGAGTTCACCGACCAGGTAACCCTCGCCCCCGGTTTGGTTATCGCGAAGCAGTCGATCGGTGTCGCATCGACGTCGACCGGTTTCAGTGGTGGTGAGTTTTCCAACGCGTGATAGTGCGTTGATCGGCCTCATGACCTGTGCGCAGTTGATGGGATCCTCGGGTATGTGTATCGCCTCTGGGAGTATGGGGTTATTTCTTGACGAGATGCTTCCTGATATTCAGCATCGGTCCGCTGGACTTGACTTCCGGGTGGGTGTTCCCCCTGCATGCGGAATGGCCCGGGGCTGATCGAGTATCGATAGGACACTGAGCACCGGCGGGACGATCCCGACCGTGACTGGCAATCTGTTCAGCGCGGGAACGATCACAGGCGACCTGATCGGCGTCTCCTTCGAGCCGACGACGGCGCAGGTCGTCAACAACGGCGCGATCTCGTTCGGCGGAACTGACAGCACGAAGTTCACCGGCACCATTTCCTTCGCGTATGTTTTTCTTGACTGTGTCTGGAGGTGAGACGCGTCTGACTGGTGGGAAAGGCCTCTCACGCGCACGTCGCCTGCGTCGGAGTTCTGGGGCATCAACCAGTCCATCCAGTGTACGTTCTCTCGCTTTGTTCAAGGACGTCTGTGAGAACCTGGCTGCAGATGGAACGACCACGATCCTCGCGTCGACTGCCGGCATCGTCGACACCGGCACGACGCTGATCCTGATCGCGACCAACGCATTCACCCAGTACCGTTCCCGCACGGGCGGTGTCCTGGACAACAACACCGGCCTGCTCCGGATCACCACGGCGCAGTTCGCGGCGCTGCAGAACCTGAACTTCGTCATCAACGGCGTGACGCGCACCCTGACCCCGAACGCGCAGATCTGGCCCCGGTCGCTGAACACGGCGATTGGCGGCACGGCGGGCAGCATCTACCTTGTGGTCGCTGATCTCGGTATGTCGTCTCCTGTTGGGTGTTTCCGCCTCATGATGCTAATGCGGCCGGGCAGGGACACCGAGCGGACAGGGCCTTGACTTCATCAACGGGTACACGTTCTTGGAGAGATTCTACTCGGTATTTGATACCGCCGGCGCCCGTGTCGGCTTTGCCACCACGGCGTTCACCACCGCCACCTCCAACTAGTCCCACAGTCCTGAGATGATACTGATCTGATGGTTGTAAGCTGTGTAATTTGATGTCTTCAATACGTGTCAAAGATCTGCGCTATCCATGAAAGATGTGTGATCAGCGATGCTACTCAATCGACACCGTGAAATGAAAAAGGACAGAATGAGATTCTCGTTGTAACTTGACTAGGGGACATTATGAACAGAAGACAACGAGTCCAAGGGACGAGAATTCTCGTGAGGAATTCAACACTCTCAACCTTATCTCTGAATGCAGTGAACAAAGTGGCTGTCAGGATCATAAATGCTTACAGCTAACTGCAAAATCGTAGACACTTTTGAGTCTCGTCGGTGTGGAGCCGGAAAGATCCGGATCCACAAAATATGACGTGCCAGTGCACGGAGATCGTGGATGTCGACCAAAATTCACCGCCAGCGCACATGTAACAAGATAAAATCCTCATTTTCTTTGACCACCCATGGTCGCCATCGTGTTTTCTGATGGTGGGTGGTAGTCGATTTTGCTCAGGGTGAATGTATCAATAGTTTGAGGGCATTGTCGGACCGACGGTGAGTCTTGAGGCCTTGAGGCTGCACCTTCTCGGGCTCCATCACTGACGTTTTTGCCACGTTTTGTGGAACCGGATCTTTCCGGCTCCACACCGACGAGACTCAAAAGTGTCTACGATTTTGCAGTTAGCTGTAAATCTTGGTTGAATCAGTGAGTGACCATGTGATCGATAGTCACGCGATGCATAATCAACAATCGAAGTTCTTCGACAGTTCGACTGCGAGTCGGGACTTCCAGTCAGTCATCTGCACACCACGGCATGCGTGGGTGCGTACGTATCGTATTATATACATCCGCCCTTCTCTTCTCCTCCCTCGCCCCGGCCGGACGGCTAAAAAGCAACACGTCCGCGATCAGTGATTAGGGGAGAGACCAAACAGCAGCGGGCGTCATAGCCCTGTCTCACCTTCCCGCCCAGCCCCGTTACACACCCCACCCACCTACCCACCCAGCCCTATTTCCTGCGCGTCCATGGCGAAGACGCACCGCAGCCAGCTCTCGGACCCGTTCTCGGCCCTGACCCAGCCGCCGGCGAACGAAACGCCCGCGGAACGCCATGCGCGGGTGCAGGCGGAGCAGGAGCAGAAGCGCGTGAGCGACCAGATCGACGAGGAGCTGAAGCGCGAGCGCGTCGAGAGGAAGAAGCGGGCGAAGCGGGAGGTGCTGGTGCTCCTGCTTGGGCAGAGCGAGAGCGGGAAGAGCACGGTGCTCAAAAGTGCGTACGACCCGGCTCATCTCACCAGGACTCACCTGAGAGTCTTCCGTTTCTCAGATTTTCGCATGAAGTACGCTGCGACGCAGTGGAAAGCCGAGCTGCGCTCCTGGCGAACGGTGGTGCAGCTCAACCTCATCCAGAACGTCATCACCATCCTAGACCATCTCGATGACCGACTGGCAAGCCATCCGCCATTACCTCCAGGGTCGGAAGCAGGCACCAGCTCGCCCCCGGTCTCGTTCCAAGCGCCGATGGTCTCGTATGGCCGTGCTTCCATCGACTCGAACTTCTCGGACATGTCCATGGCAACATCAACAGCCCCGGGCGTGACGCTGTCCCAAAAGCACCGGATCCTCAATCTGCGGCTCTCCCCCCTACGCAAGGTCGCGGAGGACCTCCGGCGGCGGCTCGGCGCGGACGACCCGGATCTTACGTTCGCAAACGGGGACGACGGTGCGGCGCTCGGGTTCGGCGGTGCGCTGCCGGACGAGCGACGCGCCGTGAGACAGGAGTTCGGGGTCCGCGGGTGGATAGGCGCGCTCGGACTCAATTCTCCGTTTGGCGGCGCTAGGCGAGGCAGTTCTGATCGCCAAGGACAAGCGATGTCCGTCGACGAGGCCACGGAGATCCTCGCGTCCCTGTCCGAGGATATCAGTGCGCTGTGGAACGACGAGGATGTGCAGCTGCTGCTGCAGGAAAACCGTGTCAGGATGGAGGATCAGCCCGGCTTGTGGGTCTTTCTCCCTGCTTTCCAGATTTTCGGCTAAGGGAGATGATGTGTAGCTTCCTTGCTGATACAGAACGCATCACCTCCCGAGATTACGTGCCATCAGACAACGATGTCGTCCGGGCCCGGCTTCGCACGTTGGGCGTGCAGGAATGGCGGATTGTCCTTGAGAACGGTGAGTCGCCGAGATTACTCCCAGCTCTTTCTCCACTGAACCTGCTTCTAGGGGACTCATTTGGATCTGAATGGGTAATTTACGATGTTGGCGGGTCGCGGTCAATGGTGTGTGTTTCGCTGCGGCTGCTTGCCGCCTGGACTCATGTATCACAGCGACACGCCTGGCTGCCGTACTTTGACTCGATGAATGCCATCATCTTCCGTACGTGGAACTTCGGGCTCGAGTTTTCGTCCCCTTCTGACTGACTTTTTCATCAGTTGCTCGTAGGCACGCTCTTATCATCCGTTCTCGGCCTGAAACACGTTCACAGCCATCTCCTGCTTTGATGAACGGCTAGAAGAGGATCCATCTGTCAACCGCCTCGAGGACACCCTGTTGTTGTGGAGGGCCATTGTGTCATCCAAGCTGTTGGCCGAAACGACTCTGGTGGTGTTTCTGAACAAATGTGATCTCTTGAAACGGTACCTCCCGCTCTCGTCCGCCCCATTCCCAGCATCGCTGACACGCCTGTCCAGGAAACTGCAGAGTGGCGTTCAAGTCAAAAAATATCTAATCAGTTATGGAGAGCGAGAGAACGAGGTCAGCGCCGTGGTCAAATGTGGGTTGTTCTCGAACTGCTTGGCTGTCTCTAATTTTGCATGTCTGCAGATCTGAAGGACAAGTTCAAGGATATACTCCGCGTAGAGTCCGCTGGGCCCAGATCGGCATATCTCTATGCCACTTCCGTAACGGTCAGCCGCATTTCTCCCGTTTACTTCCTTTATAGGCTCTGAATTTTCCCCGTCACAGGACACAAAAGCGACTGCTGCGACGTTGAACATTCGTGAGTCTGGAATAACCGTTATAAGACAACCGTGTGGTCGCTGACTGCCTCGTTCAGTCCGCGACAGTCTTATTCGGGAGCACCTGAAACACGCCGAGTTTCTGTAGATCTATCTGCCTCCGTCGGTGATCGGGATCTTTGCCACTTATCTATATATCTATCCACATCATTCGTTTTCTCCGTGTTTATTTTTGACTGCTGCCATTCTTACTACTACGTGCATGTACTTTATAAAGGCGATGAGATGCCATGTTAATTTTATTGTAGCTCGGATTCAACCTGTGAATTTCGTTCAAAATCTATCAAACGAAGTGGCCGGCCGTCCGCGGGCTCTGATGGACTTCTGGAATGAGTCATGCCATGCGTGCGAGGGCAGGTTCGCTTTCCATGCGGGCACCATGCGGGCTCAACTTGAGGGGTAAATGAAAGAAGCAGTGTCGAAGAGTGCTTTTCACGTCCGAAACATGTGGTTTTGCAGTATGTAGCAGTGAAGAATCAAGCTGCGAACATCGTCCCTCAATACCACCTATTTACGCCAAGTTTCGGGTTCAAAATCTCCGCGCACACATCTTGAGGCACTTGGAGAATGAGAAAAAGCATTCGAATCGTCAGTGATGAGAACACTGCTCCTACAATTGAACACCACCCCCGAGGAATAGGTTCCTGGAAATCGGTCTTTGCACGTGATTAAGGTCACGGGACTCCATCCTGATCTCGTCATCCCACCGTGTATGCGGTCACATGTTGTCTACCAACCTTGACGCTGGCGGCGACTATGCTATCCTCCCGCCCTATCGACGCACGAATGCTGGCGAACGCCAAAACGCCTGGGAGAGAGAATGCAATGAGGCAGAAGGCTCTCATGACGGGGCATGGGAAGGGGAAACAAGCGCCGCCAATGTCTCTTCGTATGTAGTCCTTTTCCAAAGCGACTCGTGTCTTGCAGAGATCGTTCGGACGGTCTTCTCATCTCTGAACCATCTTCCAACCCAGAGACTCAGCGAATGAAAGATGGCGCGGCGTCAAAGAACCCGCTCGTTACCCGCCTCGCGATGGGCGATAAAACGCCCTTCGTGAACCGCCAAGCGACGTATCCCACGGCCCCCAGCGATGAGAAGCTCGCCAAACTAGTTCTCGTCGAAAAGCCACAGCCTACTTCGACCGCGACGCTCGAACCGAGTCCCCTGCCCAGCGCGACGCGCAAGCACATCCGCACACCACGCCTCAGTGCTGGGAACACGAAGCACGCGTTTCGCACGCCCGCCGTGAACGGAAACCCGTGGGAGGTGATTGACAGTCCCGCCGCCGTGCTCCCCGAGCCGGGGACCGAGGGGGTTGGTGTTGGGACGCCGGACGACGACTACGATGAGATCGAGTACATGCCACCACCCGTGGCTGCTACAGACTACGCACCGCCCTTCGACTTTGCGCTGCCCGACTACGGTCAGGTTGGCAGAAGCCTGCTGCAGATGACGCGCTCGTTCCCTATGGGCGACGATGCACGCCCTGTCGATCCGGATGTGACGACGGTAGAAGACATTGGATGGAACGGTTTGGACCTACCTGAAATCCGTGCGTTACTCTGCATGTGCTGCTCGCGGCCGCTGATATCTGCTCAGCACTCGAGCCTGATGACCCGTTCGCCGTTCATGTCAAACCTCGTGCTCCACCGACGAAAAACGGTCCGCGGAAGCCTGTCGTTCCTGGGCCTTCGCGCTCCATCTCGACTGCTACGACTCGAACCCGATCTGCAGCGGCCGTCACGACGAGGTCTGCTCCTGGTCCCCGGCTTGCGGTAGCAAAGAAACCGGTCGTGGCTACGACGAGATCGACTGGCATCTCGCGACCGACGGTGCCGAGTGCGAGAACCGTGAAGCCTGTCGCTGCTACGGGAAGGCCTCGGGCCGCAGTCAGTGGCGCACCTAAAGCTGGCCGGCAGGGTGTCGGTCATGATTCTTTCGGTGCCGCGTTGAAGTTCGAGACTGTAGAGGGAGAAGATTTCTTGTTCGAGCTCTGATTTCACTATATCTCCTCTACGATGTACATATACTGCGAAGCAACTCAAAGTCTGCCGTAGACATCCAGGAACGGTCTGCCGTGCGGATCGAGTGGCGGACGGCTGTACTTTTCCTGCGAACATCATCATCGCAACTGGATGATTCATATAATAGGTGACGACGGACTTACATTCGCGGTTGGTTGATTCTGGAGAATCTCTTCGATCTCGGCCAGGTGCTCCTTTGTGATCTTGGGCAGTACTTTGAGGGCTTCAAGGTTCTCCAGAAGCTGCGGGACGGAGGTGACGCCCAAAATAATGGTCGAGGTGTTGGGGTTCTTGGCTAGCCACGCCAGCGCTAGCGCGGTGGGAGTGGAATCGAGACCTAGTGTCACGACAATCAAACAATGGTAGGTGCAAGGAAAATGAGAATATACTTTCGGCGATCTTGGTAAGTTTCTTGACCTTCTCGATCTTCTCTAGACCCGCCTCTCTCTGTAGGTCGTCGGCCCGGCTCTTGAACATCGCTTCACGAGCGAAGCGGGAGTCGGGTGGGATGCCGTTGTTATACTATCGAGGATCTGAGTGACAGAGAGCGCCAAGCCGAGTGTTACGTCACCGACCTTGCCAGTGAGGAGACCAGATGCAAGCGGCGACCAGAGAGTAGTCCCGTACTGATATTTGCGATACAAACCGCTGGAAAGGTGTTCATTGTTTGAAAATTTGCAGAGCACTCGAGCACGAACGCATATTCCTTTTCAGCGCGTTCTCGATGGAACATACTGTGAGCGCGAGGGTTGAGAAGATGACAAGCTGCGAAAAGAATGGAACTTGCTTGTGTTGCACCTGTTCAGCGATCGGTGCGATGAGATTGAATTTGGTCGCGATATCTGGATACTGTCAATCTCAAAGTTTCTGGGATTGAGAACCGGGACATCGCACGATGCGCCTCTTCGATCTCTCCCGCACTCCATTCCGAGGTTCCCCAGTAGAAAGCCCATCCTTGATCGATAACAAAGTTGAATGCGCGCACAATCTCCTCCATGGGGACTAGGGTAGTCCATGTACAGTCAGCCAAATCGACAGAGCCACGTGCGCTTACCGGTTCTATCACACCGGTGCGCGAAGATCACGTCGACGTAGTCCATCTGCAGACGTTCGAGCGCGTCTTTGGTTCCCTCGATGACACTGATGCAGTTGAGTCCATCGAGGGATTGCGATCCTGCACGTTGCAACTCACTGCTTGCGAGACAGCCCAGAAGCGTTGGGGCCGCTGCGCAGTCCCCAGAAGATCTTGGTAGAGATAATCAGGTCGGACCGTTTATAGCCGAGTTCCCTGATCACTCGTCCCCTGTGACGTGGGAGTCAATGACGCCTTTGAGAGTGGGGCTCGGCACGCACATCTCGAGCTCGGATTTGCCCCCCGCATAAGCCTCTGCGGTATCGAACATATTGATGCCATTATCGAACGCAGCCTTGATGATCTCCTGGATAACAGAATGCCTCAATCTTGAAGAGAGAGACTTGACTGGATCGGGTCTACCTTCACGGGGTCTCCAGTAACAGATCCGCCCAGAGTAAGCCCTGGAACAAAAAGATCGTTGAAGGACAGATTCGATGATGTGTGAGATCTGCTCACAGCCGCCAAGAGAGAGCAAAGGGACCCGGAGACCACTGGGTCCCAGTTTTCGGAAGGGCATGCCCTTGGTATCGTAGGTCGGGTACTCAGCTTGGGACATGGTGGTGGTGGTGGTAGTGACAAAGCAAGGAGAGTAGTTCGCATCATCTGACCGTCCCATCAACCTTCGTCATCGGAATCCCCCGCAAAGTCGAAGTCGCGGTTTGGAGAGGAACGAAGGCACAGCAAAGATCAAGACGGTCTACGAACGTCCGTCGCATCTCAGCGCATCATTGTAATCTCGGCATACACGCATGCACTTTGGGGCGTTGCTCGGTTTTCTTGCCAGGTCACGGGACCGTGTTTGACCTTGGCCGTAAATCAAGTCATCCTGCGTCACTGTACTGTGCATATTTCGCGTCCGTCCAGCGGAAAACGGATCGTAACAGTCCTAGCGAGACTCGAACCCGCATCGTCCGGCTTGGTTTTGATATCCCTCAACGAGAATTCAGCGAGTGCCGGCGTCGTACCCTTTGGACCATAGGACTCCAAGGGACATATGTCGATGAACGACAAGCTTCTAGCTTCCGCTGGAGTTTCACCCCCAGCATGAATGAAATTGAGAACTTGCGAATGAAGCTCCTGACCTTTGAGCTCAAATACTCGCGGGTCCTTGTCGACGATGATGAGAGAAAGAAAGCTTGACGCCGGGCTTGTGCGGCCCAGGTCATCTCACGATCTGCCTGAGGACCTAGTTTTTATCCGATGAAAAAAAAAGTGTCGTTGAGACATTGACATCGGTGGAAGCAGAGTTCCTGTCGGTAAATTCGCCTGAAGACTGTCCCCTCAACATAAGCCTCGGCAAGTCGGAATCGTAAGCAAGATCATTGATGGGATGACAGAATGACAGATGTCATTCGGATCGCTGACGTGTCACGCGTTACACCATCGTCTATTTCCCGCCATTCACGACCCTCGGAATCAACGATGCAGCAGCGTGGAATACGCTTGGATTGACGACTTGACCCAATCAAAATGCCTTTTATAGCTCTCTGTGATCATCCAATGGCGCTCTCCACAGCCTTTTCGGTTGCGCCCAAACTCACGGATTGATGAAGTACAGTTGTATCTGTATCACCCAGATGACTATCCAGTGCGGCCGTTGTTATTTGGACAGCGTGTGCTCTCCGCCTGTGCACGGGATTCGAGAATGTGTCAGGTACCGTCGGAGCTGTAACTCCATCGCGGTAATCTGCACAGGACGGGATCCTCAAAATCGCTCACTCTTTCCTCTGCTTCACTCACCTCCGAACCACCATGGCACCCGCAATGTCTGCAAGTTCCATCCAGGTTCTGAGCACGTCGAGCATTGTCAAAATTGAGGTCGAGGAACGAGACGTCCGGCCGGGATTTGGAACTGCTCGGACGCTGGTGCCGCCGCCGCTGCTCCCGCCGGGAAGCGCGACTGGAAGCTCATTCTACGCGTGTGACACACCGACTGTGTCCCGATGGGTTCCTCCACCTGAGAACACCGCTGCCCGAGAGGGTCGCTGTCTCATACTCGCCTTCGATGGTGGGCCTCTATACCAGTCTCTCCTCTTCTGGCGCCCTCTGACTCACTGACAGGGACCGGTGACCAATTTGACTCAGACAACTCGAACATCGTGCAACTTGTGTCGGCGCTAAAGAAGAACGACAAGTCGAAACAGATGGTGTACTATCAGGTGGGGTCTCACCTGATGCTGGGTGACATGGGCGAACTCACTCTTGGAACTGTAGTCGGGCATAGGAACATATACGACGCGCAAGTTTGCCACTCCATTCGCGACGACGCTTTCGTTGGTGTGTTCTCCCGTCCATTCATCCTGTCCCGGCCGCCGATCTTCCATTAGACCCTGGACGCCATGATCGCGTGGAACTTGGATGATCATGTCATGGGTGCGTGCTTCTCGGGCTCAAACTAATCGTTGCTCACATATCGATCGGAACAGCGGGATATGAGTTTCTCATGCAAAATTGTGGGCGGTGTCCCGGGATGTGATGGCTTATGCTGACAACGGCACTCAGACTCGGAGAACGACCGCATCTGCATCTTCGGTTTCTCGAGAGGAGCCTACATTGCGAGAAGGTGCGTTCCATCTGGTTCTTTGGTACTTGTGTGATCCTCACTCGACGTCCCTAGCCTGGCAGGTGAGGTCGGATAGGTGGCTCGCTTGGTGCACACTCATCCGCGCCTAGGGATGTTACACAAAGTCGGCTTGCTGTCGGCAGACAATCACCAACAAGGTGCGAATGCTCCTACTGGGCTTCATTCGGTGCTGATATCATGTGCGACAGTGCCCTTTGCGTATCGCATGTACACGCGAACGGATGAAGTAGGCTGGGCTCAATCGAATGCTTTCAAGAAGGCTTTCAGCAGCGATGTGCATATCGAATTCATCGGTGTGTGGTGCGTGGGCTGTCAGATCCCAGTCCTCTTCGCGTCTTCATACCCTCTGATAGGGACACCGTGGACTCTGTCGGGCTCATCCCCCATCGCCTGCCGTTCACGACGTCGAACACGATCGTCAAGACATTCAGACACGCTGTGTCCCTCGACGAGCACCGGGCCAAGTTCAAAGCGAATCTATGGAACGTGCCCACGAGCGATGAAGCAACTCTTGGTCTGCATACACCCCCGACACCGACCGTGCTGCTGCCGTCTCGACCGCCGAAGCATGCCTACACACTCCCTCTGCCCAGCCTCGGGATGAGGGCGTTGCACTTCCGGTCGTCGACCGAGCCGAAAGTGGCCAAGGACGACGACAAGGACTCGATAGATGAAGGCGACCTGGCGGAGAACTTCGAGCAGGAACGATTCGAGCGGGAATTCACCCTGCGCCATCCGCATCTGAGGAGGAAGGAGTCCGATGTTCTGGAGGTCTGGTTCGCTGGCTGTCATTGCGGTGCGTTGTTTGTACTTTGGTGCTTTCATGCGATTCTGATGGTGACTAGACGTGGGAGGCGGATCCGTCCCCAACGACACCCGGAACAGTCTGGCGCGCATCCCGTTGCGCTGGATGATTCGCGAATGCTTCAAGGCCGATACGGGCATCATATTCGATACTAGCCGCTTGCAAGAGCTGGGTCTGGATCCGTCTACGCTCTACCCTTACGTTCTGGAACGTCCGCCGGCTCTTCATCTGCCGGAAGGTCCGGATGGTCGGATTCAGCAGAGGCAGAAGTTACCCTCTTTACGAAAGCGGCTGTTCGGGCGGAAAGCGAAGCTGGCGATTCCTGCCGGCGTCGTTCCGGATGTGCCGAGTCCAACGAGCACTGAGGAGGGGACGACAGTGCACCGTGGGATGGAGGAGGAAGAGGAGCTGCGGGATCTGCTGTCTCCAGTGTACGACCAGCTGAAGATCCAGAAGGGTTGGTGGTTGCTCGAGTGCCTGCCGTTTTCCTTCCGGTACCAGAAGCGGGACCAGAAGTGGGTGACCGAATTTCGGTGAGTGTCCACTGGATCAGGGTGAAGATGCGACATTAATGACCTACAGATCCAATTTTGGCCGGGCGCGCCATATTCCGCACCAGATTCCGCACGATCCTGTCCCCAAGTCGCCCGACTACTTCGACCACAAGCCGCCCACGAATCTGAAGGTGCATCGGAGTGTGCGGACCCGACTTATGGCGTCGGATGCGAAGGGCCGACGCTATGTTCAGCGAGCGTTGTTTGAGTGCGAGCCAGAGTGGGTTGACTGAGGATCCGCATACGCCTGATCCTTTTCTCCGACATGAATGTTGTCGGCATATCCCGGGTCGATTGGCTTTCCTAGCTTCGACTTGAGTTGGGAACGTGGTTCATGCAATCGGGGAGGCAAAACACGTACACTATTTGCGTATAATCATGAAGTTCTCAGGGAATATGAGTGATGCGGGATGCGCTAGGTACTCTCTCAGGTGTGTTTGTAGTAGCAGCAAGGTCTGCAGTAAATGTTGATATGGCGAATAAACTGTTCGGTTTGGCGCTTTCGAGGGGATAGTAAGCCAAACTTGCCCACCGTTGCCGTATTGGTGACATGCACCCATACGAGTTCATTGAATGAAGACTCACACTAAAACTGCAAAGAAAGAAACAGTATAAGTTAGAAGTTGGTTTAAATGTCGAATGCTACTATCTTAAGACCATTGAAGAGAGAACTGGTTGTTATTTAGTGAAGACTGCATTTGTTTCATTGTTCCAACGTTGACGTTCTATATAGATGGTGGACTCCGTGAAACGATCAGAGATACGGTAATCTTATCGATGACCCATCTTGGGATTGACAGCAAACGTTGACACTGACAGCAATGAATTCATTTGATCACGCTTTTGCTGCGCCCAGCGATGCCCTTTCCATCCTTCTTAGCGCCTTGACGCGAACTCGATGTCGACCGAACCGACTGGCCTTGGGCCCGATCCCGAAGCCTACCTTGCGCTGCCCCGCTTCAACAAGTCCAAGGACTTCACCTTCGACGGGCAGCCTGCCATCGCATCGTACGCTCTCACGCATGAAGACGAGCACGAAGACTGGCCGGTCATGGTCTTCTTCAACGGCCTGGGCGGACACCGCTACATCACCGCCATGATCGAGGGTATCGGCCGCGCGCACCGCATCCGCGTGCTCTCTGTCGACAAGCCAGGAGCGGGTGGGTCCGCACCGACGCCCGAGTCTCTGCCCCCGCTGCACCTCCGCACGAGGTGGTTCGCCGAAGCGCTCCTGGCAGTCCTTGCGGCGGAGAATATCACGCGCTTTGCGATGCTCTCGCACTCGAACGGCGTGTTCTACGCCCTGTACTTCCTTCTGCACCTGCCCCCGCACATCGAGATCACGACTTGGACGCTGAGCGGTCCGTTTGTGCCGCCGTCAATCAGCGGGTCGACGAGCTTGAAGATTGCAGCGGCCTTGCCGTATGCGCTGCCCGGGACGCTAGGGACGCTGCTCCAGGCTGTGCCGCCTGTGAGCCGTGTGATCGATTGGAGCAGTGGGCTGTTGAGCGTCAGCGCTGGGCTTCTTGGTTCCGGATCTTCATCAAGCATCGAAGGTGCTGCGGCTGCTGCCGCGCAGGGGGAACCTGAGGAGCAGGCCGATGGGAGTGCAGCACACGCGGAGCCTAAGCAGCTGCCTGGCTACATCCACCGCTACGTATCCCCTGCCTGCGCCTCGGCAATCGCTCGCCGTGGGCTGGCGGAATCGCGCATCGCTATCGGACAGGAAGCCATATTCAGTCTGCACGGTGGAGCCCCTGCACCCGCGAGAGAGGGCGGTACCCGGGAAGATCTGTGCGTGTGGGGTCTGCCTCTCCCCTCTAGCTCTTCTCCAGGATTATCAGTATCGCCTTCCGTTCCCGCTCTGGGGCTATCATCATTCTTCTCCCTCTCAGCGCCCACGGCACCGCCTCCCACGGACGCCGAGATCCTTGTCCACGCGTTCTCGACTGTGTCCAGCTCCGCCTCTTCCCGTCCGGCTACCATACATGTGGTCTACGGGGGGGCTGACGGATTGGTGCCTCGCGCTGGCCGGCAATGGATGAAGAAGACTTTGAAAGATGTAGGTCTGCTGCCTGCTTCGCCAGTCCCTGTCAGTGCGAATGGATTCGAAGTCACGGGAGATGCCGAGGCCATGTGGACCGAAGTGCCGGACGCGGGGCATGATGAGGTGCTGTTCGACGAGGATGTAGTTGTAGATATCTTGGAACGAGTCATAAGCAGCAGTAGGTAATCATTGGGATAATGGTTATTTAATCTTCGCTTGTTGTGTCGAATATAATTCTTGTACCTCAGTATACGTATTCTGCTCGGAGCTTCGGACTGCCGGGAGAGGATCTCAGAGTCTTGGTGCTTGGTGTGCCTCAGCCTAAGGTAATCACGTGAATAAATTCAGACCCCACGTGCAAAATATCCGAATCAGTTTGACGACGTCAAGTCTTGACAACCACTGTAACTTGTTCTGCCAACCCACTGCCTCATGCGACAGGCCGGCCTCGGATATGCTGGATTTTTCCCTGGCCATATCTTCGAACGCGATTTGATCCAGTCTCGTTAATGACTGCGGACACGCACCGGCGCACTGCTACTTGCATCTCAGGCGCGATCATCATTTTGCTGGAAAAGCAGCCATCTCGAATGGAGGCCGCGCGACCTTCCCGACTCCATTTTTGGGACGCAAAAGGTATCATTGTGTGACCCTCGTCGTGAACGGGCCGCTGGCAGCCCTCCCTCGTGCAACGCTGCATCGCATTCGTGCTCCCGCTGGTGCAACTGATGCTCTTCGAAGCCTAGGACGACGACGGAGGAACCATCATTGCTAAGGCTGGAAGCGGTCACATGGCGGTGGTTCACTGCCCCCGATAACTCAAACTAGCTTTGGGCTTCGAGTCTTTGGTCATCGCAAGGATTGGTGCGCCTGGATTCTTACGTGCTGCGATGAACAATCGTGTGCGAAATCTGCGAGCTTGGTTGTTTGGGCCGACTCTCCAGCGCCGGTGGTCACATAGAATCAAAGTTCCCAGGGTGTCGCATTCGCTTTCTAGACCCAACATGGAAGGGAGATCAACAGTCGATACGGATCCCGTGAGTTCCTGACGATCCTTGACACGACAAGATGGCCTGGAAACAAACATAGGACGGCGGCCTGCTCACCGCCACAGACGCGACCTGTCAGAAGTACAAGGTCAGTTCTTGTTCCAGAAGCGGATATCGCAAATTCCGTTTCATCAAGCGCGCTATCAGAGCTCAGTCTAGTGTTTGGGAGGGAAATAGGAGCGATACTTTGCAGACGAGCTGCGTTTCGTCAGTGTTCATTGATCGCGCGCTTGAGGTGGAAGATGCTATATAACGCAACCTGCCTGCACGAGGTCAATCAGTCAGCCAAGGTTGCTCTGCTCCCTCATTCTCCATCTCCAGTCCCATCCAGCTCTCCGATGGACCAGTGGTACAGTAACCAGTGCTATGTCGGACAGAGAGATTGCCCGATGATGGGAAGCCCCGACTCTTCCGCATCGACGTCTCTGGTATCTACACCCAGCGGCTCGCCCTTGTCGAAGGCATCGCAGGAACTGGGCGCGAAGGACACCAAGGAGGTGCTCAACTCGGTCCTTGGGGTCCGAAAGACGTGGAAGACTTTTCGAGATGGAGAGACAGTGTGGCCGCCGGACCTTGAGCAAGCTTTGATTGAAGGTACGGCCCTAATCCACGTGCCGGCATAATCCAACGTACGCTCGCAGGTCTCGAGCGCCACAAGCCGGAGGACTGCCGAGAAACACGCATGCTCGGACGATTCCCCCGCCGCAACAAATTCATCGCGAACTACATCTACGCAAAGACCGGGAAACGGCGGTCGGCGAAGCAGGTCGGTAGCCGCCTGCAGCAGATGCGGGAGACCTGCTCCGAAGCGGGTCGTGCGTGCTTGTCTCTCTCTGTTTCCGCGCGTTCTGGGGGGCTGACGAGATATGCTTTGCGGCTTTACCCTGCAGTGCTACACCTGCTATCACCGTTCCGACACCCGGCGCCTCTCAACGTGCATGACAGCGCGCAGAGTGCGCCCACAGCCGGCAGCTCGCCTCGTGCCAGCTATGAAGATCCCAAGTTTGGCTGTCGGCGCACAACCATCCACATCGCGCTTATCCCTGACGAGGACAGGCACTCGCCGGTGCCCGTCTGTTCTCCTATCCCAGATGACGAGCTGTCCTCTGGCGACGAGGTTCTGCAGTCCTCGCCCACGCCTCGCCGGCTGCGCGATATTGATCCCAAGGTTGCTTTTTCAACCAAGACGCCCGTTTCGGCGAAATCGTACTTCACGGTGTACTCGGCTGGATTGGTCTTGTATTCGGAAACCGTGCCGTTGGTGCTCATGAAGGAGCAGTCTGTGAACAGCGACCGCTTCCTGTACAACACGGATCTTGTTCCTGGATACTGGAGGACCATCCTTGATAGCCCGGGTGCGTAAGGGTCCTTCTGCACCCGCGCGCAGTCATTTAACCTTGCGGAATTCAGATCCTACACGATTTACGATCACTCAGGAGGTCATTCACAAAGACCGCAGTGCGGGGCCGGTCCTGTTAGTCACTTATAAATTCGTGAACGGCCGAAGAACCTTTCCAAACTCGCCTGTGACATATGGGTCACAACTCTCAGATCCTTTCCAGGACTATCGTGATGACGCAGTGCTTCCCTCAATGTCCGCTTGGTCGACCCTTCTTTCGAATTGAACATCCAGCCGCTTCAAGTATACCCCCATTCGAATCTGTGTAATTCTTGTACCATCAGCTTTGTTTGATATTACCTTCGCGCTTCTCTGTATCTCCTGTACCTCACATACTCCTTACATAGATGTCTGAAACAATGTACACGTCCTTGTTTACTTCTGCTTGCTCAGACGCGATGTATCTGCAGTATCACGTGAGCTCATTTAGCGGGCCGCCTTCAGACCGGGCCGCTTCCCCCACACTTTACCCCAAACCGTCATGCCGCTCCTCGATCCTCTCACCACCAGCATCACGACGCTCACGAGCGCGGCGCTCATCCCCGATATCATCCCAGAGTTCGTGCCCAAGGCTGCGCTGACTGTGCTCCTGCCGTCCGGCGCGCTCTCCCTCGGCAGCGAGATCCCGATTTCCGAGACTGTGGAGCCGCCCAGCATCGGCATCGTCGCCGTCCCAGAAGACGCCGAGGTGGGCGCCGATGGGCTGATCGAGAGCCACGCGAGGTACACGTTGGCGATGTTCGACCCGGACGCGCCTAGTGCGGCCTCGCCAACCAGCAGGAACTTCCGGCACTGGGTGGTATGTTATGCGTCTCCCCGCGGTGTTGCTATCTCCGAATCGGGCGCTTACGCACGCGTGCCAGATTACCGGGCTGGTGCCGTCGTCCGATCCTCTGTCTCCCGCCGAACAAACGGCTGAGGCGGCGAACGCTTACCGGCCGCCTGGGCCGCCGAAGGGCAGTGGGTTGCACCGATACAGTGCGTTTCTGGTTCCATTATCCCCGTGCATCGTGTACTAAGTGATCTCTCTGTGTGCTCGATAAATCTATAGCCTTCGTCTTGTATCGCGAACCACCCAGCTTTGCGCTTCCGAAGGACGCGTCGGAGCTCGACCCGAGCATCGAGGCGCGCCGGCGTTGGGACCCTGTGAAGTTTGGAAACACGAACGGGCTCCAGATGGTCGCCGCTGCATTCTACCTCGTGCGGAGTGAGGACTGAAAGGGAGAGATTCTCGGATTCGAGCTGTACTACTAGTCATCGCACCTTCGTGATGCTACACATGATAATCGCATACGCTGTGTGCCTCCCTTGGCTGGGAACTTGGGGACGTGGATATACCCGCCGTCTTATTAGCCAATGGACGAGAGGTGCTTACAGCGTCCGGTTCATTGAGCACTTCGGTCTGTCCCAGGCTATTCTGTTCTTGGATCTGCTATAAAGGCGGATGCCGTATCAGATATCTCTCCCCTGCACCCGCCATGTCTAGTTCTCCCATCCTCTCGATTGTCCTTCTGTCATCTATCGCAACAGCCATCCTGTTCCTTGTAGCCGCTGTCCGAAGCATAAAACGAGACCGCACAGATCCCGTGCAGCTCCTCTCGGGTCCCGCGAGCCCGGGATTTCTCAGGGGAAATTCCAAGCAGTTATCGGTGAGAAACTCTCCATTCACTGCCCTGTGCCATATCGGTCCTGAATTGACCGATGACGAGGATGATCCTCTGTTGACGCAGAAATGGGCTGAGATGTACGGCAAAGTCTACGTGCTTCGAGGGCTCCTGGGAGTAAGTACCGCGAACTACCATCGAGCGGTCCAATTTCGCTCGGCAAAACTCTCGAAAGTGCTGACGGGGGATGGCAGCGATCTGAGGTATACCTGGGCGACGCCATGGGTGTCAAATACGTCACAGAGAACCTCCCCAAACCGCCGTATATTGTGCAGATGACGGGAAGTCTCGTGGGAAGGGGGGTGGCTGCGGTCGAGGGAGAGGATCACCGGAGACAGGTTCTGTGCTTGTTTGGTTTCTTCCCGCGTGAGAAGTTCTCACGGGGGGATTGTGCAGCGCAAGATCATCGGCCAGGCCTTCGCTCCCGCCCAGATCCGCTTGATGAACGATGTATTCATCCAGGTCGCATACGAAGTCAGTCGCCTTGATGTTCAGATCGTAGTTGATACTCGGTTATTCATCATCCACAGCTGAGGACTCGTTGGCTATCGGAGCTGGGAGAGGACGGCTCGCCGGTAGAGGTGATGCGCGGACTGCGGCACACTACCTTGGATATCATTGGAAAATCCGGTTCGTGCCTCGAGCCCAAGTGCATGTGTCGCAACCGACTCTTACTATATCCTAACCACGCAGGATTCGATTACGACATGGCGGCCGGAGACTCCGAGTCAGAGCTCAGCGCCGTCTTCGCTGAAATCTTTCACGGCCCACAAGCTGAGCGCAGGATGTTTTATCGATTAATCCGGGCTATGGTGCCAACGTTGAACTGGTTGGTAGGCCGTCAGTCCAGATTCTGCCATGAGTTGTGGATCTGATCATTTATGTACATGGATGGACAACGTAGCCAATCACGCCCGGCTCGCTGGCGATCGCAAGAGCCCGAAAGAAAATGGAGGACATTTGCGCCTCGATTCTCGCGAAAAGTCGAGCCGAGAGCGGGCTGAAGGGCGCTGATAAACGCGATCTGCTCTCTATCATGCTGAAGGCGAATGCATCGGCGGAGACCAAGAAGCGGTTGGACGATTCAGAGCTTACCGGGCGTGCGTGGGTTGCTGCTTCCACGAGCGCTCAGCCAGCTTACTGTACATGCCACCTGTCGATCAGAGATCCCCACGTTCCTCGTTGCAGGGCACCACACGACCAGCACAGCGTTGGGATGGGCTCTCTACGTGTTGTCGATGCACCCTGAGATCCAAAAGAAACTGCGGGCTGAGCTGCTGGGCATCCCCAGCGACCGTCCGACCATAGATCAGCTGAACGGTCTGCCGTATCTCGAGTTGTTCATCCGCGAGGTTCTGCGTCTGCACTCCCCTGTTGCAGCCGTGTCTCGAATGAGCGCAGCCGATTGCGCTATCCCGCTCGCAGAGCCGTAAGCTGATCGCTTTGGAGTGTGCCATGACAGTCTGTTGTGTGTTCCACCAAGTTCTCCGCTGCGGCGCTGCTGGATGGGCTGATTATCCTTGTGCAGAGTGCAAAAGAATCAAGTCATTCACATCCCCATCCAGGCTCTGCACATGGACAAAGACATTTGGGGTGACGATGCTCATGACTTCAGGCAAGTGTCTATCGACAAAAAGTCAGCCCCTGCTCGCTTTATAGTTCTGAATCGACAGACCAGGCCTGAGAGGTGGACAGCCCTCCCCCCGCGCGCGCGCAACATGATCCATGGCGTGTGGGGTACCTCGCTCGCATTCCTCGCCGGCCCGCGCGCCTGTCCCGCCTTCGCCTTGGCGGTCCTCGAGTGAGTGCGCACTAGCTAGCGACGCCGAGTCGCCCCGCCGAGCTGACGCCTGCACAGATAGAAGGCGCTGCTCTTTGTGCTGGTCCGGGGGTTCGAGATCCGGCCGGCGGTGCGTGCGGGTGGGATTGGCCGCGTGAGCACGGGCGGGCTTGCGGGGACGCTGTGTCAGCCCGGGGTACTCGCGGATCGGCGAGCCGGCGCGCAGCTGCCTCTGATCCTCAGGGAAATTCAGTAGCGCTGAAGGGATGTCATAGTCGTATGCGTGGTACCGGAGGAGTTTTCGATGAGAGACCGCCGTGACATTCTTGTTATGACGTGCCGTTTGATGGGTTTCTCGATTGCATCACAGTGTAAGCAGCTGGCTGTCACCGCCACTTGGCATCGACGAGTCCTGATCATGACATGCTCGTTCCTCTCGCTGTGGTCGGATCTCAGTTATCGCTCGGCGGTCTCATCAGACGTCTCATAAACAAATGCAGTCAAGGTCGTTGAACGCCGTTGGTTAGTTGCTCTCCCAGTCCCTCCTGTCTCAATCGTTCAACGCACGTACTATCGCAGTACTCGCGCCCGTAGGTACGTGGCGGGGACTCCAGGCTATAGAAACTATGCTCGAGGGCACGGGGATTCCCGTCGTCCCACAACGTACCGAGGGCGAGAGTAAGGGCGTCGCGTCAAACAGTGCAGACTCTCCCGCGTCAGTCGAAGCTATCCGGCGGGCCCACGAACGATGCGTCCCCCCTCCCCTTGTGAGATTCCGCACTCCGAAACACCAGGTAATCGTATGCAACCTCACTGCCCTCCGAATACCCCCGCTCACCTGCCGGACACAGCTCGTGGACGTCTCCGGCCACCACGCATTCGTCCAGAACCTCGTGACGGGCCGGAGCGCGGCGGAGGTCGCGATCCTGGTCCATGCAGCAGCAGACTGGGCGTCGGAAGAAGCGCGCGCGGAATTAGAGCTGGTATTTGCGATGGGTGTGCCGTGCGTGCTGGTGCTCGTGCGTGTGGACCTTCGATGGACGCGGGGAGAGTCGCTGACCCGGACGCGTGCCTCCAGGTAGAGGATGCGCGAGATGCCTCCGTGGTATCCGCGGTGCTCAGATCTGCTGGCTTTGACGACACTGCCTGTGCGTTCGCTCAGTATGATGATGTATCGCAGTATGTCGACCCCGGCGGGCATCCCTCGGATACTGACCTTTTGCATTCCAGAGTCACAGCGGCCCTTGAATCGCTCGTCTCCTCCAACCTCGTCAACCCCCGCACCCGCCCCCTCCGCATCCCGGTGCAAGACGTCTTCAAGATCGGCGGCATCGGCATCGTGCCCGTCGGGCGGGTGGAGAGTGGCACGCTCACGCCCGGCATGCGGCTCAAGTTTGCGCTGTCCGGAATCGAGACGGACATGGCGCAGTTTGAGATGCATCATGGCGGAGGGATGACGGAAGGCGTTGTGGGCGACCAAGTGGGCTTCAGTCTTAGGTGCGCTTTGCATGCTGCTGCTGCTGCTCTCCAGACGAGTCGCTAATGGCAGCGGGGGTAGAAACAGCCTGCGCATGTCGAGAGACGATTTGCGGCAGGGTGATGTGATCTCTGACGCGGCGCGGGACCCGGCCAGGCCCATCCGGTCGTGCATCGCCCAAGTGGTAGTGCTCAGCACGCCGCTGCAAGCGGGCACCGTTGCTCAGCTCCGGTGTCATACTGCCGTAGCCGAATGCACGATCGCAGAACTGATCCACAAAAGATCCCGGCGGACCAATATTGTGCAAGAAGCCAATCCCCAAGCTCTCAGAGAGGGCGACGTCGCGACAGTCAGGATTGTCGCTCGCGAGTCCGTGGTAAGTCCATTGCAGACTCAGTGCCCAACTTGATCGCTCATTGTGATGCCGGTAGTGTTTGGAGCCGTTCAGAGATTATCCTGCGTTGGGCAGGTTCCTGTTAAGAGCTGTTAATGGCGAACAACTACTGGCTATTGGAATTGTCACCGACGAATGCTGCTGAGGAATCGCATCCATCAGGTCATGAATCCTCTATCCCACCACTCGTGCAGTGTGTGCTTTGCCGTGCCCTCGTGGACTGATCGACCCATCTATGCACTCGTGTATCTGATTGAATGCGATCGATAGATTCCCAGGGGAATCAGCTTTTGACACTCCGGTTCTGGCGCCTCGCCATCAGCAACCTTCTCGCAGCCCAAGGCTAAAATCTGCAGATTCGTAAGAAGACTGCCCAAGAACGATGCTCATGCAATTCATGATCCACATGCGCAGCATACGCATGCCAGGGCCCAGAGTGCGTACAAAGGAGATTCCTGAGCTACTTGCGGGTGCGGATCTGCAGCGTCTACCGCGAGCGCGGAAACGTGCGGCAAAGTGAAAGCGGAGAGGTATCCGCCTGCGCAAGAGATGAATTGGACCACCGCAGGCGATCGACACACGTTGCAGAGATTCGATCTCGAGAGTGAGTGCTGTTTACCGCGCGGGGGGCGCATCTCACGATCCGCAGCTTAGAACGCGGGTATTGACGACTGGAAAGAAACTTCTGTGACTGAATCGGGGTAGCCTCCGAGCCCATACCGTAGTATTTCGAACAAATTCAGTGGATATAACCACAAGACGTGATTACTTTAATCGTAGATATAACCAGGCTCGTGGTTATAACCACAGAATTAGGCAAAGGTGTCCCCTAGCCAAAATAAACATTCCTGGGGGAATTGAACAGTTGATCTCCCAAAACTGAAAAAATTCCATGCATTGGCACACTAAGCCAGACAGATGATACATTGACTTTTTTGCTTCCCACCCCCAACCCCAACTTAGGAAAAATGATGTCTCTGGGACTAACCTTGAACCCAAACCCTAACCACTAACCTACTGCTTACCTCTGTGCCCAGAAGGGCGCGGTTTTATTTTGAACACTAAATCCTTTCTCATTTTAGCACTAAAGCCTTTCCCACTGGTTCTATATCATATCACTTGAGGAAAACATATGCAAGTGATACCAGACCTATGGTGCAATGCACTGGTGCATTGGTAGGTCACGGTTTTTGCAAGGTCAACTGTTCAATTCCCGCACAAATCGTTATTTTGGCTGGGGGACCCCTTAGCCTATTGTTGTGGTTATATCCATGAATGCGGTAATCACCTGAAACTGCTACATCCAGGATGTCAGCCTAGATTCTACTGCCAGGGTTGACTGCATGTAGGGGCGGAGGTCGGATTTGATGATTGCATGGGAATGGGTATTGGCCAGCAATCTAGCTTGTCCTTTGCTGGCCTTGACCGCCCTCAACACACGCTGCTTGCTGAAGCAAGGACAGGCAGGGATCGCGATATCGGAGGATTGTGGCTGCGCCGCACTTGCTGCATTCTTGCACTTTCAGGCGTGTCTTCAGCTCAATGTGCGAGAAAGACATGGCTAATGAGGTCTCGCCGTACAAACATAGTCCAGGATCGACAAAGAGCGATGCCACATCCAAAGAAGGGGTTTCATGGAGAATAATTGACGTGCTATAATCTTATGATCACACTAATTGTTTAAATGTTTCAACGTACGGGTCAAGCTGTTCTATGAGTCTTCGTCCCTTTTATCCCACGTTTTATTCCCGATACCTCTCAGGCATTCAGAATAAATAGTAAATTCAGCAAGGCCCAAGCTCTCTTCGGAATAATAAACATGAGAATAGACCTGCCGTCACGGTATCCAATGATCTCACCACGCAACAATTGCTACTCATCCTACGAGTTGGATATAACATTTCCTATGAGATTTACCAACGCGCTCATCATCCCTGCTGCGATGGTGTCTTTCCCCAAATCAGCTGCAGGTTTTTCACCACCCATCATGCCCAGGGTATCGATTGCGGCCAAGTCAGCTGGGACCATGCCTGGCCGAGTCACACCTCCGATCAGCACTAATGAACCAGCACATTGAAAATTTGGAATCACACGCCCAGTGAGTTGGTCTCGACGTCATCTTTCAGTCTGTCTGTCTCGCTCAGATTTCCACCTGCCAGGGTAAAGCCAATATCAAGTCAGCGCGCTGGTCGTGGTGTGTTCGTCAAATGGAATCGGGCGGACACTCACAGGAGGGGGAGGACACCTTTGGATTTGGATTTGATCCAGGCAAGCAGGATACTCGTGGGAGTCGCATCCGGGCCCCAACCGCCGACTCGTTATCGGCAAGTTCCTTGCTAGTGGTCCCGTGACTCCGGTCCCTCCAAGCGGCCTGGACTCGGACGATCAATGAAGGAAATCAACTACAATAACATGAATCGGAAGTCTCACATGACACATTCGTACGCGCGAACGGCGATATCCAGTTTCCGGCACAGGTCGATGATGGGACCGTTCTTCACGTGCTGGTATGGGTTATATATGATCTGCGAACGGATGAGTAAGTATCCCACTGGCTCCCGAGCGGTTGGGGAGCTCGAGAAAGACACCTGGTTGACTGCCGGCTGGATTTTAGCTTCGACGAGCAGTTGGGCGATGTGTATCACGCCGAAGTCGAGGACCCCGATGTTTTTTTGCATTGACCGGGTGCTTAGTTCCTGGAAATGGAGCGTTTTTTGGTCAACGTAGCTTACTTGACTGGTGCTTTCTCCTTCAATCGCTCCATCTTCGCCCACACGGGCACAATCCGGCTCTGTCCGCCCGACAAGCTGAATCCTGGCGGGGTAGGGAGGAGATAGGGGTGAATGTATTTCAGCCCGAGCTGCCGAGCACGAGATAGTTCATTCATCAGTACAGTATGTCCGCGGTCTAGCCGTGACGGGACGCACGTTCTTGAGAGTGAACTGGATTGCGTACCCGGGATCGTACCCGTCCGTCGGGACACGCACCGAGATGAACACCTTCTCGCGTGCGACGCCGGGCTGGACGACTCACGGCCTTGCCGACACCGATCTCGTGTTTCTCGTGGCTCTTTCCGACATCTGATACCGTCACGGCAGAGCCAGTTGGTTTGGTGCTAGCGAGGTGGGGTGTGAAGAGGAAGCGCTCACCGATCGCGTAGCCTTTCTGAATCCCGCTCACGATCTGCTCGTTGGGAGTTACGAGCGACATCTCGGTGGTGGTGTGTGCGATTGAGGGCATGAGGGTTCCTCGGGAGGTCACTCGTATATTCGGCTCTTTCACGCGAGAATACAGCACCCCACCATCGCTCAGCTTGACGGCCTCCATCCTGGTCGGGAGCAAACACGGTCTGCTCAGAAAGGAATGCTGAAACTAGTGCCACTGCCATGTCAGAGTCGGTCACAAACTCATGGTACTTGACAGAGCTTGGCACAGTTATCGAGATGGACATGAACATCCTGAATTGGCACCACTTTTAGGGGAGAAAACGACCAGTTCAATTCACTTACCTGTACCTGAAAGGCTGAAAACACGCGAGTTCATCAACACAACCACGTGACTGCCTATGTCAGTCACGCACAGTAGGCACGTGAGAGCGGCTTGTGCCCGGCAACCGGCCCGGCCGTCAAGAAATTGAAAAACGTGACGGCTCTCTCATTCCCTACAGCTCACTGCTCAGAGGAGTCCTTTAGGAAGACGGTGATTAACCTTTTCTACTCTGAGCATGGTATTTTCAAGTCATGTTTCACTGTGATTAAGTTCGGAGAAGTGCGGACACACGGTCTAGAGGCCGCTGTTCCATTCTCCAGATAGAAACTGCAGTCAGCAGACAAGTAATAGTCCTCACCTGTCCGACAAACGCCTCAAGTTTACACACATTGTGCTTGCTCAGTCAGAAAGGTCTGAGAAATCGCTTATTCAGAATCCTTGAGATCGAAACACACACCGTGCACAAAACATGGCCGGGAATCAGACTTGTCCGGAGACTCCATGGGCAATGTCCTGATTCCCAAAACATCGAATTTCGAACTCCGCGGAACACGACAGGAGCCAGCGAGCGTTCTTGGTGCTACCGGGACACCGTCTGTTCTATGCGGCTGAAAAGAATGTGACATGCGAGGGGAAGTGCCATCCAGTCTCCGCAGAAACCCGTCGCGAAGGTATGCACAAAATGATCGCAGGAAGAAAGGAGCTCAGAGGCGAGGCGTTCCTCAGCAGCAAATCCGGGCCCCGGGCTATTTGCATCCGGATTCTTCCCGGGCTACGTACATGTTGGGGAATGAAGCACACAGGAGTCCTGTGTCGAGAGCTCTTCGCTCCTGCATCGTCCTCGCTCATTTTGATCTCTTCCTGTGATCTCCAGTCTGCCCCTGATGGAATATCACCCGTCCAGACCCTACATGAACCAAGCGACAAGCGAGAACCTGAGCAGCACACTATTCCGAAGCAGTCTCGTTGACAAAGTAACGGACTTGTTCTTCGGCGATGTCAGTCTCGGCATGGAGCGGAGATCAAAGGCCGTCCCAGGTCTATTTGGGAGCGACCATCTGGTGCACCACATGATGCATGATATCCAGTCCCTGGTTTAGATTGTAGTTGAAGCATCTGGAGATGGCGATAGGAAAACTGTGACGCGGCCCGCTGGGCCCAAACGATAGTTTTTCCCCGTCGATTCCGGTCGCCGTCAGTCCAGGAGACAAGGGTCGCGACGGGCGAGCGCGATCGGAAGCGGCGGCAGAGAACAAGCGAAGCTAAAAATAGAGCTATTCTATATATCTGCCGCTTTGTCAGCCTTCAAGTTGTTGTCCATTTGGCGTGTGAGTATCAAACGTTTCATCTCATTCCTTTCTTCCTCCCACCGTCTTCACCCTCTTCGCCGCAATGTCTCTCTGCGCTCTCCTCTTCCTCGCCGGCTCTGCCGCCGCTGCCTCCTCCTCCTTCCCCGAGGGCGTTATCGCCACCGGCACCCAGGGTGTGACCAACCCCCCAGTGGCGACCATGGGCACCGCCGTCAACCAGAGCTCCGACGCCCGTCTGCTGAGTATCAACTCGGTCGATGACTTCTGTATCTTTGCGCCTCCGGCTTTGCAAGACATCGGAAACTCTGAGGTGCGGTTTTCACGGCCACTCAAAACCACTAGATAGCTCACGCACGACACTTGCAGACCTTCGAAGTTGCCTGGTGCACTAAGCCGCGAAACAACGCCCGTGTCATCCCCGACGGTACCCTCACCGGCGTGTCTTTCCTCAAGACGCCGTTCTATGTGCAGATCATGGGTTATGGCGACTTCACCAAGCTGAACATCCCTGCCGGTGATTTCGGTGGGGAACTGGACCCTCACGGTGCCACTGGCGCAGGTAACCCCGTTGGCGGCAACGTCACCACCAACATCGTTGACGGCGTCGACGAGCCGCTTGCTGAGTGGATGATGTTTATCGACTACAACCAGTTCTGCCTCCGTGCGTGCACGAACGCCAACTCGACGTACTCGTCCGCATTCATGTGCTGGCACGAGCTTGACGAGATGGGCTGTGACTTCAACATGCCTGGAAACTACAACTTCAACGGAACCTTGTGCGTCGTCCCCCGTTGATCCTTACCATTTGCACCGCCCTAACGAGTGTCACAGCGAGACCTGCGACGCGGATGTTGCCTACCCGCCCGGCTGGTACCCCACCTCGTTCAACGGCGCCACCCCGGTTGCCTTCTCCACCTTTGCGCAGCGCTTCACCTACACGGCGACGAACAACGGTGTTGCGACCCCCGTCACTATCGGTGACCTCGTCACCCCGACGACCGTGTACTTCACCCCCAGCTCCTCCAACTGTGTCACCACGGCGACCATCTCCAACGGCCTGTCCATCAACGGTGCCGCTGGTGCCACCCCTGCTCCCTCCGGCTCGTCGGGTGCTAGCGGGTCCCAGTCTGGCGCTGCTGCGACTACTGGTGGTGCTGCTGCCACTGGCTCGCACACGACCTCTGCCGCTGGTGAGTAGAATGCCCCTGTCTTCATTTTAGCCAGATTCTTACCTTGAATCGCAGCTTCGACGGCTTCTGGAAAGAGCGCTGGATTTGCCGAGGCTGCCTTTGACGTCAAGACTGGTGTTCTCGGTCTTGCGCTCAGTCTGTTCGCGATGGTTCTCGCTTGAATATCACTCGTACTTTGAACGTACACGGTCATTCGTTTCGTCATTCTCCGTAGAGTACTTGTGAAGCTCGTCGTAATGCCCCACTAAAATGTCGCTGATGACACACATCCACGCACTACTATTCTTACCTATCCACTGATACCCATATCATTGACACTGACGGTCTTTCTCTGCATACATCTACGTACATACTAGGCAGCTAGGTTTTGTTTCTTGTCATTCACAAAGGGACTACATTTAGTTATAGCCCTCTGAATGCCAGCACACAGCTTCCACCTGCCGCACGGTCTCACCGTGACAGGAAGGATCGAATATGCTCCCGAAGCTGAACCTACGTAGAAGCGCTGCCATGAGGCAGCGGCCCGTTGCTAGAATTCAGCGTCACTCCGGTTGCCTGGATGCTGGTTGTCTACCAACCTACTTACCTACCGGTCTAGGTCAAGGCCTAATCGTCGTATTCGGTGGAACCGTCTGGCATTTCCAACTGGAAGGATTTAGCCAGGGAGAGCAGCTGGGCGGCCCACGCACCTGGCGCGTCGCTGGCTCTCTCGCGGGACCCCGCACGCGATTGAACTCGGCGACGCTGTCGCCCGCTGGGATCCATTGCAAACACAGACCCTGTCCGCAGGGTGCCTCTCTCGCCTCGTCATTCGGGGGCACAACGAGGTACTCGGGCAGCGGGAGGGATTTAGAGTTGTTCGCTGCCGCTTCGGTCAGCGATGAGACGATACGATGCCGGAGAGCCACACACCGAATGCGAATATCTCCTCACGGCGGTCCCACCATCCCATTAGGTCGCTGCCGACGTATATGAGGTTTGCGATGTCGGGCGTCCGGAGCAGGGTATCCGAGACGAGGTGTTCTTCGGCGCCAGGTGCATAGAAGAGCGTCGGGGTGGTGAATACGCGCAGCCGCTTGAGCTGCAGAGGGAATGGTGATAATGAACAGGACGGAATGCTCGTGGACGCAGACTCATACATCCGCCTCGTCCTTGCATAATGCTCGGATGCCTAGCGCAGCGAGGAGCACGACATCGACGATCGAGTAGCACGGGTCGTACGCGACTGTTTGGCCAGGCGGGATCTAGATTCGTGCAGATTTCAAGCTTCATGCAGCCGCACCGGAACCAGGGCGGAAACGCACCTTGAAAATCCTGCCCATCTCCATCGTCAGCGCGATCTGGTGCTGCGTCCGATCTTCCCAGCCCTCCTGCGAGTGGCCGTCGACGGCTTGGTACCCGGCGCGGTCCCACCCGCGCTCGTCGATGCGATCGAAGCCGCTGAGACCCGCAGCGAAGATAGCCGTTGGGGGTAGCGGTGGTCGGAAGGGGCTGCGGGAGTTACGCAGGTCCGTGAAGAGTCCTGGCGAGTTTCATCTGCGGCGAACCTGAAGCTTCGAACGGCAGAGCTTACTCGCAGTGGCATCGAACAAACCGACGCTTCGCATGGAGGTGTATCTGGACTGGATACATGCTAGGTGCTTGCGCACCAGAGCAGCTATGTGGCGAGATGAGATGGAGGGACTCCAGAGAAGGACGGGACTACCTTGGGACTGAGAGATCAAGCCCGCTAGCTGCGCTGGTAGCTCAAAGCGAGGACTTTGATTCCAATGAGCGTTCCATTGGTCAGAGTCGAGAAAGGTGCTGATACTTTCGTGTGTGATCTCCTGAAACCTTGCGTTTCTACTGTCTGTGGTTGGCGATCGAACCGACATGGTAGATGAAGAAGACATGTCTTTGATGTAAGATTTCCTGATTTCAGTTGATGCACTTGAGATAGATTTCATGTGCACGCAGCGAGGATGATACATGTACATCTACATTGTCCTTTATAGACTAAGCAGAAACATTTGCCGTCAAATGGATGTCAAACCATTCTCCACAGAACTCGTCAGCATCGCTTGGGCATCGGCGAGGACATGCGCCTGAGACAAGGTAGTGAATTGAGTCGTCAGTGATCTGAAGATGGTCTGCGAACGTCGTTAGTACTACAAATATAGATGAACGGGGGGCTACTCACGTGGAGCTCCGACTGCATAGTCTGAAGCGGAGGGAACAACGTCGAGAGATCGGCCCCAGACGAAGCGACGGTGCTGATCTGCATCAGGAGCTGAGCTGGATCCGGCCGAAGTACAATGCAGCTCACTTTGTCTATGGAGGACGAAATCTGTTGGGCGAGGACTTTCACCTCGTGAACGATGCGGTCACCGTCGCTTGTAGCCGTCGCAGTGTTCTAAGCACGGATGTGAGTTCCACAGAGCCACGACGGCAAAAGAAATGGACTGACCAGATTCGAGATGACACCCTTCAGCGTGCCGGACACAGCGATCAACAGACTCTGGATGTTCGGCAGGGCTTTTGCCACGGTATCCTTCCTGTTCTTCGACCCCGTCAGCTGCTTGAGAAGCGACGAGAGTGAATCGTTCAGCGCGCTCGACGCTTTTACGACGCTGCCCAGAGAAATGTAGAGCGTGGAAGAGGATGTACTCGTCGTCGTCGTTGTCGTTATACCGGACTTGGAGCTTGCACCGGGGCTGAGCGGGATCGCACCGGTAGGGACTGCGGCGGGTGCACTAACAGAGCTTTTCCCTCCAGCGACGACGTTCACGTAGGCACTCCCACTGGCCTGCGCCCCTGGAGCGCTCTGAACTCCGATCGGCGCATTGGCGGGTGCATACGCGACATCGAAGGGCAGACCGGCAAAGTTGTACCCGGCGTTGGTCGAGGGCGGTGCTGCAGGAGCTGAGGCAAGGGAAGCGGGAGGCTCGGCAGCTTGCAAGACTCCACCGCTGAACGTGCCGAAGACGAAGGGCGAGGCGAGCAGGGAAGCAGCACTGGACTGCGAGGATGCCAGGATAAGCGATGTGAGAAGAGCGTTGGAGGCAGAGGAGTGCATGGTAGTCGCGTACGATGAAGACACGAGTGAAATGAGGGGTTTGTTGCGACTCCACCCTTGAAGATATATAGCTTTGGGCGTATAAATCAGGGTTAGGCGGATAAGAGAGTCAGTCTGAGGGGTGGACATCCGCGAATATCCGCCTGAGACAGGTGTGCAACGGAGCGAAGCATTGCGCGTTCATAGACAGTCTCAAAAGTACGGGATGGGAGAAGAATGCGCATGCTGGCTGAAGAACTGAATGGCGCTTTGCTTTGGTCGGACTGCAGTCCAGCCCCTTGAGTGACAGATCAGGACCAAGCTCGAGTTTCCTTTTTGGGTTGCTCGACAGCAGACTGCTACTCACTACCTCTTGGTCGGTAGCAATCGCACCCACTCTCACCCGACATGCTTAACGCCGACGACCGCCTCCTGACTGTGGATCTCGCGAACGTTATCTTAATACTCAGTCCTGGCTTGAAACCTCTGTACTCGACTCTTCTCGGCGGCAAAGCAGTCCACAAGGTCTGTTGAAAACGCCCGCTAGTCAGTCACTCTCCATTCGATCCGCTGGTCTCAATGTCTCAGGGATAGTGCGATAATATATTACAAGTCGCGCTGCTAAATGTGGCTGAACCAAATTCAATTCCTCGGCCTATTCGGCTGCAGCTATATCCCGTGAAGGCTTCATGGGAGATGCTAGACATCAATAGATCCGCATCGTTGGACCCAAAAGCACTCGCCGAAGCATGCCCGGAACAAAAACTCTTTACCCAGAAGGTGGGATCCCTGTTCACGGTAGCGGAGTATTGCAAGGCCAAATCCAGTCTCTTTTACGTGCCGAGCACATACAGTCGTGGGATTGTGGATTTGTTCCCTGCGCGTGGCTTCAGAGACTGGTACATGTCATGCTACAGGTCTGACCCGGTCAACTTTCTCGGATGGAAATCTCGGGACTGATTACCGACATGCGGGACTGAAATTGGGCTCATGTGCCATGCCACCGGAGCCCTAGTCCGTACATGGACATGGACATGTGGCTGTGTATGCCGACCAATGCCGAAGTGATTTCCGACGTTTCTGGCTAGGGCTGGGTGAGAAACTAAGTTGGTGGGTTTTTCACAGTTAAGGACAAGCCGGCCTGAAGGGACCAGGTCTTCACGCAGTGAAATTGCATTAAAAACTGGCCGCGCGCAGCACGATTTTCCTCTTAGATATTTATGTTAAAAACATGTTAAAAACACGTGAAAAAGTCCAAGCCATGTGAGAGACCTCCTACTCGAGGAAGCTTATACAAAATCACTAATATGCCATCCTGGTGCCTCCTCCGTGCTCTCGTTGTCATCGAAAGCAACCTTCGGCTCTCCGTCGACGTTGCCACTGGACTCGATCAACCACCACACCACCGGACATTCCACCCAAAGGTTTAGAGTTCGAATCCTCCATGTAAATTACTTTTAAAATCCCTCTCGGCAGGATGACGTGGGACGATGGAGGGAGTCGGATTGATCCACGGAATGATGCAAAAATCCTTTGAATTCCATTGGCTGGTCTTAGCCCTTACGAGGAAATTCATCCAAAATGGACTCGGACCATGGTCTAAGATACCATCATATCTGGGCTGTTCTGGCACATGGAAATCAAACGTGATGGTCTGCAGCTTTGCGCACTATGATAATGTACAGCGGTTCTCGTTTGGAATTTGAGCAATGATAGATTTCTAAATGATGCAGATATTCCCTCTTTTCCTCTCTTTTTCCCCTTCTTTCTTTCTTTGAATTTTTGCCGCTCTCCGGTGACATGCGCCATGGGCCTGAAATTGCGGGTTTCCTCCGTTTGCTCCAGTCAATGATCTGCGACTATTTTGCACACAGTGTGGAGGATTACTTGTGAGCCACCATCAAACCAGCTTTAACATTCGTCTGCAGTTATGAGCTTCATGTCCTATGCCCATCCAACTGCTCATACTGAGACTCAAAACCTACTTTTTTCAACTCTCCCAAGTTTGGCGTGAGCACAGAACGGTCACGTGCGAAAATACCTGGCGGCCGCGACTGCACATGCCCGAGTTGTTCCGTTTCGGAACATAGCTCCTCCGGCGCCGACGTATCTATTACACATCTAATGGTTTTCTTCTGATGACTGCTCCATGACTGGCTCTTTGACCTGCACGAACAACATATGACGTCACTTCCTCCCGGCGTCCTGCCCGACATCCTCCGACCCGGACACGGCGATGACCGGCTATCCAGCGCTCCGATTCCGAGTCGTCCGGCTGATCCCCTCATGTGACCGCATCTGGCAAGCGTAAATAGCCTGGGATCGTCGCGCCATCGGGCATTGCAATCTGCTTGGCCTGCACCATGTCTCAAGCCACTGTCAGTCCGCGCCCTTTCCATGCTCCCGCACGCTAGAACTCACTGCCCGAACAGACTTTGAGTTTAAACCCCTACTCCGCGTTCTTCGAGGCGAAGGCCCGTAAAGGTACGCACACCCAGCCACTGCGGAGCGCACTAGCACCCCGCTGACGGGGAGGTGACCGCAGGTGTGACATTCGATGATATAGCGAAGGCGATCGGGAAGGACGAGGTCTGGGTTGCCGCGGCGCTCTACGGTCAGGTGGGCACCGCAGTCTCTAGTAGATTTGGCGGCATCGTACGAAACGGATCCTCACACAGGCCAAATTCACGCCAGAAGAAATCCAGAAGGTGTCCGCCTTCCTTGATGTTCCGTTCGACAGCGCTGCAGCCGAGACCGGGGACTCCTGGTGGCCTAACCGTGGACTGGGCCCGATGCCACCCACGGATCCTGTGATTTATCGGCTCTACGAGGTGCGTATGGACAGCTCTCCATTGAATTCTCAGACTTCCGAGACCGATGTCCTCTACTTTCAGAGCGTGCTAGTCTATGGCCATGCCATCAAAGCGATCATCCACGAAAAGTTCGGGGATGGGATTATGAGCATGATTGACTGCAAGGTGCGTGGTTGGATCGGCGCCCCGGAAACCTGGGGATCCTCAACTACGACCAGGTCAACATCACTAAGAAGCCCGATCCGAAGGGGGACCGAGTTGTCCTCACCTTTGAGTGCGTGCTATATCTTATCCATGTCGATCGATCTAATCAGCTGTGCAGTGGCAAGTTCTTGCCATATGCCAAGTGGTGAAGAGGGAAGACTCGGTGTAAATGGACCATCCATGTATAAATGTATCTCGCGCAAAGCAAGTGTACTCGAATGTATATACTGGGTGAAAGCACCCGGGGAAATTACTGAATCTAGGATACTGTGTCACATGATAACTTATGTAAGATACGACGACCAGATCAATCCTCCTCGTCATCGTCGACAAAGGCGCCCTTGCCCCCAAAGATGCTTCCAGGCCCGAAGTCCGGCTGGCCACCCAACGATCCCCATGCGTCGCCGATGTAGTTGGTGGCCTTGATGCCCTTCTTATACGTCGCATGCCAATCGCCAACAATCGCCTCGACAACCTTGACACCCGCCAGATGCAAGTTCAAGATGGACGGGCCGAATCCAGGCGTGTCACCCGTAAGACTGTCGTACGTGCTCTCGCCAGCCGGGGCCCGATCGAAGTCGGACGCAGTGCGCATGATAATCACGCGGGAGTAGTCGGTGAGCTTGGCGAGGGTTCCGCGGAGGAGTGCCTCAAGCGTGGCGTTGTCCTCCTGCTGCGTCGTGCAATACACGCCGGTGCCGTTCGTCCACACGCTCGTCGTGTTCTCGAACGCCTCCCCGAGGAGCGAGCCGTCCCAGTACTGGTCCGACGTCGCCGTGTCGCACAGGTACACGCCCACGCCCGCGGGGGATCCGCCCGCCGCAAAGCCGGGCGTCGCAGCATACAGCCTGCGCTGGGCGCGTGCTGCGTCGTTATCGGCGAGCGTCGCGTTCTTGGCGAGGTGGTAGGCGATCTGCCGGAGCGGCTCGTTGACCTCGAAGACTTCCGTGCCGTACAGCTCAGGGGGAAACACGCCAGGCTGCGACGAGCCCTGGGGAAAGTAGCCGGTGGAAAAGTTACTCGGCATCTGCCGGGCGTCGATCTCGTACTGCAGCCCGACGTGCACCGCATACCGGGCAAAGGTGACGGATCCAATCGTGGCAACCTTGGGGTTGACGCCGGCGATTCCGGCGATCAGCCAGTAGGTGGAGGTGAGGTCGAACTTTTTGGAGTAGAGGAGCGCGGTGAGGGTGCTGGCCGCGTTGATCTCGCCTTCTCCGGTGGTGACCTGGCAGATGTCGGTGTTCTTCGTGCAGTGGATCTGGGGGAAGATGGGCGACAGGCCCGGGACTGTGATGTTCTTCTCGAGAACGTTGAATTCGGGAATCCCCCACCACGCATCTTGTTCATTAATGAACTGAATGGGATTGCCTCATGTTAGTGCTGCTGGTAGGCGCCACCGGAGGGAGCTCGGACGCACCATGCTGACAATCATGACCTTCGGTGCGATCTTGCCAAAGGCTGCCGGAGCGAAGAAAAGGGACGCGAGCAACGTCCGAACATGGCCGGGACGCATTTCTTCGCTGGTGCAGGAGGGGCCGGAAGGGGGAGGGGGGCGACACTGCACCAGCTGTTCCGCATCGAAAGATAAAGGACAGTGACGGAGGCGCTTACGTTGAATGCGCCACGCTGCTACGACGTTCCATCATCCTCGCCAATCATGTTTTTCCGCGTTTCAGTTTTCCGGAGCCTGAAGCAGCTCGCAGAAGCCACATGATCTGCTGCGATAAGCCGGCGTCTCAACCATCCAATTCGCAACGAATAAACTGTTCAAGCACCCGCTGCTCGATATCGTCTCCTGGGGACGCAGTCGCATGCAACCGCTTACACGAATATTTTTGTAACGACTTCGGCGTGCCTATCATCTCAATCAACCTCCATCATTCCACATCCTGACTGCTGTGGACACTGTCCGAAGACACCGGCGGACATCCAGGTCTGAAGCCGTGTCTCCCCTCAGGGGTTTGTGCCACAGAATTCAACTCAGAGCTGCTACTGGGCGGTTCGACTGCACTTGCCTACTGCCTCCGCCTAGCTGATCCGGCTCATATTTAGATTCGGCCGAGCGAATTCCGCCGGTCCTGCCGACGGGCAAGAGGGGTATCGCCGTGGCGGTCACCGCTCGACCAAAACATCTGGAATTCGAGGCGAGATAAGATACGCGTTATTGGGTATGTGCAGTGCTTCCAATATATGACACTTTGCGCTAGGTTACCAAGGTATATTCTGCAGTTGTTGGATCCTCGTGAGAGGTGGAGATAAGTAGAGGGGTAAGGGAGTGGACTATATCAGTCCGATTTGCGTCAAGATTCACTTGGGAAACCCTCCTGCGCCATCGGACAATGGAAGACAGCCTCTTGTCCCTCGCCTGCAGTCTTGCGGCCCGGAATGTTCGCACGAGCACAGGAAATTTGATGTAATCATTGATAGATACGATCATTGTTCCCATCAGAGATGGCGGTGATTGTTGATCTCTGATCTGATTAGATCGTGCTGTTGTGACAATGATTAGATACTGCTCCCGCCAGAGGCCTCGACCTCCCGACCTCAGCTCGAGATTTCTACAGCATGATAAATTTCTGTGCAAGCCTCAGGCACAGCGGCGGCTGGAGTTGGAGCATCCCTAATGAGCAGTGGTCCCACGCTGTAGATACGTACACAGACAAAGACACCGTGCACTACTATACCCTGAGTTAACTCGGGAGCTCGCCAAGCGCTGGTGCATGCCCTGAGAAATACCATTCGCGGACTAATGCCGTCCCACGAATGTCACCCACATCGGAGGTAGCCACGCGTTATAGATCTGACAGGCAAAGCTGATTCGTTCGCCCCCCCATGGCCAGGAAAGATGCTCGTTTCCTTTTATGTTTCCATTCCATGTTCCTGGAGTTACGAGGGCAGATATTGCCCCGACGCTCGCAGTCGTGTGACCTTCCTTGTTCTGACCCGTCCCGCGGTGTTCTTTTCTGTACAGGGACGGCAATTCCTTGGAGATGGTGACCAGCCAGATTCGAACCCTCCATGCATGAGCAAGAAGTTGGGATGCACTCCCGCTGCGGCCATGACATGGACACTTGATGGAGCTGATTCTATCACACCCGCTCAATCCCATGGTTGACGTCCGTGGCGGCATTACAGTCACTGGAACTGCAAGCGTCGTCGAGCAGATTGTGATAGCAGGGCTGGCCAGCGCGACGTGTTGCTCAGCCCGGCGTTATATATCCCTTCAAAAGGCGTTCGGCTCGGGTGCCCAAGGTGATATCACCGAAGGACAGCGTGTAGAACGAATCAGGATCAGTTATTGACCGACATGAAAAGTCTATTGGGGATCGGTAGATCTCATCAAGGATGGCTTAAGAATATGGTGCTCAACAGAGAAGCGCAATCCCCGTCGCCTTCACTCACACACGAACCACCATGTCCGCTCGAGGCAGGCCCGGACGACCGCGCTCGCCCCCGTCGATGTATGTCGCGTACGAGAGCTCGACGGCAAAGACGCCCAAGCCACTGATCAAGCTCGACAAGCACAAGGCCTCCAGCGCGACAGGGAAGGGGAAGGTGTCTGTGCCAACGAGTCCTGCTGCGTCTACGTTCTCCGAACGCAGCCTTCCCAAAGGCTCCTCCGGGCCCCCGTTCTTCAGCCTCCGCCGCAAGCAAGGCCCACCCTCCCAATCCTCCTCCGATGGCGACTCAGTTGCGGGCCCCTCGCGCCGGCGACCCGCCCTGCACGTTGCAATGACAGGCACACCACCCCTCCACCAAACGAATGTGCATCCCTACTCAGACGTCGACTCCGTCCTCTCCTTGGCAATGCCCCGGCCCACCCACCCCAACAGCAGGAGCAAAGTCGCGCGCTTGCTCGGCAAGTCGTCGTACAGCTCCATCCGGTCCGGCTCGGGATCGGGATCGGGTTCGAGCAAGAGCCAAAACGACGACGAAGGCTGCTCGGTGTTTTCCGACTCCGGGTCTGGCGGGGGTTCGTTCGAGGAGCGCAGAGGGGACGGCGGCGACGCGGACTACGCCACTGCTGGGAGCGCAGACCAGGAGACCCCGCCGCTGACGCCCATCCTGTTCCGCCCGATTACGCTTCCCGGTTCTTCGGCTGGGGAGCACCAAGCGAGCAGCAGCAGCAGCGCCGGCGGCAGGGAAGTGGAAGACGAAGGCCCGACGCGAGATGACGCGTCGGAGCTGTCAGAAGACAGGCATACGGACTCGGACGGGCCAGTGACACCCGTGGCCGCATCGCTGCCTGCACCGCCTCGCCCCCGCCGCAGGAACAGCTACAACCACCAGCACCACCTGCACGGCCGCAGCTACCGACACGAGGAGGCCCCGAGCGAGTCCGACGCGCACTCAGTGCGGCCGCAATCGGCCCTGTCCTTTATGTCGGCATTCGGGGGTGTCAACGACCGATACACTTATACTCAGGCGACAAGCACTTCCACACATGGTTCGGTTCGGGCGGATACGCCGTTTATGGACGGGCTGGTCGAAGTGAGCTCGGTCGTCAGCGTGGTGGCGGGGCAGAAGAGCAGCCGGCGGGTCAGCCATCTGCGGAGCACATCGGTGGTTAGGGCGGAGCCGAAGCAGGGCTGGATGGGCGAATGGAACCAGGGCGATATGCAGGAGGTGATATCCAAGCTGCGCGAGCTAAGGTGACAGTCACTGATGGTCCGTGCGTCGAGCGGTCACGTGGACTTTGGATGGGCAAGTTCGAAGCCTCTCGCTTTTAACTTAAAACCTCGATTTGTCGCTCAAGACTGCCATTCACAACTGCGTATACCCGAAATCGGACTCTGCTGGAATGCGTATATTGCTGATTCGGGATCCGGGACGTTCTTCTCTATACCTGTCCCCTCCTGCACTAAACCGGTGACATACCCGCACATTTGCTTTGACAGCAAAAGGCACAGCTACTTTGACCTAGACCTAGAACCTGCATGTCTCCATCGCGAAGGGAGAATTCCCTTCAAGTCGATTGCTGCTTTGGGGTGCAGTCGCAACGCTTCATGTCGCGGCAACAGATTCGCTGTCAGATAGAATGCCATAACCTCAAAAGTCAATATTCATCAGCTTAGCCACCTATTCTTCTCCATGTGTCATGAATCTACCGAGCTATTAGTCGCTCTCGCGATCAAAGAGTTCGTGATAGAATCGTTGAATGCGTGGCGCGGTCGTGCTGTGTGCGGTACTTTGTACAACCCGTGATCCTGTCTAGTCTTGCTCCCCTCGACTAGCTCGATCTCCGACTTCGACCAGCCTCGACCTCAAAGGCACTGCCGCTGATCAAGTTATCGTCTTCTTCCTTGCGAATCGAGGTTGAAGTATTCAAGCAGCAGATTCAAGTGCTTACACTCATGTATTCCGCAATCGAAACTGGACAGGAGAGCGGCGAATTCACTAAGACACCAAAATCTGAGACCTGCACCCTTCCATATTTAAACACTGATGCGGCTTCCTCCTTTTCTTGCCACTTTTCGTGCTCTGCTTCCACGTCCTAGTCGACGACAAAAGCGCTTCTCTCTCTGGGGCTCTCTTACAAAACACAGATCCTTCTCAAGTTCTCACCTGCGCTTGCTGAACGATTCTAAACAGCTTCTTACCTGAACTACCTTGCCAAGTTTTACATTAACCTTGTCTTGTCATGTCTCGTGAGGCCTCTCATCTACCCGATCTTACCAACACCCGCATAGACTCTGGGCATCTGCACCTCACCTCCTTCCTCGGCGCCGGAGGCTTCGGGAAAGTCTATCGAGCCGTCGACACAAGGACATCATCCGACGACCCATCGCTGTACGCAGTCAAGTGTCTCCGCAACGATGCACTAGGGACACCGCACGTCACCGCGATCCGCCGCGAGCTGCGACTGCATGCATTTCTGCAGGATCTCTCAGGTGTCGTCTCGTTCGAGCGGGCGTTCATCGAGGACGACTTCGTGTTCGTCGTTCTTGAGCTCTGTGCGATGGACGTGCACCGGTTCGCCGTCGTCGAGAGGGGCCGCAGGCGCGGGCCCGATGCCATTCGCACGCTGTTCCTCGAGATGGTGGATGCCGTCGGGCAGATGCACGACAGGGGCGTGTTTCACCGCGATCTCAAGCCGGGCAACATCCTCTGTGACGAACGCGGCCGCGAGGTGAGGATTGCGGACTTTGGGCTGGCGACGAGTGACGAGTGGCCGACGGATGGCCAGTGGGGGACGACGTCGTTCATGAGTCCCGGTGCGTGGACCCCTGCTCGCTGTCCAGTCCGTGTCATCTGATCTGCGTCTCGCAGAGGCTATGGAGGCCGGTAGATCCGGTGTCTACTCTGCCAGGGAATGCGACTACTGGGCGCTAGCCATCACCTTCGTAGTTCTCGTCACTGGGAGCTACCCCTGGGAAGCTGCGCATGTCTCTGACAAACGATACGCCGCCTTCCGCACCGATCCCGTCGCCTTCCTGAACAAATACGTCCGGCTTAGCGTTCCCGCGACGAATTTCATCCGCTGGATGCTGGACCCCGCTGCTCGGAACCGACCAACACTCAAACAGATCAGGGACACGGTGCTCCAGATTGACTGCTTCCTGCTACCAGCCCGCGAGAAGAGAGTGAGGAGAGTGTTGCCGCCCGCGGTCAGCAGCATCCCGGTGGTGTGTGCTTTGCCGAGCCTGGATTCAGAGGCCCCTTCGGCGTTGCAGAGCGGAGCGTCTGGCGCACATCCTGCTCCTCAGAGGCAGGGAGTCAAACGGAGGGTAAAGGGCGCCGTGCGGATGCCGATGCCGAGACAGGGTGCTGGAGACGTCCAGTCCATCCCGAGTAAGATGTCGAAGCAGATGCCCGTCGCCGCGATCTCCTGTCGCCGAGGATCCATCGAGAACCCATCCAGAGCAGCTGCAGCCGTAGTCGCCGCCCCGCCCCAGCGCAAGTCCATGCCGAATCAGGCAACGACGCGGATGCCCATCCCCGCCGTCCCTGGGCACAGAGGGTCCTTCGCGCGCTCGAGCAGGCAGCGCGCAGCCGGAGCGGTCGTCCGGGTCGTCCGTCTGCCGGTGGCTGGTATTCCCGGGCAGCGCGGGTTCGATCGCCGGCGGACTCGCCGCGGGCCGGGACGAGAGGTGCTTGATCAGATGCGACGCGTGCCGGTGGCTGGAACGCCGCATGAGTGTGGATTTGCGCCGCGCCGGATGGTGCGCAACCAGAGCGCGAGGGTCGGACAGGTGCTGGGGCCGATGGAGAGGGGATTGAGTCAGAGACGGAGGCGGTGATGTGTTGCGGTGGAGAGTCATGGAAGACCACGCCGACCGACAAAGAACGAACGGACTGCTTGCATTTGGTTTCGATTGCTTCATTGGACGGATTTGATTTCTCTGCTCGGGATGACTGCTTTGGATTCAATTGCTTTTGACTGGAACTTGATTGCTTCATCATAGGAACTCGATTGCTTTATGACTGTGACTCGATTGCTTGATTACTTGAAACATTGCAATACAATATGTACAAATGCTTGTACTCGTGCCATGCTTTGACTATCTTGACTGTATCCCACTTTTATATCCTCTGCTGTTAAGTACATGTACTCGGAAAATACAAGAATCATTACAAACTCGGTTCAGTTTTGTTCGCCCCAATGAACGTAATCTCCTTGTCGTTGAAGGTCATCAGTCCCGGCCTGAATACTGCATGAGCTCGAGCCAATAACACACGTCTCATACTATTTATAACTCTTGTTCACGAAGTCACTAAGTGCGCGCCTTGTGCGGTATTCGTTGCAGAATTCGAACAGCCTACTTTCCCACCGTGGAGCTCATTTGGCAGCGCCCCAGAACACCCAGCTTGTTCACATCCCGCTTCGACTCTTGTCCGAAGCTGTTCGAGCCCAGTCTGCTCGATCTGAGAGTTCCGCAGCAATCTTGGCGCAGTTTTCCGTCGATGACCGGGGAGGGAGTTGAGTTTGTTCAAGACAGTCGCCACTTTAGATCGGGAAGAGATCAAGATGTTTCATAGGCGAACGGACGGCTGTGGAGCGGGCTCCCGGGTCTATGCGCACGTAGAACGAGAAACACTGCAGCAGCAAAGGTTCTTAGTCCGGATCGCATATAACCGGGGAAGTATGGCAGAGGATCATTTGAAACAGACCCTACGCGCAGAAAAACATGTCATGTCCCCGCGTTGATAATGATCTTCGGTCATTCATAAAGCCCGCATCCGGGGATCACGCGTTCTTAGCTCAACTTCCCAGTGATTCGTATCGTCATCTCCGTCTGCAATTTGTGAAGAGGTGTCAATCACAGAATCGGCAGCACAACCGACGGCAAGAGCAGTCAAGTTGTGCGTGCACGGCTGAAAGATGTACAGTTGTAAAGGGTAGGACGGGAAGGACCCATAGTTTTGAACCAAGTGCAATTGCTTCATTGTCAGCAAATTCTCCAAATTCGCCAGTGATATAACAAGTAAGTTTCCAATCTACGGAATCGAGTCTTCAAAGATGCTTGGGTAGAGGGGCCAAGGCGTATGACGTCGGAAGGTGGGAAGTAAAGCTGTGCCGATCAACTGCGCGTGTCAACAGATCGCTTTATGTAAGAAAGTCGTCCGTCCACTGCCTTCTATTCCCCACACTTCGCCCTCTAGCCCTCTACCCCCCAGCGGCTACAAGATGAACGGCTTCGACAGGAAAGATCGTGACGCGTCCTCGTCCAGCTCCCATGGCGGGCACGTCGTCGACCACAACGCTCCGCATGGTCCGTATCGTTTCCCATGTCTCGCATCATCTCCCTCTCCCTTCACTGGCCCTACCACCCCAAGTCTCGAGCCATCTTTCTGACTGCAGACCACAGTGACAGACGAGCCTGAAGCTGCTCCGCGGCGCGCCGCCGAGCCCGGGAAACAGGGCCATATCATTCAAGTGCAGCCGTTGAAGCGAGGGGAGATGCAGGTGCGTAGCGCGCGCGCGGCGGCAGGCTGCAGTCACAGCGCTGCTCCACCTATCGTGCCCCGGGCTGACTATATTTACTAGCCCTCTTACGCGCAAGATCTCGGTCTGGGTGATGTGCTGCCTTCCTAGTTGGCGGGCTTTGTGCGGTGCGCTGACCAAGCGACCCGTAGGTGCAACATGGACTGTACGGCTCGCTCTTGCAAGGTCTCGGCACCATCGTCGGTCTATGTGGCATGGTTCCCTGCTGTCCTTTCCCGAACCCGTTCCGTGAGGTGCAACAGGGTGCGTCTGTGCTTCGCTCTTCGTGCTTGGCAGGCTAAGACGAGACCAGGTTCCGTGGGACTCGTCTCCCGCTTCGGCCAATTCTACAAGTCCGTCGACCCGGGTCTCGTGCAGGTGAACGTGTGCACGGAATCGCTCAAGACAGTGGACGTGAAGATCCAGATCAGTCCCATTGGGCGGCAGAGTGTCATCACGCGGGACAACGTAAATGTGGAGATGTGCGTGTGCCGTCTGCGCCTGCCTCTGCCCTTGTGACTGACCCGGCGCAGCGACTCGGTCATCTACTTCCAGATCACGAACCCCTACCGCTCGGCATTCGGCATCAGCGACCTACGCACGGCGCTCATCGAGCGGGCGCAAACGACGCTCCGACATGTCGTCGGCGCGCGGGCGGTGCAGTCCGTCGTTACTGAGCGCGAGGCGATTGCGTTCGAGATCGCCGAGATTGTGGGGGACGTCGCCGACAAGTGGGGTGTGGCCATTGAGGGCATCCTGATCAAGGACATCATCTTCTCTCCCGAGGTCAGCGCGAGCTTGAGCAGTGCCGCGCAGCAGAAGCGTTTGGGAGAGAGTAAGGTCATCGCTGCCCGCGCAGAGGTGGATGCCGCGAGGCTGATGCGGCAGGCTGCGGACATCTTGGCCAGCCCCGCTGCGATGCAGATCCGGCAGTTGGAAGCTTGTGCGTTCCTTTCCATGCTACTGCTGTACTCTCTCTGATATGATATCCTGCAGTGCAAACGATGGCCAAGACGGGCAACAGCAAAGTCATCTTTGTACCGATGCAGCTGCAGTCGGACGTCACTGGCCAGCTGGCCGGTGCGTCGTCCTCTGGATCCAACTACGGGGCGATGATCCAGAATGAGGCCGGGTCGGACAGCGTCGGTCGGGCTGGTCTGTTGGGCAGTGTCTCCAATCTGTGAGGAGGCTACTTCGTAGGATTGCCCATTGTAAGAGTGCTGTGTTGATGTGACCCATTCTCTACTACTCTATGCCTATGTCTGTTGTTATCTAGTTGTGCTCGTTTTGTAACATCTGAACCCGTTGCTTTGCCGGGGATGTCGTGGATGACAGATGCGGAAAGACTTGTCCGTATGTGCAGCACATAACCGAGTCCTCTCTGATCCACGTTTTGGGCAGCTGGTGTCTCTAACATCGCTTGTGTCCAACTATTCACTGTACCAGACCCTGTCTGACCCTCCAGGGTTATCTTTATCACCCAGCCACACCAAGATCCGGAAGTCCGCCCCCCAAGTTGGGACTCGCCCAGGCGCTGTCCAGATGATCACGCATGTCGTTCTAGACATTGCACTGCGACACCGTGTCTGAAGATGGACACGCTCTCGAGCGCGCTCGACTCTGCGCTGTGTGATCGGATGTCCGACTGCTGTCGACTACGCAGAGAGTGTATATATAATGGAGGCTGGGATTGACAAGGACTACAATTCACCACCACACCTCTCCAGCTAGCAGAGCCAGCGCACAAACCACGATGTCTGCTTCTTCGCTTACACGAGCCTCGCTCCCCGTCCTGCGAACCGCGCTACTGCGGCACAACGCTTCCCAGACACAGGCGTGGCAAGCCGGGGGCAGGAGGCTCTCCCATGGGCAGCCCTATCATGTCAGCTCCCGTCCCTCGCCATGACTCTACCCGCGCTGACGATAGCACTGCGAAACAGAACATGCCGTTTGATTACTCAAATTCAAGGACGTTCGCGGTGAAGTGCTTGGCCTACATGGGTTTCGGCTTTTCGCTTCCGTTCGTGGCGATGGGGTGGCAGTGGTGGGTCTCCCGTCGTGGTGGATGTACCCGTGCTGATGTGTTCTGCACAAGGTACAAACCTGGAGGATTCAAGAATCATTGATCTGGCTGCGCTTCCCTTTGTACGATAAAGTATGCGGGTATTAATGAAATGTAGAGCGTTAGAATTTTGTTGTATATACTTTCTCTTCGCTTGCAAGTGTTCGCGTGGAGAGAGTGGATCTCATCAGCAGCACATTTAGTCAGCGCATCACTGAACATGACTCGATCACACCCCCGACCAGAGGCTACGCGTATGACCCTCGATCATGATCTGTTCAGATATCGAATCTTTTGATGATTGTGTAGCACTCAGCTGCACTGGCCTTTGAAGAGGCTGTTGAGAGCAAGGTTGGCGCTCGGAAATGTGATAGTCACATGTAGTAAGTATGTCTCTCAGTGATATGGGAGAAGTCCCATCGAACAGCTTCTCCCGCCCAACGTATTCACTTGGTGGAATCTACTGTTTCAAGAATCTCTGTGCAAGTGATGGACTTTTGACGTGTTCTTGTTTTTTTCCACTGAAGACAGCGACTCGATGAGAGCTGCTTTGTCGTCTGTACCCTCCGCAGGGAATTCATTGCTCGGACCTCGCACCAACAACGCACAATCGGATCACTTCGTCGCCCTCCTTCCGCGGCCATCTCTGTCAGAAGTCTTCGAGATCGACATCTATTCTGTTCCGTGCTATTTCATTGGATGGAGGCTTACATTCACCGTCCGGTATAAGTCCCCGGCGGGCATGGTGTCAGCGCCGGCGCAGTTTATAGGACGGCGTCTGAGTGTCCTGTTCTCCCTGCTCATCTTGCCGCCCCTCTTCCCCTCCCTCCTCCCCCTGCTAGATGAACTCGAGTAGCTTCGATATCGCCGGACCATTGGGCATCGGTGCCATCGAACTCGGGGTCTTTGGTGCTCTGATCCTCTTTGGAATTCTGATCGTGCAGACGTATGTGTACTTTGTACACACCGGAAGCGAGGATCTTAAGAGTCTTCGAATCATGGTGAGTTTCTTTGTTTCAGGATAGCCTACGACCCATCTGAGTCTTATCGACAGGTTACGATCGTTTTGTAAGTCGCTGAGCGATGTCGATGCTGGCCGCGGCTTGATGCGCCTGACAGTCTATTCGAAGTGGCTCATACGATCACGATCATTATTGGTATATTTCAATGGACTGTCGTCGCCAGAGACAGGAAGACAAGGAAGATGCCGGGGATCTTCATAATCACAAATCTACTCGAGACGCTGGTGACCACCGTGGTGCAGGTATGCTTTCGATGCGACTCGAGAACTCCCTTTGATCGTGAACTGTGCTGTAGTCACACTTTGCCCACCGTGTCTACCGCTTCACGCGCAATCCATGGCTCACCTTCTCTATCGCACCGCTTATCCTGTTGCGCGCCGCAGGCGGGATCGTCCTGTCCGCACTCACCTTCGTGCTCGACCCGAGAACAGCGCCGGGCCAGTACTTCCCTGTGCAGAATCTGATCGGCTGGCTGGTCAGCGCGACGTTCATCGCGGGGGCGGTGGTGGACGCGCTGATCGCCGCGGGCTTGTGCTTTTACGTTCGAAAGTGGAAATCGCCCAGTGCAGGCGATAGTCTCGAGTCGTGAGTGGCTTTCCAAACAGGCTTGGTGATCGATGTGGATGCTGAGGAGTTGATAGAACGGTTCAGTTATGCAACCGCATCATGTTCTGGTCGATCCGTGGGTGTTTCGCTGCTTTTTCTTCGCAGGCTGAGCGTTGATATTTTCAGAAACGGGTTTGATCACCAGGTACGCCTCGTTTACTTTCATGGGACACAACCATTAAATTCATTGCAGCGCCTTTTCCATCGCTACCTTTCTCTGCGTGCGTTCATTTCACACATCGCATACAGCAAAGTAATCCAAGAACCATTTAGTTTCAATTAATGCCTCATAATTGTGGGCCCACATCCCTATTCGAGACGTGAAAGCTGCTGACTAGTGCTTACCAGATGTCTGGATTGGGGTGCTCGCTGTTCTTGGAAAAGGTGAGTTTTCTTCCCTCTTACGCCCGACCGGACTGACTGGCACGGCAAATGAAGTCTATTCAAACAGTCTCTTGTCTTCGTGAGCAATCCTGCCTCCCTTCTCTTCGAAATTCAATGGCTGTAGATTGAATGTCCGCGCCATCCACCGCGCACACAAGGAGAAAGTGGCACAGACGATTTTGCTGTTCAGATCATCGACTCTGGTCAGTGATCCCCTCGTTGGAATTCCTTTTCATCGCTCTACTAACCCTTTGCGGATATCTTCAAGGCGTTCAATGATACTGAGGTAGCCGTTACAAGCAATGTCCAGGTGGATCGCGGTTCAATCCACGAGGAGCACACCCAAGCTCCGAAAGTAAGCGTTGTCTGAGATAAGATCAACCAAAGAAACACCTTGCCGTGTACTCATATGATTCCGAGTCTTAATTGATTCACTACTGGCCGTTCTATAAGTTTAATCTCCATTTCCGATGTGACGTGACGGCGCGAGCATCACATGACCGCGTTTCGCGTATAACAACTTGCGCAGAGCACCTTCCTTCGCTTTGGCGCTTCAGCCATCGACGTCAGCGTGCGAATTCTGGAATCAGCCGCATTCGCTCCAGGTCTCGACCAATCATGTACCCACTGTTAGCGCGTGCGTCTCTTTGGTGATCGGAGTTCAGCGTTATGCAATGTTTGGCTCGCCCGATCGCCTATACAGTATCTGCCGATCGTTTGCGTTCCCTCAGTCTTACCATTACTTGGGTGTGACTGAGGGTACGCACATCCACTTACTTATCTATTTGAGAGATACTTACACTACCTTGTAGACTTACGAGATCTCGTCGTCTACAGGTGAAATAGAGTCTTACCATTACTTGGGTGTGACTGAGGACTTACGAGATCTCGTCGTCTACAGATTCGCAGTCAGACACGAGCCACAAGCAGTCCAATAATCAAGAGCACCAAACGAAAAAAGTGCAGCCGCAGACTCAATAAGAAATTGGCCAGCCAAAACAGAGCACTAAGAACCCCTGACCACAATGTCGGCCAATCTCCCATCCATACCCCTGCTAAACGACGACCAGAAGCTCGCAAGCGATGGATCAAACTGGGCGACCTTCAAAGAAGTCATGGTCAGCATGGCTCGAGGGCGCGGTTTAGACGGTTACCTGTTTGGAACCGTGCTCGAGCCAGCGGGATTTGTTGCGAACAACCTGGGCCCCTCCTCGCTCAACGCCACCATGCCATCCCCAGACGAGTACACCCTGCGTGACGGATGGGTTGCAGCACTTCTCTTCCAAAACATCAAGGACCCACGTGCGCACGATCTGAAGGGGACGGACCAAGCCTCGATGATATGGTCGACATTGGTCCACAAGTTCAACCGGAGTACCGAGCTCCTTGTCGGTCTGAAGATGGAGAGACTTCGCACCCTCACGCTGAAAGACCCACGTTACCTCATGACCCACATCGACGAGCTCGTGAAACGATGTGCCGAGGTCCACGACATCGGGGGAACCGTTCCCGATCCCATGATGTGCACGATCATCCTGACGTCGTTGCCAAAGGAGGAGTTTGGCACCGCGTTGATTGCCCTCCAAGTGCACTCCGTTGTCGCGCATCTAGTCCAACACCTGCGAGAATGGTGGGACTTAGTGTGGAAGAAACGGATGGAGGAAGAGGGAAATGGAGCTACCGCTAATGCGCTCGCCGTCGGAGTCAATGCCACCGGGTGCGAGAACTGTGGGGTCCGAGGACACGATCAGAGAGGGTGCTGGGCAAGGGGAGGTGGAAAAGAAGGACAGGCACCTGGGTGGTGGAAACCTCCTCGGGGAAAGGAGCCAAGTCCGGACCTTGTCAATGCCCATCGAAATGCGAAGGAGTCGCGCCGCTTCCAATCCCAGCAAGCTCCAAGTCCCACTGCAGCGTTCACAAACCCGATGACCACATATGTCTTGGCCGCGAAAACTGCGGACGATGGTACGTTGCTGCGCACGGGTGATCCACCGCAAGCATCTGACACCCCGTTCAGAACTGGACGTCGACGGGAAACTGTTACCGTTCTGAATGGGGAGGTCAGGTGGGAAGAGGAACCCGTAGCGTACGCAGCTTCGTCAGTACATGAGAGCAACAATTTGATCCCGACCTTCCTGGATTCGGGAGCATCAGAGCATTGCGTTGTCAAGCGATCGTGGTTTGTGACGTACCAGGAAGTGGAAGGGGTGGAAGGGCAAACGGCAGTCAAGGCCGGAGGTCGTTTTCAAATCAGCGGAAGGGGAGACGTCGAAATGTGTGTGCGCCTGGAGAACGGGGAGGACCGACGAATCCGGTTTAGCGCAATCCATACGCCCGATTTCGGAATGAACTTGATTTCGATTCCGATGCTGGACAAACGAGGATTCCAAGGCTCGTGGGGACAAGGCGTGCTGAGCGTGATTGACCAGGAGGGGACGGTGGTGATTAGTGGGCGAATGGCACCGGAACGCAAAGGCGGGCGATCCCTATACAGCGTCCAGGTGGTCGATGATGGCAGGCTGGGCAAAGTTACGATTGCGATCGCCGGAAGGGATCGTCGACAACCAACTAGTCTGGAGAACTGGCATCGACGCATGGGGCACGCAGATATCAGGGCAATCCGGTCGTTGCGAGCGGCGAACCATGTCGACGGTCTCGATGTCACCGACAGCACTGTCAGGGGGATGTGTAACAACTGTATCCTCGGGAAGCACGATCGAACCCCATTCAATGACGAAGTGACCCACGAGAGTGAGCCACTGGAACGAGTCCACTTGGACTTGTGGGGACGAGCTCGAACGCCAAGCTGGGGCCATGCCGTATATCTGCTGCTTGTCTCGGATGGGGGCACCAGCATGAAGTTCCCGTTGTTTCTGTCAGACAAACGTCAAGAAACTGTCTTGAAGGCATTCTCGTCATGGCTCACCGAGGCTGAAGTGCAAACCGAGCGGAAGCTGAAGACCCTCCGAGTCGACCTGGGCAGCGAGTTTGATAACGACATGTTCACGGGTTTTTGCCGAGAGCGGGGGATCGTTGTCGAACGGGTTCCAAAAGCGTCGTCCGCTGCTCACGGTCACGCAGAACGGGGAAATCGCACAGTCATTGCAGGGGCACGTACGCAACTGATCGAGTCTGGGTTAGATCATCGGTTTTGGGCAGAGGCGACAGCGGCGCACTGCTATGTCCGAAGCTTCATTCCATCTGCACGGCATCCACGGTCGGTCCCATGGGTTCGCTGGTTCAGGAAGAAGAATGAGCGCGGAGAATTTGTCCGACCAAATATATCGCACCTTCGAGTGTGGGGGAGCAAGTGCTGGGTCAAAGACCTCGACAACCTGGAAGGCAAGCTGGGAGCTCAGGGTTGGGAGGGGCGTATGGTCGGTTACATGGGAAGACGCGGATACCGGATCTACGACCCAAAACGAATGAAGGTGTATGAAGTGCGCAACGTAATCTTCGAGGAAGGGGAGCCGCACCGAACCGAAGGCGTGGAACCATCGGACGAACCTGGAAACGTACTTCAGACAGAAGAAGATGAGGTAAACAAGGAGGTGGACGAACCAGGAGACGAGCCGGTGGAAAACCCCCAAGAAACAGTGACCCCGACAGGAGAGGAGCGACTCGAAGGCCGGGAGCGATCCGAAGTGAACGAACACAGTGGGCCGCCACCACTGCCGCGACGAAGCAAGCGAGTGCCAAAACCGAGTAGGCGGGGGCTCGAAAGTCTAGTGGCGCAGCAGGCAGAAGAAGAAGCGAGACGAGCTCAAGAAGACTGGGCACGGGACTCAATAAGGCCGGCGGCAAACTGGGTGGACGTCAGTGATCAAGAATTCGAGGACGCGGTGAACAGGGCGATCGTACTGGCCAGCGCGACAAAAGGAAAGCTACCACGAAGTGGGGCCGAGGCATTGAGGGAGCCGGAAATTTGGGGACCACCGATGAGAGCCGAGATGGACCAGATGAAAGCGAAAGGAGTATGGAGGCTGGTGGACTTGCCGGAGGGAGAAAGGGCGCTGGACGGAATGTGGGTTTTTGACCTGAAGATGGACGGGGCCGGGGAAGTTGTCAAAAGAAAAGCACGATGGGTGGCACGAGGGGACCAGATGATAGAGGGAAGAGATTTCGGGACGAAGTGGGCGATGGTAGCGAGGATGGAATCGGTGCGCATGGTGTTTGCGGTGGCTTCTGTGAAGGCTCTGCATGTGCGCCAATGGGATTTTTCCGGGGCTTACCTAAACGGAACGATGGACCGAGATGTGTACATGAAACAGCCGCGAGGGTTCGAAGAGAAGGGGGAGGAAGCCAAAGTATGTCTTCTCTTGCGACCGCTCTATGGGCTGGTTCAAGCAGGGCACATTTGGTACAAAACGCTGAGCGCAGGATACGGGGAACTGGGCTACCACGAGAACGCGGCGGATCCGTGCGTGAGAACGCGAAGAGTCGATGGGAAATACACGATAACAAGCACCCACACGGATGATGTGATCGGAGCGTCGTCAAGTGATCACGAAGGCACGCGGGTGGTGGACGAGTTCGCCGCAAAATGGGATCTTAAACAGGTAGATCTCAACTTACTGCTGGGTCTCACAGTGGAGAAGCTAGCCAACGGTGACATCTCGTTGTGTCAACGGCAGTACTTCGAGAAAGTACTCGACCACTTCGGCTACGCCGATCTACCTCCGCTGTCTACCCCACTCCCACCCGGCTATCAAGTCCGCGCATCTCCGAGTCCTCTGCCGACGGAAGACGCCAAATTCATGAAAGACAAACCCTTCCGACAAATCCTCGGCTCGATCATCTGGGGGAGCAGTGGTACGCGTCCCGATCTTGCATACGCGTGCTGTGCCTTGGGACACGTTCAGTCGAACCCGGGTCCGGAGCACTGGAACGTCCTGCTCGGCGTGCTACGTTACATCAAAGGGACTCTCGACTATGGCATCAAATACTCACCACACAACGGGGGCCAGGGCGGCGATCTGAAGCCTATTGGATATGTCGACTCTGATTGGGCAGGATGCGTGGATACGCGGCGGTCGACTGCGGGATACATCTTCTTTATGGGTGGAGCTCCCGTCGCATGGTCATCAAAACGGCAAGCAGTGGTGGCTTTATCGTCGACCGAGGCCGAATACATCGCGCTGGCCCGGGCTTCACAGCAGGCGATGTGGATGAAGAATTGGCTCGACGAAGTGTTCCTACCGCAAGAGATGCCATTCGACCTTCGAGGCGACAATCTGGGATCGATCAGCCTCACCGAAACGACGAAAGGGCACGGATTGGCAAAGCATATCGACATTCGATACCATTACATCCGTGATCGTGTCAGTGAGGGGGAGATCGCCGTCACGTCAATCCCGGGAAAAGAAAACGTTGCTGACATCATGACGAAGTCGCTAGGACGGGGTGATCACGAGCGGATCTGTCGCGAGTTGGGCCTGGACTGGAGGAGAGCTGAACTCCAGGGGGAGTGTTAGCGCGTGCGTCTCTTTGGTGATCGGAGTTCAGCGTTATGCAATGTTTGGCTCGCCCGATCGCCTATACAGTATCTGCCGATCGTTTGCGTTCCCTCAGTCTTACCATTACTTGGGTGTGACTGAGGGTACGCACATCCACTTACTTATCTATTTGAGAGATACTTACACTACCTTGTAGACTTACGAGATCTCGTCGTCTACAGGTGAAATAGAGTCTTACCATTACTTGGGTGTGACTGAGGACTTACGAGATCTCGTCGTCTACACCCACATCGTGGAACGATATTACCCTCTGCTGTCGGACACAGAGGCGATGGACGCTGACCGGCTCCGAATGGGCTGGGTTTTACGACTGAGACGTATGGCCTTGCGGAGGAGATTTCGACTGTCGAAGATAGAGAGAGGCCGAATGAGACGCCAAATGGGCTTCTTCGAGCTGCGTATGGAGAGGTGGCGAGCTGAGGGTCTGCTTCGTCCACTTGGATACGGAGATGAGTCGATGCTCTAAATGGATCCGTCTCAGGGCAATGACTTCCTCCGTGCGTGTTGAGTATCGCTTTCCTATCGAGATCGCCTATGGCGACGCCTGCCTTTCCGGACGAAGGAGGCGACATTGGGGTTTCAGCAAATGTTGGCCGAGGACAAATATGCAGTCCCCGGTTGCTTTCTCGTTGACGAAACCGAGCCCGACCATGGGGTAGCGATCCCCGACTTGGCACGCGCTCTAGAAGACACATCCCCATCTCCGTGGCCAGCTACGCCGAGACTGCACACCCTCAGAAGCCGATTGCGCTCCGTGCCTTGCTCCACCCTATCGAGTGCGCGGAACAAGGGAGCTCTGCCGACGCACACGCTGGACTCGGACTGCGGTGGCCCGATCGCTGCGCTTTCCGCAGGCAGATAACTGGGCGTGGTGAAGCGCCATGCCTGAATGCCTCTGGTATCGGGTGATAGGGGAGAACGAGGAGCTCGCGTTCGTGGCGATGATCGTGAGGCGTTCAAGATTGTCTAGTTCTCGGATATGGATGTGGGAGCACGGCTGGGGGATAGCTCGTGAGTGACGTGCACTACCCGCGCACGCAGCGTGGTCAGTGGTTGTATGGCGATCGGCACAAACGTCTTGTCGCGACAAGGCGCCTCACTCAGATTTACACCGCTCATCATGGGTCATGGATGAGTGGCTTCAATGTCGACTGACCACTTCGCCCTGATAGGCGACAGTTGAGTAGCAAAAACTTCATCGCTGCGCATGGAAAGAAACAGGGACGGTAGATTGTGGTGCAAGCGCTCGGTACAACAGATACATAACCCGGAAGGCCAAAGAGTGAAAGAGTGCAGCGACAGAAACTAGGCATCTTCGGTGGTCTCGGTCGCCTCAGAGCCCTCAGTGGAAGGGTCCTCGGGCGCCGCCTCGTCGGCAGAGGTGTCCTCCGAAGTCTCATCCGCGCCCGCGGCATCGTCCGCACCCTCGTCGTCGCGCTCCTCAATCTCCTCGCCATCAACATCGTCATCCCGCTTGCGGGACACCTGCGCCAGCCCCGCCGTGGCATCGCCGCCCTGCTCCGCCTGGTGCACCTCGTCCTGATACGCCAGGACGAGCTGCTTGAGCACGTCGTTGGTGAGCGGCGTGCCGTCGGCGAGGCTCTGCTGGATGGCGGGGAAGGCGCTGATCCCGGAAAGCATGTCGTCGGACAGGTTGATCGTCGCTGGATCGAGAGCGAGGATGAAGTCCCGGCGCTCGGCCGGGGTCAAGTTCTGGAAGGTCGTCACGTCGAATTGGCGGCGCTGTGCGCGTGTGAGACAAAGTGCAGGAATAGGGGAGAAGATAGGGAGGCTTACCGTGGGCCGACCGTTGGCTCCCGACATGGCGAGCATGGCATACACGACAGTGGCGACGACGGAAAGTCTCATCGTGGGTTGTCTGGGCGAGAGCGTCAGCAGAGTCCAGACGACGGGGAGACAACTCACAAAGAGAGGGATGTGTCGGAAAGGGAGTTTCGGCCTGGGGCGAAAGAGTAGACTCTTGCTCTGAGGTTCTGCTTGCAAACCCAGCGCCTATTTGTACCCACGCGGACGTACGAGACGGGATTGGGCGGAAGTGATCGCTTGGAGAGTTGGAAGGCCGCGGAGAGATCGACGGGAAGGCACAGGGCAGGAGTACAGCCCGATCCCTCACTGAATGCGGGGAATGCTGAGTGCATGATGCAGAATTCTCGAATGGAAAAGCATCAGTCCTAGGAGGTGTGCTCAGGAAGGCAATAAGGAGAAAGTCAATTGATGAGGAGAATCGAGTTGCATTGCTGATTGTGGGAGCATTAGGAGAGTAGGAAAGGAGCCTCTGCATTCGCAACGATAAAATGCTCGCCATGGGTCAGGGTTAGGGTTCACGTGTAGAGTATGTGTCAGTCACGTGTTCCGACAGGACTGGTCAGAGGATTCATCCGCAGTCCGATTCGGATTTGTGACTTCTCAATATCACATCGTAAGCTAACTTGCCCTTTGCCTGTTTATTTAGCATGGAATTCTATTACAATTCAACACCGTACATGTGTCCAGGTTCCAGATCAAGTGTTGTCATGTTCAACTCACTTCTCTTGCATCTTCGGCTCCATGTTCCCTCCGGACTTCGAGTTACGAGAAGTATTACCCACGCTACTTTTGTAATCTCAGAGAATCAAACGTTGGCGCGCTAGTTACTCTGCGCCGTGATTTGCTTTCTCTGGTGCCCTACGGCAGGGTCTCAGTCAGCGACGCCAAGATTGATATAAAAGCCGTTGAGGAGTCAGCCGCATGACTGACAGCTTTTAATGTCATGAAGATGACCGCGTAGACCTTCTAAACGAGACTTCGTCAGAGATCTCAGGCCATAGGATTTACACGTTGGACATCTCGTTTTCTTTACTCAGCATCCTATAGGTCGAAATGCTTCGACTTCTCTCGTGCTCTTTCGACAGTTTTCGCACAGTCTGCGGCTCCAAGACCGAGATAAAAACCCATGGGGTAGACAGCCGCACAACGCACAGATTTAACGTTCCCGGAGATAGCCACATCTGCCTTCCGAACATGGCCTCGTCGCAGATCTCAGGCCATACGATTTACACGCTGAATATCTGTCGTCCTTGCCCAGCAGCTTACAAGTTGAGATGCATCAGATCAGATCGTCAAGTCTTGCTTCGATATGACAAGCCACGTCTCCCCTCGAGATAAACTGAGGCATGGGAATACGACTGACGGCCATAAGCGCTGAGATCAGGAGCAGCTACTGAGTTAGATAAGTTCGCGACATATTTGTGAATGCGACATATATGGGAATTCAACTTGGAAAAAGCGGCTTCCGTCGTTGAGGTTTCACCGAGCCCTGAAAAATCCAAATCGCAACCTATTGGGCTCGGGACACTTCGTCTTTTTCCATCATCACTCCAAGCAGAAAATATCGGTTAGACTATTCGCTGGGTGCATGGTTATGTTGCCGTCACGCTCCGGACGACCCCATCGTAGATTTTACCGTTTCGTAGACGACCATCGCGTCCCAATCCGTGGTCCTTGCCAAGAAACACCCTCGTGCTTCCCTGTTATGTGAGGCTGATCTCGTTTCTGAGCCGTTGGCGAATTTCCCATTCGTTCACGCATTAGTTTTCCGCGGCTGGGATTCTCCGGCAACAACAACGATGGGCACCCCCCCGACTGTAGATCGCATCGCAGGGACGTCTGACGAACTGCGCAGCGGGACGAGATAGTCGTCATAGAGCCCAGGGCACATGCAGCAAAGTGGCCGCGTTCACCGCGCGCACGATGGGCGGGATGACCTCGCGTGGGCTTCGTCTCCTGTTCGGAAGTTCCGAATATTACGCGTCGAAGGTCGAAGCCTGTCTGTCGGGCATCGACAAGGTCATGCGCTGACGAACGGTATTCTTTCGTGCGCTCATTTTACTATCTTGCAATTCAACTTGACCGGTTTGCTTGCCGAGCTCGATCGCTCGATGTTACAAGGAATCTGGCCGGAGAGAAGACGATATGTGCGCAACTGTTACTGCGAGGATGGTGGGGGAGCCGCAATATCCACTGCTTCACGAGACGGTGTCACAGGATCGCGCGGGAAATGGCTCATCTTTGTTCAGGGTCTCATCGGATCGCTAGTCCTGTGCATGGCCGGGCACGGTGTTCAATATCAAGTCATTACGAATGCCCGCGGCAGATCCATGGGATCCATAGACATCAGAGATCGGCACTTGGTTTGACCGATCTGTCGAGGGGGTGATATCGGAGGAAATTAAGCTCGTTATCTCAGCTGATATCGGCTTTTCCAACTTGCGTAAGAGATTTATTAGGAAGGTCCCCGAATGGAGGTCATGTGACCCGTGACATCGGAGTGCCGCATCGCCCCCACTTTTCCTCGAAAACTGATGAGCGAAAATAGAGTTGCTGCGCAGCCGTTCAATTTTTGGGACTCCGGCTCGGCTATCACGAGATTGATGAGCGCATGCGTGGCGTGAGTCGCAGCTCAGTCTCTAGAAGCGATCGATTCCGGGAAAGAATCAAAGATATCATTCAGGCGGGCTGTCTAGCCTGGATGGAAAGTTGAGATGGGGCTTTGTTGCTTTCAATTCAATGCGAGGAAGATCAGTGCAGTAACTCTCTGATTATCTGTCAACGCAGATTCAGAGTCCGAGGGACCCACGTGAGACTGAGTTTTAAGCGATTCTTCCCGCGAAAAAGTCCGTTGTAGGCCCGAATGCACAGCGGACACCGTCGGCCACAAGGGGGCTGCCGTCAATGCGCACTTCCACGGCGTTCATGGCCGCATACACTCAGAGACTGGTTTGGAGCCAAACAAGATTCATTGGATTAGGCAGCCTGTAGCTTGTCGACTCCTTACCACTCGCCTCGGACGGCAGCTGTAACATGTTCAACAAAGGAACTGACTCCGGATCAGTTCGGAATGCACCCCGGCCCTTTCCGCTGTAGCCCACGTGAGGATTCGTAATCGCTGGTCTTTTCTCCCATGCCAGGCGTGTTGGAAATCTCACCTCACCAGTGCTCCTCCCAGATCTCTGCTCCAGCACGCAACCATACAGGGAAACTGCATTCCTGAACCAGACTGTAGCACATGTCGCCAACTGAGGTTTCAGCTCTGGCGAAGCTTCGATGCCCAATGTAAGCCACTTCTTCTCAGCAAGTCATTCTCAATATCTCGCAGCAGCTCCCTCCTGGACAGTTCTTCAAAAAAATCCTGGTCTTCTGGAGTTCCTGAAATCGCGAAACTCGGTCCCAAAGTCCTTCAGAGAGGGTTGAAAGCTCCGCGGCGGACGATCCTAAGCGACGCACTGTAAGGTGCGCACCCCCTGCCGATGTCCTCCCGCCCTCGGTTTCGGATCCTCATCATATCAGATGGTGATGACCATGAGCAGCGGTGTTCTGCTTTGATTGATGGTGCATGGCTGGGAGTCTCAACCAGATGAGCAATTGATCCATACTTGGTGCAGACAGGCTTATGAGCCTTGCGAGCCAGCATTCATCCACCCAGCACAACTTTCCCTCTCTCTTTCCGCCAATGATGAACTCGGTTGCTTCTTCTAGTCGTATCCAAAGCGCTCCAGACCTCTCAACGCGGGACTCGTCCTCGCTGATACGCCTCCCGCCAGGTGCGCGTCATCGTCCACATCTAAAGATATACAATTTGTTGATTAAAACTGCAGGGCAGACGCAGACACGCAATTACACTCGCTCAGCGGCCGTGCGCACGCCAGCCCGGGTAGTCGGCCGCGGCGGCCAGGGTTCGAAACTGCGACAAGTCATCCTGACACCACCCTCCGGCTCGACACCGTGCATCGTCATACCCGTGCTCCTCCGCACGACGGAGGTCGTTGCTGCTGCTGCCGACGGGCCAGCCCGGATCGTCGGCAGAGGCGGGCGGGGATCTCGGCCGCGCGAGCTCGCGAATTCCGACGCTAGACTCGGCAGTGCGCCCCGTATCCTTGGGGGAAATGTTTCCACGCCCAACATCCCGCGGCGCACCCCGGCTCCCATCGTCCCCCATCCACCCAATACGCCGATGATGTATCGGCCGGGGGGTCGAGGGGGCGCAGGCTCGCGTCCGCGCGCGATCAAGACAAAGGATCCAGCGGCGGCAGCGAGCAAGAAGCACCGTGCCTTCCGGTGGCCCATCTCGTCGATGTCGGCGTCGGCGTCGGCGTCTGCCAAGGGCAAGTCGAAGGCGCCCAGCGCGGCTGACTCGCTGGGTCTGGGACTGCAGCGTTTCGACACGATCGACACGCTTGGGAGCGCGATCGAGTTCACGTCCGGTAGCCATCTCGCGGGTGATCGCCGGATCTATCAGAACACCGTGGCGCAGGACGGATCGGCGTCGACGCTCGCGGGGCTGGGCGTCCAGCCGGCTGCTGGCAGGCTGCTGCCGAGCCAGATTTTGCGCAGTCTGGGGGGGAGCGGCGGTGCGCTGGGCGGGGCTGGCGTCATTCCCAGAGCGATTCGGACGCGTCGGCGGGCGAGTGTTTCGACGTTTGGGAGCTCGGATCTGGGCTCGTTCGCTGCTCCATCCGAAGACACGGACTCTCTGGGGCTTGCATACAACGACGAGTACGACGACGATGACGACTTCGACGGAGAGGCGGAAGATGACAGGGCCAGCGAGGTCCTGACGTACGCGACTACCTCAGAAGACCAATCAGAGGTGCAAAGCATTGCCTCGTCGTCCCTACATCCGCTTGAGTTCGCTCATCCGGCTGAACACGATAAAAATCTGAGCTCGTGGGATCGCTCGACTGCCATGTCGCGGCGTTTCGGCACCACCCCGTCGCTTCCTCCTCTGGAGGAGTCGGAGCCATTTGTCCATTACGATGCGTCGGATATCCCAAAGCCGGAAATAGTTCATCACGAGGAGTGGACTGGGGAGTGGAATCGGTCCGATATGCAAGAGGTGATTGGAGCGTTGAGAGCGTTGAAACTTTGAAATTACAGTACATGAATTAATAGCATTTTAATTCATAATTATATTCCCAGGTGCACTGCTCAGTGTCACGCCCCCGATGAACAGGAGTAAATCATGGCGATTTCAGCGGAAAATCACGTAGGGTAATTCTAAGACAAGCGATTTTATCGATGCTTCGAATTTGCAGTGCTCTCCCGCTTGTGCGCGATCGAAGCGCCAGAAAAAATGGCACCCCAGGACACATCGGATTTCCCGCAGCAATGGGTCGATCCTGTCCAACCGAGAACCAAGATCGGCCGCAAGGCTGTGGGCAGTGTCCAGCAACGATGGGATATGTGCTGCGGATTCCCAAAAATACCATCGTTCGACACCTACCATTCAGTGCGATCATATGTACTAAGCGAACGATTTGCGGACCGGGTGTTCCACAGCGTCTGGTGGAACACCCCGTGATTGGATCAAAGTTGGTTCAACGACCCGTGACTCGGTGACCCCATCATGCCGGTCACCCGCCCACATTCGTTCGTTCGCCCATCGAACACACACACATGGGAAGTGAGACGAAGTCTCGGTCCCGAGCCTCTGCTATCTATCAGTGATTGAGTCCGCCGATACCCGCAGAATCGAACCCCGCGACAATCATCTCATTAATCCCACTTCTGGCGGATGTGGACCCGGAGCCAGTGGGCGGAAACATACCCGGGGCGCGTGCGTACGTACATGCTACGTGTTCTGTGCCCCCTCATCAGAGACTCTCCCGGCAATCACGCGCGACGTGATGTCGTTGTCGTCATGCGTTGCATCGCATACTGCGGCCCCGGCCCTCGCCGCCGCAGTCTGACGAGGTCCTGCGCGTCGTGGGCGCAGGTACTCATCGTGCATATCATCACCGGACTGGCAACACAAAGGCTGTGCACAGTGCCTTGGGGGAAGATGGTGGGGCCGGCGTCAGTATGAGGCGATAACGGTCGCTCGGACTTCTCGACGTGGTCGGTCGGTGACGCACCGTCGGGACGCTTTTACGCAGTTTGACACACACGGCCAAGCCAAGCGCCGTCTCGCACTTGGAATCTGGTCCCCCGGGGACGTGTGGATATCCTGGAGACAGTGGCATGACGTTGGACTGTCCTCGGTCGATTCGCAAGTTCATCAATCAAGTGATCGCCATCATCTGCCTGCGCGACAGAGAATGATTCGACGCTGTTTAGATGTTCAGCAATCGCCGATGCAACCAGCGTCGATTCTGGAACGCCTGGAGCGCCGTAATTCGAGGGCCTATGAATAGCAGGCGCTTGCCGATTGGACCGCGGGGGGGCTGCGCTCTAGGTGTGCTCAAGTAAGCATTTCTGCTGCACTCCAGGTTGCTACGCTTCCCCAGGAGCCCCGTGAGCTGTGTTGTGTCACTTCGAGACAGGAAGGTTCAATGTCACACCGAGATCTCAGTGGATCTTACACCACGGAGAAAAGCATCCGCGGTTTCCCCAATCGGGATACCTGACTCGTTTCGTCTGTGCTGGTTTCCAAATTTGAGCTATAAAGCAAGTGGCTTCTTCTCTGGATTCCTTCATTATTTTCCTCCCTCACTCATAGCCAGCGGATGAGCTATTACGGATCCGAATACGATCAGGGAGCGACCGAGGAGGATCGGCAGCGCCAGGCCCAGCAGCAGCAGATGGAACATTGGGCCCAGGTTGGGTACGCTACATCCAATGGACCATGGAGTCAGTGTAAGCAAAATTGAAGTGCCATGTTCTGGTGCTTCCGCAGTCCTGGGTACTGATTTGGTTCAACCCACAGATGGCTACGCCCTGCCAACCCAGCCCGTCGAAGGTGGCTACAACTCAACGTACACGTATCCCACTGGCGGGGACTTTTCTGGTTATCCAGCGCAGAGCGGATGGCAGCAACCCAGCACCACAAATCCTGTGTACAATCCACATCCACATCAGCAGCAGCAGCAACAGCAACAGCCCAGCGCACCCGCTCCACCGCCACCACAGCAAATCCAACTGGACGTGGCGCAGCCCGAGGACTACAACCACATCGACTCGGCGTCGAGCTCGTCCTCCAGCAAGAACTGCTCGCACTGCCGGACGACGACGACGCCGCTGTGGCGGCGCCATCCGATGACGCACAAGACGCTGTGCAACGCGTGCGGGCTGTACTTCATCCAGTGGGGCGCCATGCGCCCGGTCGACCTCTACGACACCTCCGGCGCAGGCACGGGCCCGGCCGCGAGCGCGGGCGTCGACACGCGCCAGGAGTGCACCAACTGCGAGACGCGCACGGCGTCGACGTGGCGGCGGAACAAGGCGGGCGACACGGTGTGCAACGCCTGCGGTGTGTACGAGCGGACGAACGGGCGTCCGCGACCCGTGGAGCTGAGAAGTGACCGTGTCAAGCATCGCACCAGGCACTAATTGGTCTGGGCGCTGCTGACTGGTCGCGTGCTTATCTGTCCGTCCGCTGGTGCTTATTCATAGACTGGTTCGTGATAGTACTGTTATATTGAGTAATGATGGCCTGAATTCGGGTCTTTAGAGCGCAGAATTGCGCGCCATGCAGGCTAGCTATGTCGTAACTGTCCCTAGAGCAATCGCTCCGCAGTTTGAGACCGCAGTGTTCCATAAGTGTGCTACGGTCTCATCAATTATCGGCGCTGACTGATCTAATCTTATCTTCTGGAGGCTCCGGTTTCGACACGGGCTCCATAAGAATCTGTCTGGAGGATCCGCGTTTCGTGCTTCGATGAGTACAGCGCCATGCTCCGCACCTGCGTTTCACAATCCCGACGTCTCCCGGAGATCACAACGCGCATGGTGGTGGTGGTAGTGGTGGTACGACTCCATCTTGCAAGACACTGTTTAGAGTTCTTGATGATGTGGCACCAACGCTTCACAGAAATAGTAGTTGGTCCACTGAATCGCCGATCTTGGATCAAATCTCCAGATTGACTGTTACCAGACGAGTACCAGAGTGGACCGCGGGCACCGCCGATGGAGGACGCTCATTAACGGCGAATGAAATACTGACACCCACTCTCGGATCGCATCTGGTCACTCACGGACTCTTGGAGTGCTCGATATACCAGCCTACTTATCCTTGGGAAAGACGGGATTCATCGAGGGATAGACGATAAGATAAGATGCCATCAGGTCAAAGCATGATGGCGATCACCCCATCACGAGCTTGGGCCCGTGGCTAGCACCAAGTTCTGCAGTTGCCATCATCATCTGGAGGAATCCAGAATTATGCTTACACTCACGGGTCACGACTCGATCGCGACTGTGAAACACCTGGAGGACTCGCAACGTGTGTCAGCGGTAATTTTTCTCAGCCGAGCGGACGTTCGTCAGTCAGTCACCACTCGACGGGAGCATCTAAGGGGGAGGGGACAACAGAGCGTTACCCCACACGCGCTCAGGCCACTCATCTCCAGGACGACCGCGCACGCTACCCTGTCCATCGACCTTTCCGCCACCATCGAAAACGCTCTCCACCAATGGCGCGCGGAGACAGAGATGGGTGAGTGGCCCACGCATGGAAACAGAGGGCCGGCCATCTTCTGTAAACATTAATAGCGCATTGTCGAGACTGGATCACACACACTCATCATCAATGTGCTACACGCCGATCCCCCATCTGAGATTCAGCGCTGCAAGGGGCTTCCACAAGCACGGACAAGAGCAATGCAGGGTCATGTCTCGCCCCCTCTGTTTCCGACGCGAGGTTCTGTTTGCCCAAGCACCCGAGTGGGCTTACGTACTCATTCTGTGTGCCCCCCCTTTCCAAAGGGAGCCATGGGAAGAAACGGCGGTCGACTGGTAGCCTGATGCCGCTTCTTCGCGTCCTGCGTAACCAGCCATGGCTGCGTTTGACTCTATTCTATTCCTGGGACCCTGGATTGATCCACCGTAGACACGATGGCGCCATTCATTGCCGTCGTCTGGGCCTGGTTTGACCACGGAGTTTTTTCCTGATCGATGCATGGACATCTCAAACTATGCAAGCGTCAGCCAGTCAGTCACCCCTGACGTCGTTCGCACGTGTTAATCGTATCAAACAAGTTCACAAGGTCGAGGCTGTCCTGTGCACAGCCATGGACTGGTGGGCCCCCCTCCGTCGGACACGCTGAATGCTCGGATCTTGCTAATGAAATAGCCCTGCTTGCTGACTGGGCGCGAGGGGATGGGATGGGACGGGCAGCTGACAACATCGCACCCCGAAATGGAAACATCCCGAGCGGCCGCTCTGCCGAGCCGGGTGGTCACGGCGTGCGCGGGCTCCAGTGGTACATATTCCGATCTGATTCCGATGCACCACACGAATCGAATCAGGCGGGATACGTACGGTACGGTACAGTGCAGTACCACTGCCCCCGAGATGGTCGAGTGATGTTCGAGGACGGCTCGGTCGTCTTTTGAACCCAGCCTCGCTCGCCCTCGGACTTGTGGTGTGCGCACACGCGTCAGTCACGGACGACGGACGGGCGGTGAGGTCACATCGTAGATTTGGCTCATCCACCGTTGATCAAGTCGAGTCAGGGCAAAGACCCTCTGACCCCGCGCACGGGTGCTTCTGGATCATTTCTGCACCCTGGCCCATCAATAGTCCCCTCACCCGTCGACAATGCGGCAGAACGGGCGAGCATCAAGCCAGCGTTCAGTCTGTGCTTAGCAATCGGGTGTGTCAGAGTGCCGAAGTGAGGAGCGCTGACGAACAGGCGGCCTGGGGCATGCGCGGGGTAAGTCAGTGCGAGGTGGAGGCTCATTGGAACCGAGAGTGGACTTGGCAGGAACGGATGTTGCACGAACGCGTCTGTCCTTCGAAGGCGGACATTGAATGTCGTGAGCCTGGACCCAGCTCTGGAGTCTTGGCGCCACTGCGACGAAGCCAGGTTCAGCAGCAGCAGTCTGTCTGCTCACGAGCGGCAGTCGACAGATGCGTCTTCTGACGACGATCCCGAACGCATGTAGACGAGTTCCCGGAAGCGGGCCACAAGCGGTGTCCCGTGGGCATTCCATCCAGTGTCTGTGCGTGTGAGCTGTTGACCGAGTTCACGCCCCTTGGCGAAAGCAGAGTTCAAACGGAAACGCTGCCTAACTTCGAGCGCTCACTGTCGCGGCTACGCGGGGGTCGCGCGTGATGCCAATCCTTCGATTCCCACACTGATCCTTGTCAGATTCAGGCTCCGCTTTCGACTGATAGATCGACGTGGCTGTGTACGGTACCTTGGCCCAACCCGTCAAGCGAAGTCATGGAAGCTTTTTGGCTTGGGCTGGATTCTGAGCTAGTTTGAGCCCCCCCCGTCGTCGTCGTCCAGGAACGTGTGCGAGTTACTCTGTTTGCGAGGCGGTGTGTGTCGATGGGCGATGGCCCCTGGAGATTCAGAGTCCGTCGTCGCTGAGGTGATGCGCTCCAGTCGGCGAAACCGAGAAGTTGAATTGGGTTCTCAACTGAGATATATTAAAACTGGGTGATCTCGGAGTTGCAGACGCCGTGATTGACGAGATGCGCGTGAATTACTTTGCAGAGTTACCGGTACAAGGGGGGATTGTAAGTACATAGATGAATCGAATAGTCTACACAGCGCCTATTCGGAATGTATTTTAAAGCCATCCGAGAATTTTCGCTGCCTGTAGGTCAAGCAGAATGAGGGATCCAATAAAATAATACAGACGGAATGCAGGGCACATTATCGGGTGTGCTTGGTGCGGGGCTTGATCTTATTCCGCTTCAGGCTCAGCGGGCGCTCCTTGCCGCGCAGACGGGCGTACACGCCACAGGCGTTGCACACCTGACTGCCCTTCTTATCGCGCCGCCACACGCTAGTCTGGCGCGTCCCGCAGTGGCTGCACTTGGGGCCCGTGTACTCGGCGTCTGGGATGCGCATGATCTCGTCGTCCGGATCATCCCGGTCCGCGTCGATAAGGGCCTGCGGCCGGAGCTTCCCGCGCTGCTGCAGATACAGCCCGCACGCGTTGCACAGCGTCCGCTGTGTCGACGGGTCCCGCCGCCAGAGCGGCGTCGCCGTCGCCGCGCAGTGCGAGCACACCTTCTTCTCGTCCCCCGCGCCGCCCGCGCTCGACCGCCGCCGCGGTGTCACCAGCGGGGCCGACGTGGGATCGGGGAGCGTGGGTGGGAGGAAGTAGCCGGACGGGGAGGACGAGGACGCGGAGGATGTCGAGGACGAGTACGGCGACGGCGGGGAGTACGGCGAGTAGGCACCGCCGTGCGCACTATGCAGCGCAGGGCCATTCCACTGGTGCGGGGAGAGATGCGCGTCGTGCCACAGCGAGGAGGAGGTGACTCGCTCGTAGCCTGCTCCTCCCCAGGACTCGTTGTGTGCATTACTTCCGTACGCCAAATCCGCGATATCATGGCTCCGAGAACTCGTCGGAGGCGCGTCATACATGGGAATCAGCCCGCTCAGATCGATGCTCGGCGGCTGCTGCGTGGGCGGGAACACATCGGCGACGAGCGTGGAGAGCGGTGGCAACGGGCTGTGGATGTACGAGTTGGAGTGGTTCGACGACGAGGATGGGGTGGCGGATGCTGGGCGACTGTACACGCCGTGGTTCGTGTACGCGCCGTAATGTGACGGCGAGGGCTCTGCCGGGCGATGGCCTGGACAGACACCGACGTTAGATTGAGCAGGAGATAATGGATACCCAGCCCGCGCACCTTGTCCCCAATATGATCGTGGCATGGACCCGCTGTTGGATCGAGGAGGGTGGGCCGAGAGCAGACCGTGAGGTTCTGCATCGCCAGGAAGAGAGCTGAACAATAGACTTGGGAGGGTCATTGGGACGTAAGTCGACGCGTCTGTGCGTTCGGGGGGTACACAGAGAACAAAAGAATAAAAGCGCGTCCTGTTTCAGAGGGAGTGCTTATATCCCAGGGCCACCTGCCGTGGCGACCATATGCTTCCTGATTGGCGCATAACACGAGGGCTGATCGAGATTTGATCGGCTATCCCCATTTGACTTCCCTGACTCCGCGCGGCTGATCAAGACCTGACATGTCAAGAAAGCCGCTACCGACGGAAACAACCCCCCGGGTCGGGCGAGTTTTGGTTCCATGGTGGCAGAAAAGGTCGACCCCCGGAGTTTAGATAAGCTGACGCTGAAGTGCAGACTGGAGCAGGTCTGACGGCGCTTCTGGTGTGTCCAGGGACTGCTGCATCGTTCAAAATATGATCAGGTGTCCAAATTCACTCACCGAGTCTGGGAACGACGAGACCGGCCAGGAACGAGAGGGACAGTATTCTTGGGCTCCGAGGATGTCTGAAGCTGACATGCTCCCATCTCCAACCTTCATCAATCAAGGTTCTCCCGTGTTTGAATGTCTGATGGGGACGCTGGAACGAAGCCCAACAGCTTCATCTCGGGATTTAATCACCACCTCACCGTGATGCAACCTTACAATGGAAAACAACCACAACGAGTCGTCTGATCCGCAGAGCGACCGGCTGCTTATTCTCGTTTTATCCGTCAGCCGACTTTGGCGCCTCCGTGTGAGCACAGGTCCACAAAAAGACTACATCTGCGGGGAGGCATGGCTACGTAGCAACATCTAGCGACCGTCGCCAAATTCCAGTGACTGTGCGGGCGGAAAGGGCCATGATCGGCAGAATTGAGCGAGATCAACTCAGAAAACCAGCTGGAAAGATGCGTTCGCGTCAGCTTTCACACAGTGTGCATCGTTCTCGGGGCCGTTCACCGCTGGCATCAGCGGGGAACCGCGGCATAGCTCTCGCGGGTGAACGGGCCCCGATTGAGTGGATGCGAGCGGAACGAGGCGTGGGCTTCTGGAGGGCGGCCAAAGCAGTTGCACTGGACGGGTGCTCTTGTAAGCGCAGAATGGCTGTTTGTCACATGTGCCGGGTAACCATTGAAATGCCTCAATCACATCCAAGAAGCAATCACAGATCGCAGCTTAACCTCTGCGCTGCGTGGGGGGGCAGCCTGCGCTCGAATCGCGGGACAGTCACCTGGATAGAATGCACACATTTTGATCGCGTCATGCGCGCGTGCAATGAATTGAGGCAGGACATGCATGGCCCCTGAATTGTGGCCCCCACCTGGGACATTGTGCGCCCTCGGATCGCGAGCCCCGGGGCGTCGCAACTCGACATAACCGGCCGTGCTCTGCCTCCCGCATCTCTCGCAACGGAGGTCGATGCCCGGTCTCTGACAATGGGTAATCCTCGTCAGCTCGGGCCGGATGTCGCGGAAGGAGAGAGAGACATACGTCATCGTCATCACGCTCCAAGCCATCTCCCGTCACGGCGATTGCACGAGCTCTTCTCAGGCGCTAATCGTTGATTGCAGTCAAAGCCATGGTGAACCCGACGGACTGCATCAAATGCCACTGCTCATGGCAGAAGAGGGCAGAACGTGGCTATTGTTCGTGCCTTATCCTGATCGCGCCAAAAAGTGCTTGACAGGACCTTCCACCCACGAAGAATGGTTCCCCTTGCTCTCTCAAACGGATTCTGGACCGGATCGGCGAAGCCGAAGTATCAGCCCACCTGAATGCCTCGATTCGCCGAAATGCATTCTAGCCACCTTACGCAATATCTGGAACTTGGATTGCAATGGATTGCGTGCTGTGTGGCCCCTTCAAACCCACATGCTGACTGTTCGCAGATTAGGTTTTCAGCCCTTATGCGACAAAGGGCGCTGTCTGTCGGTGCTGAATGCCAAGGGCTCCCCCTTGCCTGAAGCAGAACTGACTGACCGCCGACAGATGCGGAGGTTGCGTTTGCATTCTCGCTCGAGATGCGTATCGGAACGCAAATCTCCACCATGAAGCATATCAAGGCCGTGGGTGATTGACGGAGGAAGATCATCGCCGGATAATGAGACGGAGTCAGGAACTTAACTCTCTGGCATTTTACGAGGAAAGCAATGGACTAGACCCGTTGGTACTGATTATCGATAACATACCTCGAGCGGAGAGAGATAATTACCTCCTCGGTCTAGATACTGCGTCTCAAAATTGGCTACGCATCTGAATGCCGCATGAGCCCGAACGGAAGTCGGTCTCGCGCCGAACTCCGTGTCGTATCTCAGAATCACGTTACCGCGTCAGCACGCCCATCAATTGTCACAATCACAGATTTTCGGTCACCAGCTCAGGCCTTTTCCGATGTCCTCACTGCCGACCGAACTCGTCGACCTCATCGCCTCTTACGCCAGCGCATCCGATCTGATCGCCTTGGGGCTGGCATGCAGACGATTCAGCCAAATATGCACCCGGCATCTGTATCGCACGGTGCGCATACAGGGAGCGCTGGCGCTGTCCCGCGCCATGCGATGTTTCAGGACGCTGAGCTCGAAGGTGGATCTCGCGGCCCATGTGAGGAGTCTGATTTTGTCAGTCTCCACTCCTCCTCCCACCTTCGCTGTCCTTCCTCTGAAACCAGCCTATATGCTAATGCCCGGTCTATTTCCAGGTCGATGCCTCCGCCGGCCCGCATCCTCGCATCGTTCACCCGGCTCTTCCGCGCCGCGCTGACCCAGCTGCGCAACCTCAGCGTCCTCGAGGTGCTCCTCAACGAGGACATATTCGCGGCGCTCGCGACATGCCACCTCCCCTCCCTGACGCGGTGCAGCCTGATCTGGTCCCCGAGCCTCCCGGCCTTCCTGCAGCTCAACCCGCACCTGAAGCACCTGGGCACGTTGCCGCCTGTCGACTACGACGCGTTCCCGGTACACATGCCCGCGGTCCGCATGCCGCGCCTGGAGACGTTCTACGGCACGGCGGCGCTGGCATGCGCGGTCGTCCCCGGGTCGCGCCGCGTGTCGGAGCTCACGCTCATATGGGGCCCCTGGGACATCGACCGCCCCGGGAGCGTGCTCGGCGCGCTCGGCGCGTCCGGCGCGACGATCGAGATGTTCGCGAGCGTGTGCGCGCGCTGGGAGACGCAGCTACTGCGTGCGGTCGGCGCGCACATGCCCGGCGTGCGGGAGCTGCGGCTGCACCACGTGCTTGAAGCGGCCGACGACGAGGGGGGCGAGGAGGACATGGACGAGCTGGAGGTGTGTGTGTGTGCATTTGCGGGGCAGAGCCCGTGTGGAGGTCGTGCGCTGATGCTGCTGCCGGAGGCCTTCTACGATTCGGTCGCCGACGCGCTGCCCGCCTTGCGCGAGCTCAGGCAAATCGACATCAGCCGCACGGGCAGGCTGGCTGATCTCGACATGGTAAACCGGCTCGGCCTGGAGCTGGAGGCCGTGCGCAAGTGGGGAAGACGGTCGTCCGCTCTCATGCAGTGCGTGCTCGTGAGCGAGACGAGGTGGGTGCGCATCCGAAACAACGTGTGGTACCCGTATTCTGTGATCGAGGCCGCGCCAGCACCCGAGGAGGCAGGCGACCCAGAGGTGCCGGTCGCACAGACCAAGATGATGCGTTTCTTTTGGTTTTTGGCGCGGTTGGCGAGTGATAGAGAGCTGCGGGAAGAGTACGGTCCCGTGATGCGAGAGCTGAATGGTCCGGGCTTCATGGATCTTATGGACAGCGTTCTGAGAGATATTCCTCCGTCGCTGTCTCGGCATTGACCCGAAATAACCCAAGGCGAAACAAGGCGAAACTCCCGCCGACCAGATGGCGTATTTCACCAATGAGCTATGACCGACGCCCCGTGTTTCGCACTGCGCGCACGCTTGAACAGTGTCTGTACCCGATAGCACCGAGTGATTACCTTAGTGTTCCAAAAAAATTCAATTAACCTGAGACCGGCTTCTGAACCAGTGGATTTCGGTGATCGCGAAACGATCAGTCATGGAATCGTGAGCGGATTGGAGCCGTCAGAACCAATGCATGATGGATATTAGTTGGTTGCGCAAGCCAATCGGGAAGTAGAAAATTGGACGGCACGTTGGAGAAAGATATATATCAGCTGGGGACGCTCATCACCTGCGCTGTCGGTGAACGAGATGTGGAATGGCCTGGAACCGGTGCAGAAATAACATGAAATGATCCAAGCTGACTCGATCTTGTGCGGGAGAACTTTCATGACCCTAGAGAGACGTCATAAGAGCGAAACAAGAGAGAACATGTGCGAAGACTTTGCCCGAGTAAACCTATTTTTTTTTTCAGCTTTGAGGCTCTCCAGAAAGCAGAGAGAAAGAGGTGAAGAGTCAAAACCGCATGAGTCCATGCGTTTAGATCGATTACTCGCCAGACTGCGGTGGGACTTGCCCAACTCAGGCTTGAGACGAAACGGGGGCGGATTCACCCTCATCGAGTGTCTCCTTTTTAGTCTGATGCCATCCATGTTGGCTTTCAGCTTGAACAGCATTCGATGCAGGGCTCGGGGGTGTTCTCGATGAATCACGTGCTGATGGAAATGGAGATCACTATTGAATCCATAAGGGTTCACCGCGATCTAACGTCATCATCGAGTCCCTTTCGTCATGTCCTCCACCAAGGTTATCCTCGTCACTGGCTCTAACACCGGTATCGGGTACGAACTTGTCCATCTGCTCGCCGCACAAGGCCATACAGTCTACCTCGCGTCTCGAAAGGAACAGGCTGGGCTCGATGCTGTGTGAGTTCCTAGTGCATATCTTCCAGTCAGTTCTGGGGGTCTCACCACCCCCGAATGCGTGCTGCAGATCGCAAATCAAGAAAGAGAAAGGTCTGAGCGTGAAGTATGTGAAACTGGACGTCACGGATGTCAGCTCCATCAAGGCGGCTGTCGCGCAGATCGAGAAAGATGAAGGACGACTCAACGTGCTGGTTAACAATGCCGGTGTGTCTTGACGACTGCAGACCATGCGGAATCCCAGTCTCATCTTCCGTGGCAGGAATCAGCAAGATGGAAGTTCAGCACTCCGCAATCGAACCTGACTTGGACGCGATCCGCGGGACATTCGAAACCAACGTTATCGGCACGATCCAGACGACGACGGCCTTCCTCCCGCTTCTGCGCAAGTCGAACACGCCAGAGACCCCGTCGGTGATCCTCAACGTGAGCACGGACATGGCGTCCAACTCGTTCATGGCGTCGCCCAAGGGATTCTTGCACGATGTCGTCGCGTACAACACAAGCAAGGCCGCCCAGAACTCGTACACGATCGCACTGGCCAAGAATCTCGAGGCGGAGGATATCAAAGTCAACGCGGTCACGCCGGGCTTCACGTCCACCAAGCTGAATGGATTCTCCCCCGGGGGAAAGACTGCTGAGGACGGCGCGAAGGTCCTCATGAAATGGGCCTTGCTGGAAAAGAATGACCGGACTGGCAAGTCTTCGTCCTCATTTTCTTGCTCTCCCATTGACTCGCTTCGATTTGAAGGCGTTTTTGCTTACGACGGTGGCGATTGGTCGTGGTAAGAAAAACCCACGATGATCGTTATTATGTACGAATAGAATGTAATGTAAATTTTGGAGCCGACCAGAGCTCTCCAGGCGGAGGAGACGCTCTAAAATTTGTATTCAGAGCGGGGAGGTAGCGCTCAGACTTGGAGGTGGGCCAGACATGATGTGCAAATTTAGGGATTCAAACCCTCTATTCGTTCACCGGAAGACCTCTGGTGGATTCAGCTTCTGCATCTGGGAGCTTCATTGACAGAAATGGGTTGTCTCATCCTGATCGGATCAAGACGTTTCCATTTACGGTCGTCACTGTCACAATTGCTGCGGTGTGCTAGCCCCTCTGGCGCTACCAGTTACTCGACTACTCACTCCCTTCGAACGCGATATCTCAAAATTCTCGATGCGTGGGAAGGAACTCAAATCACCTCGGGCCCGATATGGAATCCTCGAAGCCCCGTGGCTTCACACGCGGCGAGCAGATGCGCCGTTCTAGACTTCGACCCCGCTAACGCAGAAGTCACGACGACGCATCTATCCATGCTTTTTCCACGTCCGAATGTCGGGCCTCATTGGTGCAGGCCTGCTCTGCGCTCGTATCCGTGTCCTACTCCCGCTAGATCCTTCCCCCTCCCCAGTTGCTAGCGTACTCCGCCTTGGGATGCATCCCAAGACCGCTTCATTTCATTTCGCAGTGAGGAGTTCTGGGGCTGGGGCTAAGGAAGTGATGATTTGTAACCTCCAACGTCCTCTGAGGTCTCCGCCTAGCGGGATGCGTGCCTCGCCCATGGTGAGCCTTTGGGAAGACTCGAGCTCGTTAACAGCCAGAGGGATGGAAATCCCCTGCTCGGCCGAGCGTTTCTACATGAAGAATCAAAGGAACACCGCGAAAAGATCATTTCCCGGTATCTGCACGGTCCCGAGAGCGTATGGAGCGATATGCCCTCCATGCGATTTGACCATTATTCTTCGGCTCTTGGGAATGGGTCTGCATCTCCGTAATGCGTTGTTGTGCTAGAAGCTGCCCCTCTATTTGTTACTCCGCGGTTTACAACTGCATTCACCGTATAAAAGTCGACCGCGAACGCTCATAGTACTCATCGAAGGTCACCGCTGTCCATCGATACCGAGTTCCATAAGCCTCTCGACAATGGTCTATCTCAACCTGCTCGCTGCTGTCCTCTCTGCCCTGGCTCTCGTCTCTAACGCTGCGATCGTCAGCGGACCCAACTCCGCCCCCGATCTCAGTGGTGTCAAGATCGTCACTTCTCTTCCTGCGGGAGCCACCGCTTTCGGATCGGACAACGACACGGACTGGACCGTCGCGTACGACAAGGACCTCAAGGCCCTCGGTCGCCTTAAGAACGATGTGTTCTATGCGCTGATCAACCCCAACACGAATTCGACCCATCTAGCTGCCAGACAGGCAGCGCTCGGTGGCCGGTGCACTGGGCTCTCGGTCGGCGAGCTCCAGAGCCGTGAGTGACTGCAAATCTGCTGCGCTAGGTCATGGTCCCTAATCTCATTGCCAGTTCCCGCTTGGCCCAACCTAGTGCAGTACGTAAGGGACACGCTCTCGTCGAGCGTCAGCTACAATCTGTGGACGACTTGGGTTGGCTGTCCGCGTTGTGCTGGAAGGAGTAGCATCTGACTTGTTTCGGTAGGACGGAGTGACCCAAGCTACAGCCTGTGTCTCTGAGGGCATCGTCTCTGTCGAACGGACTGGGCAAGCTCAATGCAACACAGATGAACAGACCTTCGATGGCGACACCGTCGGTCGCAGCGGCGTAGTCACCCTTGCGGTTGTGTCCGGATCGTCCACGACGGCCACGGAGTCTGTCACCCGTTGAGTCCCTCCGAATCAATGCCCCTTACTAGGTAGCTTCTGACATTCGCACGCAGGATCGGCAACCATCGGTCTGAGCTACACTGCGAGCGTCACTGTTGGCATCCCAGGCATCGGTGAAGCCAGCGCATCCTACACAGCGTCTGCTTCGTTCACGAATGAGTTTGGCAAGAGGTGATCGCAGATCTGTCCCACATCTGTGCTCGGGCTCACTTTCTTCAGCTTCGAGAAGACCATCAGCAAGGAGAGCAGCCGCTCTGTGGCCGTCAACTCGGACCCTGGAGACTACTGCACCATGCAGGTCAGTCGGGGCTTGTCTTATCTGCGTCCCACACTGACGATCCCGCAAGATCAAAACTACGACCTGCTATCAGCCGTCCCGGGGCCGCGTGGGCTTCGTCGCGGATGGCTACGTCCGATTCGGTTTTAACTCTCGGGTGAAAGACCACTACTACTGTGCGTATCAGGTTCTCTACCTGCATGCGCCCCACTCACCGCACACCGTAGGGCACATTCCCATCAGCAGGGAGTCCGAGGACAAGCGCACCTCGTACATGGAGTTCACTGGCTCGATCAACTCACATGGACATGGCCGCTACCGTGCCGAGTGCAACAAGTAAGAACGCTAGGGCGTCGCATACGGGTGCTACCCCAGATCATTCTGTCTTTTTACCGTTCACCTTGGACTGTGTTTCGGAATGAATGAATGTTACTATTGTGGGATGACCTGCTGTCCACCTACGCCTTGGAGCTTTCCATTAGCATGACCAGATGCATTTCGTTCGCTGGAAGCGTCCGTCGACCTCAAACTCCCCTGCTCCGCGGATCTCCTGTCTTGCCAAATTCTCTCCTCTCCTGCACTTACATTCTCTAATAGTGCGCTCGACATGTCTCAGACATCCGCACCTCTATAAGTTAGGGAGCCCGCATGCACAAGACACTATCTTGTTTCTCTACTCTTCACACCGCTCTACGAACAGCCCTACATGTGCGTCATCCCATCCTAATCCTCATTCAAGTGACATCTAATCCCCGTCCAGACTTTGACAAAATGAGATTGTCTACTCTTGTTTCCGTCGTGTTTGCCTTGACCGGCGCTCACGCAAAGCCCATCTCGGTGAGTGTCAGTCCCAGGATAGACCCAGTTTATTCAATCCCTCGTACAGCGCCGCGACTTCAGTCTCGCCTCGTACCAGGACGCTACTCCATCGGAGCGCCGCGACTTCCTCCTCGCAGTCAACGCGAGCAACATCAATCTCTCGCAGGATACGCTCGACAGCCTCAAAACCGTTCCTGTCGTCGAGAAGAAGATGGCCGACAGTGGCACGTCAGAGCTCACTAACGACTGGCTGATAAAGTGGATCGTCGAGTTCCAGGACGAGGTGAAACAGGGGCAGGAAAGCGGGGATGCGGATGCGGGGTTGAGTCAGGTCTCAAAGCGACAGGAGGAGGATTGCGGAGATGGAGAGGAACAGGAAACGAAGCGGGGGGACGACGACGAACAGGCTGAAGAAACAATTGCCGAGAAGCGAGACAATGACGAGGGCGAGGGCGAGGCAAGGAAGCGGGACGAAGGAGATGAGGAGGGCGAGATCTTTGACAAGCGGGACGACGATGAAGCCACGGAGGACGCAGGTGACGCCGAGGCCACCGAGACCACAGACGAGGACACATCCGAATCGAAGAGGAGCAAAGACGACGAAGAAGATGCCGACAGTGACGCCGTCACCAAGCGTCAGGAAGCTGGTGATGAGACCCCCGAGCTGGAAGAGCGGGATGATGAAGCCGAGGATTGAGGCTTTGACTGTTCTCTAGAGTCAGTGTGAAAGACCTGGTAATCATGATCGGTATTGTGTCTACTACAACTACAGCTTGTTTTCATTCTTGAGTTTAACGCGCAACATCATTGTACTGCGGCATGTAGTGCGGTCCCAGGATGACATGTTCATTCGTCGTACAGTCCTCATCTGGCCAAATCATCAGGAATGAGTTCTGCCATATCGAGACCACACTCACAGCTATTCCACGATCTGACCGTGGGCGACTTCTTCACCAAATCACTCAGCTTCAACTCAAACGCACGTCCATTTCGAACTTGGCTGTGCGTCGTAGCGTACCCGCCATATCCAGAATGCCCGTTGAAGCAGATCGGGATGCCCGACGAATCGGTGGAACGGGCACACCACGATTCTCCATGGTCATGGCCGGAGGTGACTGCCAGAACGTTCCCACCGTACGGTCCACCGTTGAGATGGCTGACGACGGCGTTCCAAAATGGAAGATCGAGGCCAGTGTACACGTTGTTGAGAAATCCTTGCGCCGAGGGGTCCGGTTCGTCGTCGTGATCTCCTGCGCTTGGCCTGTGCATAGTGAGTGCCATTAACATTGCCATCAGGAGAAGACGTACAGAGGAGCCAGATCGTCGGCCTTTTGCACAGGGATATGGACAAACACCAAGGCGCGGGGAAGACTCCCCCACTGGGAACTCTCTCAGTCTCATCCCTGCATCCTCCGAAGAAGCACGGACCACACGTTTCATCAGAGCGCTCTGCTCCTCGATGTAGGTCGGCACCGTGTTTTCATCAACCCAATAGTAATCCGCTGCAGCGGGAACAGGCCCTGCTTCTCCAGTGACGAACGACCGAGAGTCGAAGAACCACAGAATCACTGCGGGCTTCACATCCGATGCTTTGGTATACACAGGGACCCAATAGTTGCCCAAGCCATACGGGCGAGGTCCGACATCCGACCGAGTGTACGACAGTGTCTTGCCGTGTTGGGCAATCTCGTAGCTGGTGGGACGGGTCAGGCGGACGTTCACCCAAAGCAACTCGAGGAACGCACTTGATCTCTTCCTCGTGTGTAATGTTGAACGAGTTGTCGTGCTGCAAAGGCTCGAGCTCTGTCGCGCAGGAATGGAGAAGGGTGACGGACGTTCCCGTGGGTAGACGCGAATGGAATGTTCCTCTCCACAGTAGGCGCCCAAACCTGGTCCAGGTACTTGGTCGCGTTCTCCTTAAAGAGGTTCTCGCCAGTGAGTAAGTCTCCATTGAACACCCTGACTATCTCAGATGAGCCTTGACGCAAAAGCTGCACGCACGCACACGAAGTCGGGGCGCTCGTTGTCCAATACGACACTATGCACATGGGAGGTATTGACGTCCTGTTGTGGACCCCAGTCGACGTCTTCCCCCTCTCCAAAGTGCATATCCGAGAACGACACGATCTGCCGGCCACCTTATCAGGAACCGCTGTGCTGAGGGACGATACACCACCACGCACTTTGAAAGTCTTCTTGGCCCCGAAGATCAGCTTCGGCTTGCCTGAAAGGACGCCTAGCAGCCCGGCCGAGAAGCTGCTCGTGAGCGGGGCGGCGGCAGCGCCCGACACCAACACGGCCAACAAGGCGAAGCAGATAGCAGCGACACGCATGGGGTGTGGAGCGATCGATAACAAGCTACGAAACGGTCATGGGGGAATAAATGGGGGGATGAGCGGAGAGACGTACCTGGAACGTGCCAGCTTCGGAGCCAATCCGCCTGCGAAGCACGTTCCACCGCGGGACGCCGTGATCTCTCACTGCATTTTCGCACAGACGCTGTCGCGGAATCGAGGTGGATGTCATGAATACGATGGATTACATCGGTTTGGATCGATAGTAGCAGAGTCGGGAGTCTCAAGCCAGTGGAGAGAAGAACTCGCAGTCATTAGGGACTGGGAACAAAGGTGGCGCCGAGGGTTGCGGTCACGTGTTCACAGTCGCGAGATCACTGGAATTTGGAAATCGCCTCAAGCCAAGCCGTCTCTCATCGACGTGGTTTACATTGAATCGCTTCGGGAAATAGATGGCAAAATTTCGCAAAGGGTCTGTAATTTCACGAGAATAGGAGCGAATACGTCGTCGTCCATTGGTTGATATCGTCTTGCACCAAGTCACACTGAGGTGTGACATGGCAGTCACTCACCTGTAAGCACCGGCCGAATCCAAGTATTCTTGCAGCGATCAGATGGAACTGCCAGTGAATCCACCTCTCACTCCCAAGTGCTGTCCTCTGACGCTCACATGATTGCTTTTCCGGTGACGGCGGAGGAACACGACGCCAGCGCAACCGTCCATACTTCAGATGTCTACTCTCTCTACCCGTTTTGCCCGTCCTGCTGCTTCTAGTCGGGCGCTGGATACAGTTTCGCGTCAGCGCCAGCCTCTCGTACAACACACGTCAGTACCTCGCACGCTCGATGAACTACATTCCGCGACACCTCTGCGGAGGAAGGACTGGAACGAGATCCTCTTCGGCTCTCTGAGCTGCACATGGTAACCCGCTCGATTACAGTTTTTCCACCGTGCCATTCCCTCCTTTTGCGAACCACAGGCAGCCGACATGCGCAGAAATGGCAACAAAAGTGCTTAGAGAGGCTGGCCCTTGTCACGAATGAAGAAATGAAGTTGTGCAGTGCCCGTCGAAAGGACCTCTGTCTTTCACGCTCATGATCTCCCTCGGCTCGGGAATGTTCGCTGCTCGACGTGTTCCGCTGCTCTGCGCCGTATAAAAGATGAGCGCAGACGACCCAGAGTACTCATCGAAGGTCTCCTTACCCACCGATACTCAGTTCCACCAAGCCTTTCGACGATGGTCCAGCTCAACCTTCTCGCTGCCGTGCTTTCTGCCCTTGCCCTCGTATCGAGCGCCGCGTCCATCAGCGGACCTGGCTCTGCCCGGGACCTCAGCAGTATCGACATCGTCACCACGCTGCCCGCTGGGGCCACCGCCTTCGGATCGGACAACGACACGGACTGGACCGTCGCGTACGACAAGGACTTCAAGGCGCTCGGCCGCCTCAAGAACGAGGACTTCCATGCGCTGATCCACCCGGACGGCAACTCGACACAGCTGGCCGCTAGGAACGTCGCGCACGGTCGTCGTTGCACCGGGCTGTCTGTCGGCGAGCTCCGGAGCCGTGCGTAGACATCCCCCCGGCTGAGCTGTGTTTTCCGACCGCATTTTCAGTCCCTGTCTGGTCCAACCTCGACCACTACGTCAAGAACACACTTGCCTCCAGGGGCAGATACAACGTCTGGACGAACTGGGTATAGCTTCTTCCAAGCGTTCACGAGAGTGGCAGTCTGAAGTGTTCCGCCAGGACGGCTCGAACCGGGCCACGGCCTGCGTTGCTGACGACCACGTCTCCATCGAACGCACGGGCAGAGCTCAGTGCAAGACCGGCGAGCGGACCTTCAACGGCAACCACGTCGGTCGCACCGGCGTCCTCAGACTTGAGGCCATGACTGGATCGGCCACCACGGTCAAGGAGTCTGTCACAAGTTGAGGCTCAATGCGACCCGGCTGTGATTACAAGCTCTGACATTTTCGTGCAGGAGCCGCGAGCATCGGGTCGCGTTACACTGTTCCGAGCATCGACTTCGACATCCCGTGCATCGGCGAGGCTAACTCGCCCTACCGCGATTCCGCCTCGTTCAGCAACGAGCTCCACAAGGGGTGACTGCGGCTACCTCCAGCACTTGGTCTCAGACTCACTTCTTTCAGCTTTGAGAAGACCATCAGTAGGGAGAGCACCCGCTCTGTCGATGTCCGCTCGGAGCCGGGAGACTACTGCAGCATGATCGTCAGCCACGACTTTCCTTGTCCCCGATGTCGTAGCGTTCTGACGAGCACCCAGGTTGAAACCACCACCTGCCAGCAGGAGTCCCGTGGTCGTGTAGGCTTCGTGGCGGATGGCTACGTGCGCTTTGGCTTCGACTCTCGCGTCAAGAACCACTCGTACTGTACGTGACTCCGTCCTTGAAATCAGCTCATCTGACCAGTCACATACTTCAGGGCACCTCCCTCTCGCCCGGGAGTCCGCGGACACGCGCACCTCGTACATGGAGTTCACGGGCTCGATCAACTCGCACGGATATGGCCGCTACCGTTCCGAGTGCCGCAAGTAGAGGCATACACACGGACACTGGGACATCACATCGCCTTTGATCTTTCTTTCTACTTCTACCATGTACTTTGGACTGTGATTTGATATGAATGTTGTCTTGTGAGGGGACACTGTCCCTCTCACCCACCCGAGCCTGCGTCCATCACCGATCTCCTCTCCACCATTCCCACCTTCATGGACTGTGAGACGGCCGAGAATAACCAGGGCTCGATGGCAGCACGGTCCTCCAATCACGAGTCTATCTGCGGCACTGGTCGTTGTGCGTGGCAAGTACAAGCAGTGGGGATGCTTGCGGAGCCAGCAATCGAGTCGGACCTAGCAAGGCTTGTGGCACTTGTCTGCTTCATTCCGTGTTACCTTGCCTTTGCGATTGTTGGAGCAGAGGCAAAGGATGTGGGGCACGCTTCGCCAGTGAGCTGACTTAATTTGCATCCGAACGTTTTGCATGAATCAGGAACGAGGACAAGCAGGATTGATCACGCGAGTCTTACAAGCGGGACTCATGATTCATTCAATTTGTTTGATAACGTGCTTTTTCCGGATACAGAAGCATCGATTTTTGTACCGTACGGTACACTCCGGCGAAGTAAAGCCGGCAGTTTAATTTTGCACGCACTGCGAATAGACTGCGGGTATTTTTAGCAAGCCACGAACAAAGAAACGAGAAAAGTACGCACAAGGATTGCTGGAGACACATGTAGATCCAGCAGCGCAGCTTGTGCATCCCGTCCAGCTCTGTCCACCGCATCTGGATAGCCGACATGAGAATTGCGACACAATACCCGGCCAGAAGACACCTACTGTCCGAAAATGGGCGAGAAACAGCCCGTGCCTGAGCTCGCTGACGTAGTGAACGTCGTGCTGCTGGATGGCGGAACCTCGGTTGATCCAGCGTTGAAAACGACCGTGACCATGCCGTTCGCGGGGACGATCACCGTCGCCAGTCCGCCCACGAGTGTCACCGGGACGGTATCCAGGTCGATCCCCTGCGCCGACACGACGGCGAAAGCCTTCGTGGGCACGAATCCGGCAGTGGTGACGTTGACTGCGGTGTTCCCTTGGCCGTTGTTGAGGATCTGCACAGACACGCTGGAGTCGGGGTTCTTGAATGCGCTGAACTTGAAGTTGGTCGTCGTCCCCGCAGCCGAGGTCCCGAGCCGCACCGCGCCAGGACGCACATACCGCGACCACTGCGCGAATGCCCACAGCCGCTTCGACGCGATCACCGTCGTCCCGTTCGTCGTCGTCAGCGTCGAGTCGGTCGTTCCCCCAGGCTCGTTGCCCACCCAGTACAGATAAGCAGACAGATTCGAGTTGACGATCCCGTCAGAGATCCGGTTGGCCCAGGTCATCCCCTCGCCGGCTCCGCCAGAGGAGTACCAGTTGTTGGGGTTGAATTGGTCGTTGAGGTCCGCGTTTTCGGTCTGCCAGACGGGGTGGGTCGTGTTGAGCGGGGTGCTGGGCGAGGACGTGTAAGCGTGCGAGGTGACGATCCCCAGCAGAGGCATGGCACCAGCCGCGTTGATGTCGTTCGTCATGGTGATCTGGTTCTTCCATCCCTCGGAGTCGCAGCAGGCGATCTTAGTGGTGAGTCCTGCAGCGGTCAAAGTCGGGGCCAGGACCTTGATGAAATCTAAGGATGAATGTCGGTCACCCAAAGACGCTTTCAGACTGAAAACTCACCCGCAGCCTGCTGCCCGTTCGACAGCATGGAAGAGTAGGTCGCCCTAGGAAAGACATCTATAAGCTGCATAGAGGCCGGAAACCGCACTCACTGGAACTCGGGCTCGTTCAGAAACCCGACGTGGGTCAGGGTGACATTGGACTGCTTGTAGAACAAGATGTACTGGGCGATGAGATTGGCATAGGCCTGTTTCCAGTCGCCCGACGCGCAAGTAGCACCGGTAACGCCGCACAAAGATCCGCCGTTCGCCTCGTTGTTGTTTGTCTGGCACCGATCAGCAAACCATTCGCCCAGCTCCAATGGCTGGCTCACCTTCATGAAACCCGGCGCGCTCCACGCATCCGCGTAGAAGGTCTTCACCCCGTACGTCATCGCCTGCTGAGCGAACCACACCTGGCCCGCATCCACGCCATCCCAGACATACGTCGGCGCGCACGTCGGGCATCCAGGACTCGTGGGCAGGATGCCGTCCCCCGCGCCGCCCGAGCCAATCCGGTTCCGCACGATCGTCAACCCTGCGCCGATGTTGCGGTCGAACAGCAGGTCCAGCGTCGCCTTCGCCTCGGCGGCGGGATAGCCCATGATCTGCTGTGCGTGGCCGAAGGCCTCGGAGAACCCGAACCCGTCCATCGTCTGGAACGTCGTCCCGGACTGGACGGTGACCGTTGTCAGGCCATGGACGACGCCGAGGGCGGACGAGAGAAGGGCGGTGAGCTGTAGTAGGGACATGAGACGACAGAGTCACGGCCAGCAGACCGCGCAAGGGAATTTATAGACATCCTCGACGCTGGTATTGAAGTCAGGTGCTGGCGGGTTCTGAGCCCGGAGGAGGAGAGAATTTGAGGAGCACTGCCCGACAATCTGACGAGGAATAGCCTGTGAGCTTCCGCAAAAAGGCTCCGGTCAGGTGCTCGGAATCGGCCGAATATATGATCCCGGGGCGTCTACAGATATTCTGGACTTGATCAACAGTCGGATATCGAATGTCTCCATCCAAACAGTAGGCAAAGGGTATACAATAGAAGACATAGCGTGGATAACAAGATTAAGTCTTCGAAATTCACCGTTGCCATTCGATGAGACAAACTGACATTGCCCACTTCAGAGTTTTTTCCCCTCCTCCGACCTGAAAGCCGTGGTGACGAAATCGAGCCGTGCGACAGGAGAAATCCTCGCAGCCAACTCCCGTGACCGTCCTTTATCCTCCAGCATCGATACCCGCGTTGACAACAATGGGTCCCAGCCAGACCTTGCCCTCCGGGAACCTCATTCGTCTAGTCGTGGCGAATGAGTGCTCTGGGGTCTCTCAGGGCCACGAATTCTGTGTGTCCCGGCGAGCAGTCGTCTCGGGCTTCTTCCTCTTCAGTGCACATCTTGCTGGCACCCGAGCCAGGATTCAGAGTTGTAAAAAACCACGGGAATACGATACAAGCAAGACATGCTTCAACGCTAGTTGGGTGATGTCCTATTGATTTCTACTGAGCAGGCGTGTATTCCGTGTAGCCTCTGGGCGAATCTTCCCCTTGCAGATAGAACAGATCGCGATCGTACGGTCTGAGCGGAATGTCTCTCTCCAGGCGGTCAGGTAGATCAGGCTACCAATCGGATTCAAGACATCGAAACAGATCTTGCCAGGACAAGGTTACGCACATTGGAGATGTAGTAACGTCCGAAACAAGCCAGCAGACTTTCTTTCGCGGTGACTTGGAGAGCTTTATCCCGCGTCATGGCCCCGGCAGCGATATGCGGTCGGGGAAACCACAAATCCATCAGCGTACTATTGGATTCTTCGGCATCTTCGTACCCCTCCAGAGTAGTGTTGCCGGCAATGCGAGGCTCGATGAGATGGATGTATGCGAGGTCCGAGTGTCGCTTGACCAGCTCCGAGATGACATACGAGAACGTCGGCATCGGATTGCTCATCCGCATGCCTTGAAATCGAGACCACGGACTGAGCCGGATAGCGGTCCGCTGAGCGCCGACCACGGAGGCCACCGCGTCGACGACTTCAAGAGGAAACCGGGCCCGGTTCTCGATGCTCCCGCCGTAGTCGTCCGTTCGCTTATTCGACACGTCCTGCAGGAACTGGTCGAGCAAGTATCCATTAGCGCCTAGTGGACAATTCATCAGAGTTGTTGTAGCAGATTGCGAAAGAGACAGCCGCACTGTGGATCTCCACTCCGTCGAACCCAGCCTCCATGGCGTTCCTGGCTGCCTGTTTGTACCAGCCCACATACTCCTCCACCTCGCCAATCGTCAACGCACGCGGCACATCGTCCGCGCGTTCGGGGATCGGCAGGGGCGACGCCGAGACCAGACTGAAGTCCGGGTCGTCCTCGCGCAGATCGGTGAGCAGAGCCGCCCGCCCCATCGCCCAGAGTTGCATGAAGATGAACGAGCCCTGGGCGTGCACGGACGCTGCCACCTGTGCCGCAGCACCATCAGCGCCCAGGAGATCCCTGCGATCGTATTGCCCCGCCCACCTCCTTCCAAGCAGCGACCTGCTCTGCGCTCCAGATCCCCGACACGTGCGCGTTTCCGCCGGCCTGGGGCGCGATGAACACACCCTCGGTGATAAGGAGCGTCCCGGGGCGGCTCCCGCGTTGTGTGTAATAGTCCTTGACGAGTGGCAGAAACGGGACGTGCTGTTTGTCGGCTTTGTATCGCGTGAGCGGGGCGAGCACGACGCGGTGCTGCAGCGTGACGGGTCCGACTACGATGGGCTCGAAGAGATGCGAAGGCGGGGCCGACATGGGTGAGTAAGGGTCTTGGCGATTCTGCTGGCGCTCTTATGTTCCCTCCAATTGGGACAAGCGTCATGGATTACAATGACAGTGCGATGCGCATGAACTGGTGACCTGGCCGCTGTTGAATTTTCACCAGCACCGGCCCCCGAGAGTACCCGGGCTCAGAGAGCCACTGGCAGTAGAACTCCCCGCCGTGCGGAGTAGGTAGTGCATGTAGATGACCTGGAGATGACTGTCGAAATCAGGCGAGCGGCACTGTTGCTTACTAACCCTGTCATACCGCACTCAGGCTTTTTTTGAACTCCTCAGCCAAATTCCTGGTGAACGATACATGGCTGTGAACTTTGCCGAACTAAAGATACTTTCATCTGGCCGAACGCGCCAAGTTTGTTACTCCAGATGACACTGGGATCATAGCCCTGCCGTCCTCGATCTTGGCTATCTGACTGCCACCTCAGTTACCACCGCCAATCCCCCATATAGACCCCGCGGGGGTACAGGGGGCAGCTGGCCATTTTGGGGCAGGGGGATGGGCGGGGGTCAGGACGGGGGTCAGGACAGGGGTGCCCATACATACCATGTGACTTGTCCATAAGAGCGGGCAGCTGGGCGGGAAAAAAAAAATCAATCACATGATGCACCAAATGGGCGGGATGGCGGGAAAATCATGTGATGAGCTGCAGGAAAAATTTCAAAATGGCGGGGGTTGGCGGGGGCGTTGGCGGGGGCGCTACCGCCCCTCCCGCACACTGCAGCGGGCAGTGGGCGCATTATCACGTGACTTTTTGGGGGTCCCTTTTCACACCATTTGGCATGATTTTGGAGGTGCTGCTTGATAGATTGCATGTTGTGGCAGACAGTGGGCGCAAAATCACGTGATTTTCCACCAAAAAAAAAATGGAAGCCTCTCTAAATCATCCCAGTATAATTTCCATAGGTAAATACACTAATTGACCATGCATTTGAGCTTAGAAAACCCCAAATGCACCCTGCACAATAGGATTGTTGATGCGCTTGATCCCATCATCTGGCAGGGTCTGCTGCAGTTTGCAATTTTCCGCCCTTGGGGTTTCCTTTTTAGGATGGACCGTTTCGGGTCTTTCACCAACCGTGATTGATGGCAACACCGGCGACATATATATGTATCTTGGTTTTATTCTGTTGCCTTCAAGTAAATTTGATAAAGAACAATACCAAGGGCCTTGAGCGCCTGTACTTCTATAGAATCCCGCAGTAGTAAATGGGACATGCTATTATATTGTTGAATGAGGTCTAGAAGTATTTCTATAGAAGTCCGCTGTAGTTAAGGGAACATGGGGGGGATATGCTCGATTATACTGTTGAATGACGTCTAGAAGCTTCGTAATAGCATCTGGTGAAGCTCGCTCGGCTATAATTGTATCTGCACCGGAAGGTGGCGGCGCTGGCACCTCATTCGACTCGGAGATCACCTTGGACTTCTTCTGTGTCCGTGCGTCAGGCTTCGCGTATTTACCGCTCGCTTGACTGCCACTGTGCGCATTGGCGTGTTTCCGTTTCCGAGCACCCTCGGCCACCACTCCCATAACTTCCGCCGTTTCGCTCCATGTCCCACGGTTGGGAGCAATCTTCTTTCCTTGCGGAGGCAAGATCTCCGCTCCGTTGGTGATATCTGAGAGAGCATCACTCAGCCGCTCGAGATGCTGGTAGAGATCCCAAGGGAGAGTCAACTTTTGGCGACGTAACACGTCGATCTTCGATGAAAGACGTTGCAGAAGGGCGGCGTCCCGAGCAGTGTCCTGGACGTCTGAAGAGTTGTGTGGCTTGTCTGAGCCAGAAGTAGTAAGTGTCGGCATCAAATGAGTGGACGATGAGGTGTCGATATCACTGTCCCAAGGTTGGGAGGCAACCGGTAGCGTTCGAGGAACCACAACATCAGGAAATTTCAGCTCGACAGCACAGATGTGCTTGCAGAAGGGTATAAGCGGGAACGAGGGACAGGTGCAAGTGTAGTGTTCCAGGTTCACTGTGTATGATTTGTCGGGCGTGGATTGTGAGTGAACGAGGAAAGTGGTGTCCGATTCGACTTCCAAGATTTGGTCGTCCTTGATCTGTACGGCCATTATGTGAATGTCGTTCCTTGCGCGAAGAGCGAGATCCGGCCCTTCAAATCCGAATTGTTGAGCGCGATGGCGTGCTATGAAGTGCGGCAGTGCCACATTCAGCAGGATGTGGATGAGTGCATCTGCACGTCGGTTTTGCTTGCCGCCCACGTGAAATGATTTCAAGAGATGGTGCCATGCTTCTAGTGTACGTGGCAAAACTGTTTTGAGTTTCAAATGCCATACTGCCAGGAATAATGGCATTGCCAGTCGTCGGCAGAACTGGCAGAACTCGGCAGAATCCAAAATGGGCCATTTTCAAACGGGCGGCGTACAGAGTTCTAGGGAGGCTACATAACCCTAGGCGGAGATGCCTTTGGAAGCCAGAAGGGCTTGTATATCCCATGTTCCCCCCACTGCGTGTTCGTCGATGTGTATCGAATGATCCTCATCGAAGTTATTTTGAAAGATCCCGGCGTCAATGCGGGCAAGCTCTTCGAAGTCGTAAGTATCAAAGGGTTGAGGCACCGGGTGGGAAAGTTGGGGGCGAGCTTCTTCCGCCAGTCTATTTTCCCACTCTGCCAGTTCCCTCTCCATCTCGCCCTCCGCCCATCCACTGCTGGTGTCCGGGCCCACGTCGTTTTCGACTTCTTCGATGAGCAGCGGTGGTTGCCAAGAGAAATGAGCATCCACTTCGTCAGCTAGGGTAGTGTCGATCCCAGGTTTGGCACGTGTATGCATATGGCCATGCTTTCGACGCGTCGTCAGCCCTTGTGCCTTTTGCGCTAGGTGGACATGGTAAGCGTAGTTGTTGCGCAGTTTACCGAGCATCTCGAACGTCGGCACACTGAGATTACAGCGCTTTACACCCTGAATCCCTGAGAGACCTGAGAAGAGCCGTTCGACGTCCGCAGAATGGGGCACGACCGAGAACAGAGTGATCGCGAGCGTCTTGAGTGGATGTGCGGCCCCGGTGATCGCTAAGCTAGTCCACCACTCCAGAGCATCCGGAAGTCCTCCCGCAAACACACCTTGATGTGCGTGGTATCGCTGCATGTCATCAACGAGCAGACTGGACCGTGCTGGAGTCCATTTCCATTGAGTAGCGATATTACATGCTGTGACGCACATGTCCTTGAATGTTCGACTCTTTGCCACTTGTGAGACTGCGAGCCGACGGCACTGTGGATGTAGAAAGAGTGCGAGGGAATGGACGGCCGTGTTCATCTCGTAGAATTCGCGCATGAATGTGTTACGTGCATGATCTGAGAACGAAAGACTGTCTCGATCAACCACAAACTCGAAGGTGGTGACATGCTGCGCACAGCGGAGAAGCTCGAGCATGCAATCTGCCAGGTTAGCTTCCCTCGATTCGAGATTGCCAATGGCGTCGATGATCGGTTTACAGATTCGTACCAACTGTTCGAGCCGATCCCAGAACGAGATATCGAAGACCCATTTGATGACAGTAGCAGAGACAGGTGTGTTTCCGTCAATTCATCGCTGAGCGTCCTCTCGAGAGCAAACACGAACAAGAGCAGTGCTTCAATGCACATAAGACAGAGACCAGTATAGGATAGAAGCGACTCGGACATACCGATGCGCAATGACACTGAGGGCCTGTAATATCAGTGAGTACCAACGCGACTCTGTGCGGCCTTTCAATGATCGTCCAATCTTAAGATTCTTGGCTTCGTCTGCAAGTTGGCCTCCCCAGTAGTGAGAGCTATTGAAGAACGAGACAACAGTGGCCATGGCACTGATGTAGCTTTTCATGTCCGGATGGACAGTGATCTTACCAATGATTGTGTTCAACAGATGCAGGAAGCACGCAAAAGTCTGTAGATGGGTGAGAATGATGGGGCACTGTACAGATCTTGATACGCACAAGTACCCAATGGAATTCAGCCTGGAACTTCGACCGGAATGACCGCATCACCGTGGGATTATCTGTGGTCAGAGCGATGATATTCTTTGCATCACCAATCTCCATGGAGGAGAGTGCCGCTTTGATAGTTTCGAGGTGATTGTCTGCCGAACCACGAGCACCGGTCATGTCCTTCAATGCAAGAACTGTGGGGTGTTGACCCATCCCAGCAGAGACCGTGCCATACAAGCTCCGCCGAAGTTTATCCTCCCATCCATCAAAGAGCAGTGTCTGGGCCCGCTGTGATTTGACACGATCAATGTCCTCCAGTTTCACACGCGAAGCTTTGGCATCCAGTAGTCGTTTGCTGAGCACATAGCGAGAGGGAATCTCATAAGATGGACGAAGGGTATTGATCCAATCTTTGAGATACGGGTTGTCTCCAACACGAAATGCGCTGTTACTGTGCACAATGAATCTACAGATTGTCAGCCTATTATATTCATTCTCTCATGGGAGCGCATCATGGTACCGAAAGAACTTGACATCGGCAATCTCTTTTTGGCTCTTTGACAACGGATGATCTACATAGCCATCGAGACCTTCTCCCTTGCGCTTCTTGGTGGGAATCAGAGCTTGGGTAGGTGCGGCACTCGCATCAGCAGGAGATTGTGCGCTCTCCGATGGCTCGGATGAGTTTACATGCGGGCCAAGCAGTGGGCCACGGACATCAGTGCCGGCCTTGCCTTTCTTTGAAAGGTGGGTCAGGGCTTCCCTTCGCACCTCCGGAGTAGCTCCTGCGCATGTAGACAGATGCACAGCTGGTCGCTGATCTCGTCCTTCAATCGGCTTGACATCGCAGTAATCACATGTAAAATAGTGACGTCCAGATTGATTCTTGACAGATGAGGACCGTGTGAAGTGGTCGGTGATCAGTTTCTCAGCGGGGCGTCCACCATTGCCCATTTTGCCGCCGGAAGATAAGTGGAAGAAGGAAAATGGCTCAAAATCTGCTCAAATCGATAATCATTGATCTATCTGATCCTGCCCGATCGAAATTTGGCTGAACAAGTTCTGCCGACTTCTGCCACCCCCTGCCAGGCCTTCACTGCCAATTCCAGGCATTGCCGGGCTGGCAGAACTGATCGGCAGATCAATTATGATCTGCCAACAACACTACATGCTTCCACAAGCATATTCGTGTCGCTGATCTCGAAAATGGAACGATCTTGACGATAGATGGCTGACCACATGCGAAGGGTCTTCTCATCGAGATAATTACTCTCCAGATAAAGTACAACGCTCACCGGTGCTATCATCTTGATTTCCTCCCAGCAGTCCCAGAATTTTGTCTTGTCCGTGATGCAAATCCAGCCCTCCAGTTTTTTCCACAGCTCCTCGTAGGCATGAATATTGAAATGCTGCTGCCAAGCATGGAGGACATGCCACCAGCAGAGCAGGATCAGCGTTTCCGGGTAGAGCTTGGCAAGCGTTCTGAGCTGAGCAGTGTCCATATCTGACATGAAGCGACGCGGTATGACGTCTGGGTTTTGCTTCCGAAGATGCACGAGAAAGTAGCGGATAGTGTCCGCTTTGCCATTCGACGAGAGCATCCAGGCAACCGGAAAGCCATGGCCGTGTCGATCACGGACAACAATAGTGAAAAGAAGCGCACCGTAGTAGACTGTTGTGTTGTGTGTAGCATCTATTCCAGCATAGTCATGGCCCCATACCCGGAAGCATTTCTTCTGGTATGGAGTTTGGATTCCGAGAACAAATGTATCGGCGTCGAGACAAGAATCGGGTGGTGAAGGATCACAGCTTGCTTTGAAAAATAAGAGAGCATCAATTGTCTTCAGATGCTCGACCCATTCGAGGATAGAGAGACCATCATGTTGGTTGAGGCGGATACTTTCTGCTTCGATTTTCTTCTCAATGCGTCAAATGTCTCGACAGCGAATGAACTCCTCCCGACGCGGCTCCAGAGCAGACAAGATCTCTAGATTAGATTCAGAGTGGAAATCACCACGAACCTGTGACAACTGTCAAACACGTCGATCAGATGATGTCAAAGCACGCGATTCACAAAAGACGTACAACAAGGTGTGGCTGCATCCCATCTCGCAGCAGATGCTTGATGAGTACGCGTGCCTCGTCAGGTATACACGTGTAGATGAGGTTTCTCGGGCCCGTAGGATGTGAATGGTCAGCTTCATAACGCCCAAGGATGATCGTTGTGTGAGGATATTGTTTTGCAACCAACCGACATGGGCAGTACAACCGCTTGGTTTCGATTCTCCGTTGTTGGTCTGGGAATTTCTTATCATCTATTTTCTTACCCCCTGTCGGCATTCTGCCGCAAGTGTACACCCTCTTCTGAATCCACTCGTGATTCCGTTTGTTCTTGTTCCGGACAACTTCTTTGAGGGGAAGATTGACGCAGAGTTTCCGCTCCTCTGCTTTGATCCATTCCTCCAGTTCAGCTACTGTGCCCCAGCACAATGTGTATTGCCCCGATGCAACATCAGCTTCATATGAGCCATACTTCACTGTTGGATTGCCCGTCTGGAACTTGAAGATCTCCGCGGAACGCCCATTGGACAGTGCATGAGTTGCGTCATGGGAATTTTGAGAGTTGAGGGCGGCTGAGGGTGTAGGCATCACAAGAGAGGGCGGATCAAATGCACTGAATACAAATTGAGACATCGGGGAACTGGTTCAGGTCGCGGAGAGGGATGAGAGGAGGAGAGGAAGAGCAGAAATGAAGACAATGAGATCTAGTACACATTATCGAGCGTGTATTGTTCACTAAATCCAACAAATTCACTCGATTTCACTCCGTCAAAGCTCCCCGGATCACTGGGATCACGTGCAGGAGACCCAACCCAAAACGGAAACCCCAAGGGCGGAAAGTCAAAAACTGTCTGCTGCGGGGTCAGTCTGGCATATTCTATATTTGACCTCCTTCAGCCGTAGCAGTAGTGCTGCTGACCACCAGGGCAAGAATACAAACATTTATGAAATATCTTATCAAGGTAGACAAAGCCAATAGGGAAGGTGAAGATGTGTAACTGGATATTGCAATTGATGCAGGGCCCAGTGCGGGGTCTGGTGGGGGTGGATTACACAAAATTTTGATGTATCTACTCTGGCTAGGGTTGTAGAATATCACGTAACTTTTCTCTATTTTGGCAGGGAATGGGGGATAAAGATACACAACATTGCCCGCATGTTTTGGCTGGGTCTCCAGGTCAAGTCATGTGATTTACCAATGTTTCGGTGGGGGGTAGGAGATTAATGGATGATGTTACCTATATAATCCATGGCATGTGAAGTCAAGCAGAACATGTGATTTTCTCATTTTTTGGCTGGCAGGATGGGTGGCATAGTAGATTGGCAGACCAGGGTCCACACTCCACTCATTGATTGTTTGCTTTACCCATTTAATATATATGTGTAGCACAGTGGTATCCATTTTTGGAGCTTGTAATAGAACATATTAGGTACACATCTCATCCCCCCCTTCCTGGCTGAATGCACTTGAGGTTTGAAAGTTGTGTGTTCCCTTGCAAGCGATCTGCTTGGGTTTCAGCATGAATTCATTAAATAGAGTGGATTTGAGGTGAACTATATTCATTACTCGGTGTGATGTGAGAGGATGTATTACTGGCAAGTTGTCCCACAATAGTCAGAGCTTGGTTATCAGTGCAAATTTGACATGTACTGTACCGTGCCAATCAAATCCTCAGGGGGTGTGATGCGTGACACAAAAGATCAATTCGTCAATTTGTCAGGTCCCCCATAACATGTGACATGTTGATTTTTTTGTCAGGTCATGCATTCACCTCCCTATGAGTTGCTTGCAACTTGATTTGAAGCTATCTGTGTGATAGCCCCAGACAGACTCAAAACAACACAGGGAAGGGTACACAAGTATTTTTAACACTTCAGCTGAACCCCACAAGCCTTATTTATTTCCGAACGGAAAAATGAATTCGTCACCTGAGTATGTGATGTGTGACATCAAAACAATTTTCGACTTCGTCAGGCAGCCTGTGACGCATGACTGACGATTTGATTGGCACGGTACAGTAAACTCTTAACAACTTGTGTCTTGGCTTGTATCTTTTGGAAGACCAACTGCAAACACATGGCTGATTGTTTTTACCAATGAGTCTCTACCCACCCCAGCCATGACCACCTGCCTGCACCCCCGCCTTCACCCCCGCCCCCCTGCCAGCACCCCCGCAACTACCCTGCCACTGATTGACCCCCGCCATCACCCCCGCCACACCGGTGCCTCAGCCCCTGCCATCTCCGAATATGTAATATTATGTAAAGTGACAGCCCGGAACACATCAAGTCAGTAGCCAATCAGGACCTGTATAAACGTCGTACCTAACTATGTTTTGCTCTTCTGAGACTGTTTTTACATATATGCAGCTAAAAACCATCGGAATTATGTCTCCTTATGCTGTTCTTGTTGAATATAATGCCACTTCATGTCCTCTGTCAGCCCGAAATTCGAAACATGGAAACAGCTCATAGTGACTCAATGTTCCTATATAGAGAACACTTCAACATGGTTCACTTTGCATATTGCGCAAAATATATTTTCTGCAAGGGCCCAACTTCACACAGCCAAAGGATACACCCTTTGGCAATGCCTGAACAAAATCTGGGGAGTGCTGGACCCTGTAACGATGGGCGAGCAATATGTTGTGGTGAGGGTGATTGCTCGGCGTTGGCAAGCAAGCCGGATCACGCGGTCTGTCCTTTCTGACAGCTGAAAGCTGTGCGTGGCTTTCATATCCCATTCATCCTCGACGCGACTTCAGTCGCTTTATCCCGTCTCCCTTTCTCTCCCGGCTTTGTTCCTCTCACGTATATAGCAGCCTGCGAGCGCGAGGTGGACTTCAAGTCTCACTCGTCGTGCTCGCAGGCAAGTAGCATTCCTATTTACTCATTCCCACAAGTCTCACTCGTTGTGCTCGCAGCTACATTTGTCGTACGCACTAATTCACTCTCTCTGTCCGATTCTGGCTTCCACTCGACGCGACCCTCGCCCCGAGCCTTTCAGAATCAACGGAAAGTTTGCCAAACGACCTACGAGCTCTGCACACGAGTCTGCCGCTGCCCCCACCATGTCTGACAATGCCCCCGAGTCTCCCACGCCCACCTCCTTCGCGTCCGCAGACGAGGTCGGCGCGCTGCGATCGGAGGTCTCTGTTCTCTCCGGGCAGTTTGCCCAACTGCTTGCCCGGATGAACGCGGCGTGGCCCGCTGCTCCTGCCACTTCCGCTCCCGCTGCTGCCGCCGCTTCTCCTGCCGCCGCTCCTGCCGCCCCACCCGCTGCTGCCACCGGCTCGACTTCTGCCGCCGCGCCCGCCTCCACTCCCGCTGTTGCGCCCGCCTCGACGGCCAGCTTTGTTGGTTTTGCGCAAGCGCCGTCATTTGGCGCTCTGGGAACCGCCTCTTTCGGAACAGCACCTGCTCACCAGTTCGCGCCGCCGCTGCCACCTCTGGACTCTCCAGCAGGTGCGCACCCATCTCTTCGATCTCTGTTCCCCGACGTCGAGCCGGCTGTGATCCTCGCGGTCCTATCTCACGAGCTCAAGGCTCAAGATCTCTACAAGCTTGATGCGCGCGTCAACGAGCTGGACGCGACCTTTACGCTTAACGCCAGCGGTGTCTTTGAGCGAAACGTTGCTGGTCACAAGCAATACGCGACCCCGGCCACGGTCATCCATCCCCTCCACGTCTACTTCTCCATCCTTGCTGCCCATCTGTCGTCCGGTAGCGCTGTCCCAGCAGACATCCGGATGTCGGCATCGACTTACTTCCATCACTATGCTCTCGGTGGAGTACGAGTGGAAGGCAGTCCTGCGCTACCACGAGCTCTTCTTCAACCGCCGTCGCGGTGACATGCGCGATGGGGTCTACGCCAACTGGGCGTTCCCTGACGTTGGCTTGCTGAGTCTGCACGTGTACCAGCACCGCCGCACGTCTCCTGTCATGGCCGCCGCAAAAGCGCCCGCCGCCAAACATCCTCCTCCTGGTAACAACACGTCCGAGGTTTGCCAGAACTTCAACGCTGGTCGCTGCGCTTCTCCCTGCCGTTTCGGGCGGCTCCACACGTGCTCCTCTCCCGGCTGTGGGAAGGATCACCCGCTCACCCAGCACAAATAGGGGCTCGGGCCAGTGACGAGGGTGGACCCGCCATCCACTCCTCAAGTACGCGGCCCTGTTCCGACTTATCTATTGCATCAATCGCTCTTTCCCGCCCACTCTACACCGCCGCCTAGGCCTAATTCCGATCCGCGTTGCAACGCTGCTCCAGCCTCTTCCGGATCCACTCCCACAGTGCACTCCGTGCTCAACGCGTCAGCTTGGGAGCACTATCTATTGGACTACCCAGATCGTCGCTTTGTACGTTCCATATTGCACATAATCAATCACGGGGCTTCGCTTGGATTCACGGGTGACCAGTCAGCTTCACAACAGTGCAGCAACTTGAAGTCTGCCTTCGACTCTCCATCAACCACGGCTGCGCTCTCTGCTGACATCTCCGCTCAGGTGGCGGCAGGACGCACTGCTGGTCCTTTTCTCTCGCCTCCCTTCGAGAACTTTCGATGCTCGCTGCTTGGTGCCGTCACTCGGAAACGTTCCTCGAAGGTGCGGAGAATTCATCACCTCTCCTGGCCCCGGGGCTTCTCTGTTAACGATGGCATTCCGGACTCCGAGGCTTCGATTCACTACGACATGATCGACCGGGCCATTGCCGACATCATCGCTTCCGGCCCCGGCTCGCTCCTCGTCAAACTGGACCTTGAGTCTGCTTTCCGGCACATCCCCGTCCGCCCAGCAGACTGGCATCTCCTGGGTTACACGTGGGATGAAAAGCTCTATCATGACATTGTCCTTGGCTTCGGGTGCCGCTCGGCACCCTACATCTTCAATCTCTTTGCTGAGGCGCTGCACTGGATACTCCAGCGGCACCTTCCTGCCCGGATTCGTCACTACCTGGACGACTTCCTACAGATCTTTGCACCGGGAACACCACACAATGTTGTCTCTCGCGCGTTGCAGTGGACTTTGGATCTTGGGCAACAGCTCGGACTCCACCTTCAGCCATCCAAAACTTGCGGGCCCGCCACCCAGCTCGAGTTTCTGGGCATCGAACTCGACTCAGTCGCAATGGAGGCTCGGCTTCCTGGCGAGAAGCTCGAGTATCTTCGTGAGCTCTTGGACTCATGGACGCGTCGCACTCATGCGCAGCTTCACGACGTCCAGGAACTGACTGGCTTTCTGCAATTTGCCTCTCAGGTGATCCCGACGGCGAGAGCCTTTCTATGTGGTCTCTATGACCTCCAGAACAAGTTCTCATCCCCTTTCGCACGGCGCCGCATCTCCCAATCGGCTCGTCGCGACATCGCATGGTGGTCCGCCTTCTCTGCTGACTGGAATGGCATTCGTTTCATTGCGCCGCAAAGACGCATTCTCCACGTCTGGACCGACGCCAGCGGCACCAAGGGTCTGGGGGGGCATTTCGGTTCCCGCTGGTTCTCGGTCCACTTCCCAAAGCGTTCCCTCACTGAGCACATCCAGGTGAAGGAGATGCTGGCCGTCGTTCATGCAGTCCTCTGCTGGGGCAAGGACTTCCGCGGCGCTCACGTCATCTTTCATATCGACAACGAAGCGGTCCACACCACACTCAACAACTTCTCCATCCGGAGCACCCCCATGATGGATCTCTTCCGGCGTTTCCTGGCACTCGCATGCCGGCTTGATTTCTCCTTTTCTTCTGTTTGGCTCTCTTCTAAAGAAAACTCGATTGCTGACGCCGCTTCCCGGTTCTCCTTCTCCCACATGTTCAAAATTGCGCCCTTCCTCAACCGACAGCCCGACTCACGCCGCCTCCGGATTGGTGGTACGAACAGCATAGGACCTACCTAAAGCCGTTGCATTTTACCTATGGCACGGCCTCGCACCGGGCACTCGGCGCACCTATGCCACAGGACAGAAGCAGTTTATCAATCATTGCAAGCTCTACTCCATCTACAATGTTGACGGCGGCATCTTCCCAGCCTCACTCCCTGCCCTCATGTCCTGGGTCTCCATCAGCCTCGCGGGTCGTGTCCAACCCAAGACTATCAAACAATACCTCTCGCACGTTCGGTCTTTCCACGTCGACGCTGACATGCCATTTACAGTCTGCGAGTCTCCCATCCTCCAGCGGCTCATACGCGGCGTCAAGCGCTTCCACGGCGAATGCGATTGGAAGCCCGTCCAGCCGATCACCCTCCCTATCCTCACCGCCATGCTATCCGAACTCCGTCCTGGGGACACGCCTGGCCACACCACCCTTTACGCTGCCTTCTCCCTCGCATACGCAGGATTCCTTCGCTCCGGAGAAATCACAGCAGGGTCGGGATCCAGCTCGGCTAGTCTCAACCTGCGCCGCAGCAACGTTGAGTTCCTCCCCAGTTTTGACGAGTGTACTCATGTCAATCTCACGCTCCCGGCCTCCAAAACCGACCCCTTCCGCAAGGGCGTCACAATCTCCATCGCCGCAGCTCCAGGACTCATCACGTGCCCTGTCGCAGCGCTCAAACGGCTCTTCACAGAGCTCCCCCGGCCACTCACGGCTCCACTCTTTGAAGGTCTCGACGGAAAGCCTCTCCAGTACAAGGCCTTCGTCGCTGGCCTCCGCGATGCACTCGCCAGCGCCGGAATCGACCCTACAGGTTTTGCAGGCCACAGCTTTCGGCGAGGTGCAGCCTCTGAGGCAGCCGCCGCCGGGTTCAGCGACTACGAAATCCAGCTTCTAGGGCACTGGCGAAGCGACTCCTACAAGCTGTACATCGAGAACTCGCTCTCGCGAATCCTCTCCCTCTCCAAAAACCTCCACATGGCCCATCCTCATTCCGTCCCTTACATCCCTCCGGTCTTTCGTGACTACGCACCATTGGCTTGAGCTGGACCCTGTCGTCGGCCAGGCATGCTTCGGACCCGAATGGCATCCTCATTTGCTCCCAAACACCCCTCCTCTATCATCCTCCGTCGTGTCTCGTTGTGCAGAAGGCTAATTCCAAAATACGAAATAAATCCAAAGTATAGTGTGATTTATAATGTGGGATACGGGCCAGTTTAAAGAGATGTGAGCCTCTGGTCATCTTGAATATCGTTTCTAACAATGTTTCGGTCCCCTAACTCCTACCAGACAACCTCTGTTCTCACTGGAACGTGCAAAACCCACCCAAACTTGTAAAATCAATTGTCGCCCAGAAACAAGAGCAGTCAAGTTCCTTTGTTGGAATTGGGTAGAGGTAACCATGAAGTTGCTTGGGCTGCAGTATAAAAGCATGGGAATGTGTTTCTATGTGTGTTCATCTGGTCGCTCCACATTTGATTGGCCAGCAGGGGCTGGCGCACCCCCGCAGTCAACCCTGCCCAATCCCCTGCAAGAATTGTATTCACAAGGTTTCTGCACAATTCTTTGTCAGGGTTCTGTGTATTAGCACACTCATTACAGTGTCTCAATGTGATGTTCACAGGTTATATTCAATCCAGCAAATGATGCTTGTAACAGCTGCATCAAATATGCTATTAAAGAGAGTGAAACATTGGAGATGCAGTCATCCTTAAAAAGCAGGAGGACCACTTCAGCTGTTCGGAAGGGGAGCAGTAGCCATGACTATTCCTGCTGATCAATGTAGCTGTGACTGGACAACCCCCTTGGGGGATTTGCTGAACACATGTGGTTGCACATTTTTTAATATGTTAGCATCTTTTGAAGCCACAAACTCCACCAAAATGTACTGGCAAAACCATGCTTTAATCTCCTACCCCCCACCGAAACATTGGTAAATCACATGACTTGACCTGGAGACCCAGCCAAAACATGCGGGCAATGTTGTGTATCTTTATCCCCCATTCCCTGCCAAAATAGAGAAAAGTTACGTGATATTCTACAACCCTAGCCAGAGTAGATACATCAAAATTTTGTGTAATCCACCCCCACCAGACCCCGCACTGGGCCCTGCATCAATTGCAATATCCAGTTACACATCTTCACCTTCCCTATTGGCTTTGTCTACCTTGATAAGATATTTCATAAATGTTTGTATTCTTGCCCTGGTGGTCAGCAGCACTACTGCTACGGCTAAAGGAGGTCAAATATAGAATATGCCAGACTGACCCCGCAGCAGACCCCGCCAGATGATGGGATCAAGCGCATCAACAATCCTATTGTGCAGGGTGCATTTGGGGTTTTCTAAGCTCAAATGCATGGTCAATTAGTGTATTTACCTATGGAAATTATACTGGGATGATTTAGAGAGGCTTCCATTTTTTTTTGGTGGAAAATCACGTGATTTTGCGCCCACTGTCTGCCACAACATGCAATCTATCAAGCAGCACCTCCAAAATCATGCCAAATGGTGTGAAAAGGGACCCCCAAAAAGTCACGTGATAATGCGCCCACTGCCCGCTGCAGTGTGCGGGAGGGGCGGTAGCGCCCCCGCCAACGCCCCCGCCAACCCCCGCCATTTTGAAATTTTTCCTGCAGCTCATCACGTGATTTTCCCGCCATCCCGCCCATTTGGTGCATCATGTGATTGATTTTTTTTTTCCCGCCCAGCTGCCCGCTCTTATGGACAAGTCACATGGTATGTATGGGCACCCCTGTCCTGACCCCCGTCCTGACCCCCGCCCATCCCCCTGCCCCAAAATGGCCAGCTGCCCCCTGTACCCCCGCGGGGTCTATACGGGGGGTTGGCGGTGGTAACTGAGGTGCTGACTGCAACCGTGCGACATATGCCAGTGGCTAGTGTTATCGACAAACATATCTGTCAACTCACGCACCCCGCGACGCTTTGACCGGGAACTTAGCTGAGGATATCACTGCACACTGCTCGCGGAAAACATTCTACGGACGTTTGTACCACATACACACTATACCAAGTATGCGGCTGTTTCTATTGATGGCTACTGAGCAGTCGGGTAGTCTGTGTAGCCTCTAGGCGAGTCCTCTCCTTGTAGATAGAACAAATTGCGATCGTATGGTGTGAAAGGGATGTTCTTCTCCAGCCGGTCAGGTAGATCAGGCTGGGGAGCATGGTCAGTAAGCCGGAGCGACACAGAGTGAGATCGACGCACGTTAGAGATGTAATGACGTCCGAAGCAGACCAGCACACCGTCCTTCTCCGTAGCCTTGAGGGCCTTCTCTCGCGTCAACGCCCCAGCAACGACAAGCGGTCTCGGAGACCACAGCGCCGCCAGTGGGTCGTTCGATTCTTCGGGCGTCTCTTCATCCACCGTCGCGCTCCCTGAGATACGAGGCTCGACGAGATGCAGGTACGCGAGGTCCGGATGTCTCTTGGCCAGCTCCGAGATGACGTAGGAGAACGTGGGGAGCGGGTCGGCCATCTTCATGCCCTGGAACAGCGACCAGGGACTGAAGCGGATGGCAGTCCGATCCGCGCCGATCGCCGAGCTGACAGCATCGACGATCTCGAGCGTCAACCGCGCCCGATTCTCGATGCTCCCGCCGTACTGGTCCGTCCGCCTGTTCGACACGTCCTGCAAGAACTGGTCGATGAAGTAGCCGTTCGCGTCTAGATTGCGGCGTCATCATCATCATCATCTGTGGACGCCGCGGCGGGATCCAAAAACGCGACCGTGACGCACTGTGCAGCTCGACCCCGTCGAATCCAGCCTCCCGCGCATTCTTCGCCGCCTGCGCGTACAAGCCGACGTACTCCTGCACCTCGGCCGTCGAGAGCGCACGCGGGACGTCGCTTTCGCGCCCGGGGATAGGCACGTCGGACGCGGAGACCAGGTCGAAGGCGGGGTTCTCCTCGCGCAGCACGGCCGAAAGCGCGCCGCGTCCGAGCGCCCAGAGCTGCATGAAGATGTGCGACCCCTGCGCGTGCACCGACGTCGTGACCTGCCCAAGAGATGAGTCACACCAAGTCTCCGAGACACACGATGCGGCTGCCGCTGGTGATCACACACCTCCCTCCAGGCAGCGATCTGCTCTTTGTTCCAGATTCCGGATACGTTGTTGTACCCCCCGGCCTGGGGCGCGATGAAAACACCCTCCGAGATGAGGAGCGTCCCGGGGCGGCTCCCGCGCTGCGTGTAGTAGTCCTTGACGAGCGGGAGGAACGGGACGTGCTCCTTGCTGGCCTTGTATCGAGTTAGCGGTGCGAGCACGGCCCGGTGCTGCAGCGTGACGGGCCCGACTGCAATGGGCTCGAAGAGATGCGAGGTGGAGGAGGAGGAGGACATGAGGGACGGGGTTTTGGATGTTCAGTGAAGTTTGTGGCCATCTTGACCGCTCTTATATTCTTCCAGGTGGGTGTCATGGATTATCAAGCAGCCCTTCCCCTCAGACCGGTCCGGAGAGTGACCGGAAGGCTCAGTCAGCGCCTCAGTCATTGGACGGCGAGGGAACGGAGAGGGGACAGCGAGTTGGCAGCGAAGAACTTGCTGAAATGGGTCTGGCGGTCGAAGGCAGCACGTTGGCGGAAGACAATCGTGAAGCCGATGGTCTCGGGACGGGGATGTCATCACGTCACGACATCATCCCCGTGCAATGATATCCCCGTCCCAAGTACTAGTTTGTAGTAGATGATAATCCATTGCCTGATTTGATAGTGGAAGCAAACACCCTTTTGGAATGCATCTTCAAACTGAGACTCGTTACTTGAAACTCACCCAGAAAGGACCTGCTCTTCACAATGAGCGGTCGTTTTGCAAGCACCAACTTGGCCAGGAAACCTTCATCAGTTTACTCCTTCATGTTTGCTTCTGAAGCGTATGTTACATAAACGGAAGTCTCGAGATGTACATGGGACCAGGTACTATGTACCAATGAGGGAAACATACTTGATCGATTTAATCAGTCGGCTTACAAACCTTTGGGCCCTAGCATATGCTTGGTAATGAATCTGATAACTGTGAGAAGGGAATCCGAAACTGACTAGCAGAGCATCTCACCGCGACGGATCATACTTGGCGTATATGTTCTTGAGCAGATTGTAATGTTCGTACGTTGCAAAGACCTCCTGGTTTGCATGGCACTCATTGACATAAAGAGGTAGACCTTTGCTCTGAGCAGCTCTGCGGAAGCCATCAGCAACTACCGGATATCGATTACAAGACACTGACTCCTGCAGCATCCGCTGGAAACCCGCGTCCGCATCAGCAGGCAACGTCGAGACACCGGCAGGATACACGAGGTTGTAGTTGATAGCGCCGTACGACACACCCGGATTTCCGACCAGGCTCTTCCCGTTCCGCGACGCCCGCCACTGCACTTCCGGGATCGGCGACACGATCAGGAATGCACCGTGAAGCTTGGATCCGTACTGAGCCGCGAAGCTCTGCAGTTTCTGATAGCCCGCCCAGTACGTGGCTTCGTCGCCCACCCACGCGGAGCCACCAAACTGGTTTCCGTTCCCGCGTCCGTTGCCGGGGATCAGCATCTCGATGTCGTAGTAGCTCAGGGGCGAGAATGCCGGGCTCGCGCCTGGGATCGCGAGAAAGTCGCCGAAGATGGATTCGGGGAGGGAGCTGCCTTGGTAGAACATGTACGCGATGTTGGCCGGAGTCGGAAGAACGTTCATGAGAGAGATGAGGCCTGCATGTCCTTGTCAGTCGAGAACGAGGAAGGAGTGCAGAGCGAACCAGCTTTGGGGTCCCTGGTTTCACGGATGTACTTTGCAGTCGCATTGCTGAACGCCTCCGCCTGGTCACCCGGGAACTACGTAGATGCGATCTGAGCCACGATTGCGCCGCCAAGTAGACTCTCAGTAGCGCACCGTAATGATCCCACCGTACCACCTCTTGTCATCCTTCGTGCCGGTCTCCGCCACATACAGCTCGTAACGAGTAACAATCCCGAACCGATTGGCGCCAACTTTGAGCGCCTGGAAAAGATCGCCGTACGCGTTCGTCTCGGATGCAGTCACCATCTTCCCAGTGGGCAGCACGACATCCATCTCCTTGATCAGGTCGGAGGACCAGCCATACAGCGGAGAAACAAAGCTGATTCCGCCGCCGAGAAGCAGGCCCGTGCCGATGTCGCTGGCAGCACGGAATCAGAAATCTGATCCCCGGAGGACCACGCAACGACATACCTCGCACGACCACCGAGCACCGACACCCCATGCGATTGCACCGCGTCGAGAGCATCGCCCCAGTGCACGCCTGGCTGCACAGTGGCTGTCTTGCTGCGGGGGTCGTACGTCGTCGAGTTCATGTGCGAAAACGCGATCAGCACGCCGTCGGTGATACTGCATTCCAAGTGACGTGAGCAGGCCAAGACTCCACCGCGGTGGCCAATACACTCGCCTATTCCAGCCAATCATGGCGCTGTGCCCGCCCGACTGCAGAGAGTACCTGGACCCGAACTGGTAGATGCTAGCCATCGCCGCTTGGACGTGCGTCGACGTGCGCGGATACACGATGCACGTCGGGTGCGTGCGGGAGTTGAAGAGACTCCATGTGTCCGCGGCGGTGTGTGTGTACTCCGGCCCGCTGCTCGCGACGATCGACGGGCCGAGCGTCTGCCGCAGTGCCGCGCAGGCCTGCTTTGCCGCGGAGAGCGTGTCGGCGCTCAGGTCGGGCTGGACGCTCGGGGAGGACGCGCCGCTGAGAAGCGGCAGGCCCAGTGTGAGGATGTACAGGAGTGGGGACATCGTGAGATGTTTCCGCGGGGGAAATCAGCGCTCAGGGCTTCTTCTAGTGTGGCCTCTTGCGCGCGCGCACTTATATAGCCTCTCTGATGCCCCCCCCCCCCCCCACTACATCTTTGGCCCGGGCTCTCTTGCAGTCGCGGCCCCCGAGAGAGAGACGAGACGATATTCAGGAACATTGAGCTGGGCATCCGAATTAGTTGGCGGGCACGTTTGACAGAATCTGCGGTCGCGCTTACCAATATGTGGGCGTGGGGTGGCACCGCTAGAGGTGCCATAAGATGGTCGACTTGGTGAACCCGGCAAGCACCCCTGGGTACGGCAGACAAACGGAATGTGTAAAATTTCTCGGAGCCACTTCCCTGCTGCTTTCGACGCTGAGCGCCCGCGCAGAACCCGTAAAGTGTAGATCAGCTCGAGAGTTCAGCCCAAGAGAAGTTATCACGTGTGACGGCGTACTGTATGTATTGGATAATCATCGTCACTCCTTTTGATTCGGACTTCGATTACGGTGCTTGACCCACATGACAATTGTGAGCCGAGAGCGCCAAAGGCTTGAAGGGAGAAGGTGGGCCGACCGCTTACCATCCAACGTAAGATGGACAAAGAGCCGGCAACGCTCCCCAAATTTCGTTCCCCCCTGCCTCGTCGCTTGCTGAAACGGTGGCTGTCCATAACACAGTGGCACCGACACGAGGAATGCTATCACGGGAGCCCGATGATCCAGCCCATCTCTAAATTTCGAAAGGTCGGTTCGAGGGAATCACATCCAGGCTACATAAACATCTTTACTTTTCAGCAGAAGCACTTAGGCGAGACATGACTCTCCCTGAAAAACCCAGACGCCATCTTGTTCCGAGGAAGCACGCGGAGGACTGCAGACGGACCGAGGGAGTACTTACCAACTCAACAGTCGTGCGCGGCACCACCTCACACGATTGTCTCCGCGCGAGCCACTGTACGGCATGGCTGAGATGGCCTTGCTTTTGCTTATAAGGAGGTGACGCCGACAAGCCATCCGCCCGCTCTTCTCTCCGAAACTTGGTCTTTTCGACTGGCGTTATTTCCACTCCTTTTCTCCTTACGTCATGTCTTCAGCATTTTATAACACCCTCGGTACGCCCCTGGCATATTATCATGACATCCGTCCAGTCAGTAAATGTCCCATAGGCTGTATCCTCGTGGGAATGATTTGTATGTTTCTCTGCTTTTCTACACCGGCGATTAGGAATGAAATTGGCAGTCAACACCTGTCTCATGGGCGTGCTCATTCCTCACTTCTACAGATATTGGGCGACAAGTGTGTGGCTCTCGGATCCCCTCCAGATTGCTTCCAGCTCAGAGAGAATGGACAGAATTCAATGATCCGCTCTGGATCAAGCTCTTCGTGTTGTTTCTGTTTCTTTTCAATGCGAGCCAGACTGCGGCTGTATGTTATCTCACCTGGTGAGCCTCGCATCTGCTCCGTGAATCGAAAACTGATCAAGTTCAAGGTTCTTCATGGTGGAGTGGGTCGTCTTTCCGAGAGACCGGGAGCCTGCTGCTGAAACATCAACTGCTAGAAACTTCACGAATAAAGCCGCAGTGCAAAGTGTGTTGATTTATTTCATCCAGAGGGTGCGGACCGTTGATTGATTTTCCATCGCAGTCGACCTGTGGCCATTTCCGTATACTGCGATCAGCAAGTGGCCGCTCAAAGTCAATTCACAAGGACTCAAACCTTTCGCAGGCACAGCCATCCTGGCCCTCATTTTCCAAGTATTCCAGACCTGGCGGATGTATGCGTTCAACAAAAACAAACCGCTCGCTCTTTTCCTCGGCGCCACCGCACTGGCGACCTGCGGGCTCGGCGTCGCTGCGGGAATCCGGTCGTGGATCCTGGCCGAGTGCGCGGTTCCCGTTTACTGCGCTCGAATAAGTTTCCCTGAACGCAGTACTTGACTAGTCTCAAGAAGCTGTTCGTTCTGGGACCCATCGTGAAGGCGAACCTGGCTATGCAATGTGGGCTCGACATCTTCATCGCCGGTGCGTACGGACCCATCGACACGGCTCGGTGTTGATGGGGGAGGCAACAGCCGCTCTGAGCGTCATCTTCGAGCGTTCCAAGACGTCGCTCAAGCGCACGGACCAAGTCCTCAACCGTCTCATACAGACCGCTGTCCAATCTGGGTTTTTCACCGGTGTGGAACGAAACATTTCGGTGGCTGGTTGGCTCATATCATGGCTTTATTCAGCCGTCTTTGCATTGGGGTCTCTCTTCGCTTTCCACTTCGGCCCTCGCACGTCTGTGATCTCCGTGTTCGCGTTGCCCATCGGGCGCATATACACCCACGTGCGTCCAATCGATCGATTCCCCATCCTCTGAACTCAAAAAAGACAAAAAAAACGAACCGCAGACACTGATGGACCACTTCAACAGCCGCCTCGAGCTGCGCCGGCTGCTCAACAACGACGGCAACGTCATCACGATGCCGCAGTTCGCCGGCCCGCACGGGCGCGCGGGAGCTGTGGACACGATCATGCTGTCGAATTCGCGCTTGAACGCGTCCGAGAGCACGGAGCACATCGGTAAATCGGACTTGAACATGAGTGCCGTCGAATTCAGTAGACCTGAGCCTGATGTGTAGGCAAAATGATTGACTTGCATGGCGGATGGCATCCCGGTAGCGGATAGATCTGAGACGATCCAAAGGAGTACTTATATCTTGCTGTATTCGGGCATGAATGGCTCGGAGCAGGTGACAAGCGACAAAGAGGTGATGGCGGGTGGACACGTGATCTGCCGTGTCCCGATTGACAATGCTCTTGGCGTCTTGGTCTTCTTTGTCTGTGCACTGGATCTTTCATGACTTGATCCTCAGACCATCGAACTCACTTCAAGGGGCTGGATGCTACGTTTGAAGGTCCACCACCAGTTCGCGGACGAAATTGTGATGACTGCCGTCCCCACCCCCGCCTCCACTCGCCTCTATCTTATCTATGCAGGACGGCGATCGCGGCTGCTCTGTCAATCAGCTTGTTCAAAGCGCATCAGACAATGGGCGCGCCTTAACAAAGGGACCACGACGCGAGGCTTGCTTGATGCATGGCTTTGATTTGGATGGACTGCCTTTTCTGGAGGTCAATGGATGGTCTGCGGTATGTCGGGCGCGACTATAAAGCTCGGCGCAGGCCCCCGAGTCTGGTGGCACGTCTATCTATCCCTGTCCTTTGCACTCCAGCTGAAGCGCAAGACACACCGACATGCCCTCTTCCAAGTCTTACCCGAGCAACCCACCTCCTCCGCCCACCCAAACAGCAGATGTGCGTGACACCCGTGTTTCCCTAATCTTAAGTGTATTCTGACGCTCGGGATTCAGCTCCCAGACGAGAATGCCCAGAGCTGGATGCGCTTCCAAGCGCGAATGCGTGAACCGGTCTGTGACTGTTACATGATTCGTGCCACCGCTCACTCGCTTACCTCTACCCACAGGAGGCTCAAGAATGGCTCGCGGCGTTCGAAAAGTGTTCTCCCCGCGCCTGGATCCTCACCGATGGCGAGACGGGGAAATTCGTGCGTATCTCCCAGCTCGTGTACACTCAGCACCTCTGCTCACCGTTCCGCTGTATGTAGATCCTCTTCGAACCCGGCGGCCGCCCACGAGCCCCAAAGCACGCCCCCGCCTCCGGGCGCAGATCCAACAACAACAACAAGACACGTCCCCGGCCCGCGCCGGGGTCGACGCTCGCGGCGCCGGTCAGCGCGGCCGAGCTGGGCGTGCTGGAGGCTTTCGAGCGGCAGCTGGCCGATGGGCGCATCACGGCGGAGTTCTTCCAGGTCGTGCTGCTCGTGCACACGCTTTCCGCGCAGGAGACGGATGGGATCGCGCGTGAAGCGAGCGCGGGGAAGCGCCGCAAAAAGATCCCGGGCCCTGATGCTACTTGGAAGCAGCACCAGCAGCAGCATCAGCAGCCACAGCAGCCGGGGCAGATTGTGCCCAAGAAGCCGATTCGTCTTCCTCAGTTTAAGCGCGTTGTCCGCCAAGACCAACAGGAGCAGCAGCAGCAGCAGCCGGAGCGCGACCCCGACGCCCGGCGCTGGTATCACCCGATCCTGTTTGTCCTCGGGCTGTACTGTGTGTTCACGCTCGTGCCCCCGCTGGTGTGCATCCGCTTTGCGTGGAAGCCGCTGCTGATTCTCTGCATCTTCTCCTCCGGGGTGGTGATGCTGGCCGACCTCTGAGTTGTTTTCGCCAGTCCGCTGTTACCGTGATCTCACCGCACGCATTGATAATATGCCGTATCTGACCATCCGCTCACTTATGTACATACTGCTATGCAATGCCACACGTGTACTTCATTTCGCTGCTTTGTCAGTGGCAATGCGCTCGAAATCTGCGCGCTCGCTCAGCGGGCCCGTCGGCCCGCCGCTTTGCCGGAGTAAGGTTGACCATACAGGACATGGACTGTTATGGTAAATGCGATCATGATTCGGCGTTGGGGTCTTGAGTAGGGATCGCGTCACATCGTGACACGCCCACCCGTTGTCATCCTATACACGACATCCTCTCGCTTATTTTCTCCCTTGTACCTCTCCGTCACATGCACCTCGACGCGTCGACGCGCCCGACCAGGATGTACCGAAATCTACAGAGCTTATAATCAGTAATGCATGTTGACCTCTCAGACTTCGTATTGAGAGGATTGAGGAATGAGAACAAGTTGGTTAACAAGTGCGGTGAGTCGATGACAATCAAAGATTATGTGGGCAAGGACATGGTCTGGCAAATATTTGATTCGATCACCGTCGCTTTTCGCCTTACGCCATACCCACCTGTGATGACAGCTAACAGCTGAATTCACTACTAGTAACCTAGTCAAAAATAAAATCCTTGTTGTATTTTACTACTCATGACTAACATTGGCTTGTCTCAAAAATGGCTAATCAACACCACCAGAGCAGACAGCTACACTATAGCTACTGTACTATTTATCCTTACACTCCCCAGGTGAGTCTTGAGGTCCCACCCTCTCGGGACCCATCACTGACATCTTTTTCCAGGTCTTGTAGAACGGGATCTCTCCGGCTCCACACTGACGAGACTCGAAAGTGTCCACAATTTTGCAGTTAAGTTAGCTGGAATGCATATGTGTGTTGAGACGTTTGTTGTCCTTTGGCTCATTTTAAATTTACACGTAATTAGTAGAAAATGTTTCTTAACCTGTCGTTCGCATTTATGGCCAACGATACAGGTGGAGTGTGTATAGAAAACCTCTCGAAAAGGCTCGATTTGGCGGCATGAGCTCGCTGCCATCAACGATGAACGCACGGCCCATCAATGATGAGCACGCTTATGAGGTGGACCAATGGTCTCAAGCCCGCGGTAGTAAGCCTGTATCAGTCATGAAGTCACGGAGTGCCAGGACCCCGAGCACAAGGACGATCTCCCATCATGATATAGACCATGTCCTGTATGGTCAACCGTAGCCGGAGGCATAAACCGCTCGCCTAGCGAGGTCTGCGAGATCGAAACGGACTCTGGTACCCGTAATTATATAATATGTGGAGCGCTTGACTCTAGTGAACACATGAAGAGTGGATGCAGGAGGTTGGGAGGGGTGCCAAGCTGAGCCGGCCCTGGAGATGTCTCGCTTCCATTTCTGTGCCGACCCGATGCTGTTCAATCACGATTGCACGATTGCTCTGAGTCGAAAATACACGAACACCGATAGAAGAAACACTGCTCGCAGCCCGAAAAAAATCATCTAGGTTCCGAGTTCTGGGTGCCTTCATCTCCCGAAAGGATTATCGTGAGCGCGTGGGAGTGTGTTGTAGGCACCAACGGGGCATGTAAGGCCACGTTTCCTCGCAAGTAATAGCCCGTAATAGCCTCGTAATCGTGGAGAGCGGTGGGCGCCCTGGGGCCTGAGTGGGCCATAATTATCCCGGCCTCCCACATATCGATGAGGGATTTTTTGTTTCCGCTGATGCCAAAGCGAGAATTTGAAGTGCTAAATGCAGGCTATTGCCGGTCGTCATGATTCACGACGGGGATCCAACGCACGTGGCCGCGTAGCACCCGGCCCGAGAGAGGCCGAGCCGTGCCTTCTATGTAATCTTTTCCGGGCCAATCTCGGATCCTGATCTTGGCTGGTGGACGCGACGACGCGCGACACAGCAGCTCCTGGCCTTGCAGCCTTGTTCGCGGGCCTCTGCAGCGGGGAGGAGAACGGCGGAGCGTGCCGCCATGTTACGTGAGCGCGTCGCGGTGTGCCTGATCGCCGGACCCAAACAACAAAAAAAAACGCAGTTGTCTCCGAGAGGCAACCGCGCCATTAAGCACCCCCATCCGATACTGAAAAAAATGCATCCGTAGATACCGGCGCGCGCGCGCGCGCAGATAGCCCAATTTGTCCTCCGCCCGGAACCTAGCCTAGCCCTGCATAGCGACGGGAAAACTATGAGCTCGTATCGACTGGTATCGCGGGGGGGGCTCGATTGAGTATATATTTTCGGCGAAATTCCCCACGGCCCCCGCTCCATTCATTCTGCCCCTCTGAACCGCCCTCCCCGCCCGGCCCCCGCCCATACCCGGCCTCCCTCCCTCACTCCCTCCCATCCACCCGCCCGACCGCGCGTGTCCCCGCCCCACGGAGGACCCCAGCAGCAGCAGCAGCAGCACCAGGCCACATGCAAGCGTACGACTTCGAATCGGAGCGCCTGACGAAAGGCACGATCCGCTCCGCGGATGACGGCTCGCGCCGCTGGACGCTCGAGACGACGCGCCAGACGTTCAACGGGCGCAGCAAGACGACGATCGAGAACCGCGCGGGGACGCTCGTCGGGACGATCGACTGGCGCGAGCGCGTGTTTGAGATCGCCGGGAGTGCGTTTGGGATCGACGTGCTCAAGCGGAAGGTGTCGAATTTCTCCGCGTGCGTGGGCTTGCGGCTCGTTTTTTGTCCGCCCGTTCCCTGCTTCCTCGGGGACGTGTCCGCTCATCAGCTCACCGCGCTCCCTCCTCAGGACCCGGTACTGGCGATGGAAGAGCGGCGAGGAGTACAAAGTGCGGTACTCCAATACGGAGGACGCATGGCAGGTGAATCCGCACCGCGACGCATTCTCACAAGGCGCACTTGCTCACCCGCGCGCAGGCGTCCTTGGCGACGGGCGAAACGGTCGGCGAGCTCAAGTCGAGCATCACGCCGCTGTTCCGGGAGCCGAGCCTGCCCGTGCTGCGGCTGTCGTCGACGATCCGGGACGACGAGGAGCGCGTGTTCATGCTGATGCTGCTCGTGTATTCGGAGATGAAGCGACTCGACAGGCAGGACTGACCAGCGTCCTCGGCCTCGGGCGGGTACGTGTACGGCACGGTCCGTGCAGCCCTTTCTCGTCGCCCGGTGCACACCGCCTGACGCGCACGCAGAACAGTCATGGATCGAACGACTACACAGACGAACGGCATGGCTACTTTTTACAGGCACTCAGCATTTATATCACCACTACTTCCATTCTCCAATACTCAGTACTGTACCCACCACCGTTCCTGCTTACGGCAACCGTAGTATGGTAGGCATATAATGCACCTGCGCAGCGCAGGCCCCAATCTAATCATCTGTCACATCTTATCTCCCATCGATGATCTAATCTGTGCGCCGATGTGACCTCAAGCACACGGGGGCTGTCTCGCAACGTATGTGAAAATGGCACACGGTTTGGTGCACTGGGCATACGCGAGTAAGTACGGCGCTGTATCACCGACACAAGCATCGGATGAATGCCTACCAAGTTACTCGGACATTCGGGCACTCGGGCTCCTCCCCACCTGGTCGGCTGACCGCGGAGTGCGTCAGATGTGTATCACGCCGGCCTTGCCAAGTGCTCACTCAACACAGACATACATTACATAGCACTTCAGCCCCACTGAGTCAGTCGGCGTGGAGTCCGGGCCACCTCGCCCCATGGCGCAAACTGCGTGTGTGTGTCTGCATCTGTTTCAAGCATGTACTGTAGATTGCAGGAAGTATGTAGATCCCCATCCGACCTGGCGCTTCTCACGGCCCAGATAGGTCCTCCGGCGCACACAGATGTTTTCACATGTCCGAGTCACAACGGGCCGCGGTGATAGAGGATATGTCGTAGCGAAGGAGATCATTGCAGAAGCTCCCTGAGCCGGACGATCTTGGCTGTGCAGCGATCCTCTGCGCTGACAAGTATCCAGCTACATGGTAACAGAAGCTTCTCTGGGCCAGTGTGCAGAGGGTATGTGCGGGAGATAACGAGTGGTCAGATATCAAAGAAGTGCTTCCAAGCATAGCCCATGTACAGTATCGAGCTCCCAGGAAATCGAAGCGTTTCGATAACCAGACGTCAGATATCGAACAAGGGGGGACAAACCTGGAATAGCCCGTGTATCGAGGTCCTAGGAAAGGGAAGTCGTTTCAGCGCCACTTTGCATCTCTCAAGGACGCCGTGCGTGAACGATAGATAGGCACTGCGGCGAATGGTCACTGAACACTTGCGGACCACTGAAGGCTCAAACAAAATGCATTTCAGCAGTGGGCACACGAAGCGCGACTTGAGAGCAGAAAAGGCATTTAAGTATATAGGATACGATACAACAACAGCTCGTCTGCTGTGCACTACTACAACAACAACAACCGCAAGCACAACAAGCGGCGCGCAAGTTTACTTCCACGTCGACGGCCCGAAGAACCCGGCGTCCGGGAGCGGCAGCAGCGGCAGCCCCGCACCGTCGGCGGTGTTGAGCCACACGTTGTTGCCCCACCACGCCTGGATGGTGTTGAGCCCGATCGTGCCGTTCTTCGGGTACTGCAGACAGAAGAAGATCAGGATCGCAGCGACGGCGACACCCGAGTCCATCGCAGCCGACAGCACGTCTGAGAGGAAAGGGAAAAGGGAATCAGCATATGCGCCTGGAACGGGAGAGTAGGGGGGGAAATGCGGCTCACAGTTGTACTTGGTCCACCACGCGAAATGCCTGCGGCGGATGACGTACTGGAAGACGAACCCGACGATGGCCCAGGTGATGTAGTTGTTCGAGTTGGCGGGCGGGATGAGGCCGGTGCCCGAGTAGATCACGGGGAAGTTCACGTAGCGGATGAAGCTGTGCGGCCACTTGAGCGTGATCAACCACGCGGCGAGCGGTGTTAGGAATCCGATAAGGAAGAAGTACGTCAGGCCGTAGTACAGCTGACCCTTGGAGACTGGTTGCGCGCGCGAAAAGGAAAAGGAAAAGGAGAAGGAAAACAGATCAGTTTAGCTTCCGGGGGGACAGTTGCCACGACGCACAGATCTTGGCCGGGCCAATGACACCCCACAGAATCGAGGCAGTGCCGAACACCTGGGTCGAGGGGCACCAGAATCCATCCTTCTGCGGGCGGTGGCACATGCCCTCGATGTTGCTGAACATCCAGGCCTGGACACCGAGCTGCACGGTCCCGGCGACGACCGTTGCGATGACCTGAGCATGGAACTGCGGCCCATGTGAGCACTCCACCACACCACACGACAGTGGCACACGTCAGACGCACCATGGAGCGGGGAGGGATCTTCATGTAGTGGCCGAGCTTGAAGTCAGAAGTGAATGTCAGCGCCTGGGCCATGGTGATGTAACCCCATGTCTTGAACATCATCATAGCGACGGGACGGCCGGGCAGCGAGTACCTGCACGACGGATGGTCAGCACCCACACAATAAGCACACGGAATGGCAGGCAAAACGCACCCGATGATGAGCTCGGTGATGACATTCAGCCCGACTTGCTGGTTGGTGATAGCCTGGATCATGCCAATCGGAATGACATACACGAACGAGATGGCGAGGGCGAGGATGAAGTACTGCACGGGGAACTTGGTGTCCCAGACGGTGATCGCGACGACACCGGCAACGAACATGGTCACCAGGATGATGCTGTACCACCACTCGGGCACCTGCGGGTACACCGCCATCAGGCGCGCGTGGATGTCCGGCTGCTCGTGCATCGAGCGGCGCGCCTGCGTCCAGATCTGCTTGCGGAAGAACAGGAACGCGTGCGTGATCGTCGCGGTGATCGACGCGAACGAGAGGCCGTACGCCAGCGCGAAGGTCGTCGACAGGTACAGCGGAGAGTAGGCTTGGTACTTGGCCTCGTCGAACGTCTGCCAAGCGCGTCAGCGACAATACAGGGCTCTGGAGACAGGGACGTACACCCTGATCGTTGAGGATGGCAGTGACGTTGTAAGGGCTTCCAGTGTTGTCATACGAACCCGAAGTGGAGATGGGCATGTACTTGCTGTACCACGCATTGGTGAACTGGAAACATACACCCCATCAGCAAACGTAGATCGCAGAGAACACAGACCACGCACGTAGAGGATGGGCGTGAGGAACCAGAAGAAGAACAGGAATCCGCCGAGAACGTTGGCCTCAGCCCACCAGGGCGTGGCAAGCGGGGAGCCGGTGTAAGCAATCTGCGCCCAGTCGAAGGTAATCAGACCCATGGCAAGACCATTGTTGACACCGAACAGCTGGTTGACAACAAGGTTGTTCGGCTTGATCCAGCACACCCAGGAGAAGAACGACAGGGCAGTGAACAGGTAGCCTGTCAACCCCAGAAACGTCAGCGAGCAGATCGGGCAAGGCACACACGACAGACGGCACGCACCAGGGACAAAGTACCAGGCGACACCGCATCCCCAGGCGATGTAGAAGAACTTTTCACGCGACATGCCCCCGCGGGTACCGACACCGGCGTACTGCTGCGCGTGCAGGGTGTTGAAAAGCGCGCAGGTGACGAGGTTGTACGGCCAGATCATCGACGGCGGCTGCACGAGGAAGCGACGAGCGATACCGCCGATGGAGAAACCGATGAGCTGCGTCGACATGACCACGAGCCACTGGTAGCCGAAGTTGTAGTTCTGGTGGTAGAATACGCGCTGCACGGCGATGATGTCCGTGGCGTACGCAGATCCAGAGCCGACACCCGCCATGATAGTGATCAGGACGTGCTCCTTGATGGTGAAAGGACCGGGGTTGAGCTCGACGCCGAAGATACGGAAATTCGGCACAAGACGAGCCCAGAGACGACCGAGCGGGAACGTCAGCAACTGGGCGACCATCTACGAGAAGAACGCGGCGTCAGTCCAGGAATGGGAAGTAAAAGCGGGGACAACGCACGCTGCTGACGGTGACACTGGGGTAGCGGAAGAAGAAGAACTGGTTCAGGCCGGGGATGATGATGGCCCAGATGAGACCAAGCGTCCATGCCCGGACGGTGGAGACGGGGACGGTGGGGTCGTCAGTGTTGGCGACGGCGGACCGCACCTCGGGGTAGGGGGAGTCGTCCTCAAGGACACCGGCGATGGCGGCATCCTTGTCCAAGTTCGGGTCGTCGAACTCGGGGAGCGCAGCGGCCTCAAGGGCGGCGGCCTCGTCGGAGGTCACGCCCTTCTCAGCGTCGTGCACGTCCGCAGGGGACGCAAACTTCTCGTCTTCGTGGCTGGACATGCTTTGCGATAGTCGACGTCGGGAGGGCGGACGGACGGACGCGAGAAGCGGAAGCAGAGCAAGGGGGGTCCTTGGGGCTTGAGTTCCAGGCCTCGCGAGTGGCTGCTTCTTGTATGTCTCGTGGACATGTGGAGAGGCCAGATCTGACAGCCCGCACCGAGGGATCACAAGAACCACACTGGAAGGTCCATATGCAACCTCCCAGGAACCGAGCGCCGGGGTTTGATTCGTAGATAACGGTTAACACCCCCAATTCGAATGTCCATCGTTGATCCGTGACTCTGTCGCGCGTTGAACCGGCTCGATGACCGTCGATGCGCCTCTGGTGCCCGACAAAATCCCCGCCGATGCGCGAGCGCGAATTTTTGCAGGCTCAATCAGAGGCAAAAGAAGCAGCTGTCCTTCTAAATCGGGCGATATCGGACAAGCTCTGTTTCCCACGGGTCGGCTGCTGTGAGATAAGTACCGGCTCCATCCTCTATGAGCGGGCGCTCCACCGCTCATCGCTGACTCCTACAGTCATGAATGAGGCCATCCCGAGCTGAGGAGACACCGAAAACGGGACCCTAAAGTGAGTCGTGCGACCACATGCCATGGGAGATAAGGGGGCTCGCGCCAGTCAACTAATGACACATGTTTCGATCCGCTTCACGGCCGTTTTCTGCCAAAAGCCAAGGATCTATTTTCGAAGTGGCGAGTTCATGGGATTTTCTATTGGGCAGCACATGGCGGAAACAGGGCCCGTTGCCTACCTATCTCGCGCCGCATGTGCCGGTGGATATTCTCCTGGCCCCCGCCTGTCGTCGCGCGCCGCTGTAGCGCAGATACTGCTCTTAGCGGTGGCAGACGACAGTGATGGGATCCGATGCGCGTGGGACCCAAGTGTCGGTGGCATTCCTCGAGCAGTGGCTGCCTTCTCAGCAGATCTTCTCCTGCTTCCCCAATTCGGGGTTTCTGGGAACACGACGAGTCAGGCATCGAGCACCAGGTGAGCCCGGTATCAGGCCAGACCAGACCGCTATTCTCCCGAAGGCTGGGACACGTCAGCGGCGGCTAGTGTGAGACGAGAGATGCCCATCCTGTCCATTTGTGTCGTCCCTTATCATTCAGATTGGGATATGTTTATGTATGTCCCGCTGCACATGCGATACGGCCATCCAGACATGACGAGCCCGGTTTCGACCTGCGCACAATTCAGTTGGTGCACACGAAGCTCCACGGATCTCTGCTATGCATGGGATAACAGTCTGGACCGCGACGGCAAACGAGTCAAGCTATTGAACATTGACGGGATGATGTGAACGTCCTTTTTAGGTCTCTTCCGCAGCTAGTACGCACTCCCAAGCAATCACGTCTGTATGCAAGATCCTTGTGCATGCACCGCCCGTGCCTTGGTCCCCTCGAGGAAGCGCTTGAGAAGCAGCGAAATCAGACTTGGGCCATGATCACCAGCCGTGCTTCTTCTTTCATTGTTCTGTGTTGGCATTTTGGCATCAGCATCTCTCCAAACGCCGCCCTCTGTCTGATTGAACCTGAGACTATCACCGTCCAAGTCTAGCTTGCAAGCTGGACCCCGCGCATCACCGGGACCTTCCCAGCACGTGACTGAACGCGTCGCGTCCTACCGGCAAGCACGAACAAAGCGCGCTGAATGGTCGCGCGTATGACGCACATCTGGTGGCCGTGAGTGTGATGAAGCAGTACATGCGTGCTCGAAGCTTGTGCACCAATGCTGCGGACACAGATATCAACATGTGACGCGCCCCGTGACCAGCCCGAGCCTTTTTTGAGTTGCGTTTGCCCACCGACCCTCGCCGATTCACTTTCTGCGGATCTCTGACTTCTATTTCCCAAGCCGTGGTCTTGGTTTATTAGATGGAACTCTCTCCCGGAGTCCTTACCTCACCGTCGATCCGTATCGAGCCGATTACAGGATCAGGTCGCAACCCGCGCAACTGAAGAGCGGACTGGGGCTCCCGATTCCACACTGTGGGCTAGTTGTCAGCTTGATAACAGCAGCGCAGCGGCCCATCAGCTACATAGTGCGCTTGATAATAATGCCTGACACTAGTGCGACATTCATGCTAATGGATCAGATCGCAACCACGGCCCAGGGAGTTTTGACTCCAATACTTACTTGCAATTGACCGCGAATACGTAGACTGGCCGAGGGTTTCACGACTGACGGCAGCCTGGGCGAGGCACGGCGATTCGCTCCTCGCGATTGAATGCTGGCTCAGCTATCCCCGTTGCCCTATAAATGAAGACACGCGGAGGCCAGCACGGTGTGCATCCAGCCAGGCTCAACACGTGCCAGTAAGTCTATGAACCTCTGCCCTCCCCTAATTGCAACCGTATATCTTAACTCAGACCCGCAATTGAGCCTCACTAGAGTCCTCCCATGCTTCTTCTGCCCGTGTCCTGCATCGCATCTCTCCCGCCGGAGATCCTCGCGCTGGTGTTCGAAACCGCGGTCGGAGATCACGCAAGATGCAGCCTTCCAGTCGGGCTATCTGCCGTCTGCTGGCGCTGGAGAATCGTCGCGCTTTCTACCCCGAGGATCTGGAACACGATCTTCATATCCCGACCCTTTCACATCGTCCGCGCGATGCATTTCCTCCCGCGATCTCAATCCCTCCCGTTCCATCTGCACCTTGATACGCGCTCTTGGGGCGCGAAAATCGAGATATCTGATACATTGCGTTTCCTCGAAGAAGATATGCATCGCTGCAATTCGATGACTCTGCATCTCACGGACGGACAACTCCAAAAATGGAATAGCACTCCATTCGGCTTGTCCCGCTTGCAGAATGCGGACCTCCGAATTCATTCGTATGCGCCGGACGAGCTCTGGGGACCCCCGCATTCCTTGGATCTGTTTTTAGAATCTCTCCCGCGTGTCAGCTATCTCCGGCTCTCGACGAGCTTGCCCGTCGCCGCAGCCTCCTGTCTGCTGCATCTGAGAACCCTGGATGTCAATTGCGCATGGGCGCGCACATCGCCTGGTGGATCTGCACCCTCGCTCTTCCGCCAGCTCGAGCAGTACGCGCCGGGCATCGAGGAGCTGATTCTTCGTGGCTACTCTGGGTATAATGATTTCCCGTTGACGGCCCTGGATGTCCGCCGCCGCAGTACACTGCCCTGTCTCAAGTCTCTCGTCCTAAATTTCCGCGACGCCTTCCTGCTGGACGGGGTCATCATCCTCGCACAGACTCTCCTCGCGCCCACGCTGCGCCAGCTGCTTATTCGGCTTCCCTCGGCCGACGACGACATGTACCCGAGATCTGGGTCCCTCCTCTGGCGTGCGCTGCTTGTGGAGTTTGCCGCCGCTAGTGTCGCCCATTTTCTCGAGGATCAGGAGGGCCTCGGGACCAGCTCGTTTCCCGGGCTACGGGGATTTTTCATAGCCGGAGACATGGGTGTGCAGGTTGATTTGTGCATCGGCCGACGGGCGCCAGACGTCCAGCCGCTGCTCGAAGACGGTCATGCGAAAATGGACTGGTTCCTGGATTCTGAACGACTGGACGCGGATGTCAGCGGGGACATCAAGGACGAGGTGTTCGACACCCGTCTGCGACATCGATGCTCCGATTTCTGTCTTATTCCAGGGCACAATTCGAGTCCGTGGGCGTAATCACCCCATAACACTCACCACATTACAATAGATGCCATTAGATACTAGATTGGATGGGACGGCGTGCCTCAAGATCTGGTGTGAGAAAAGAAACTGGAGCTCTCGACAAGCGCCAAGTCGCACAAAATGCTAAAACCGTCGACTTTCCGTTCCTGGCGTGAATATGAAGACACCATCCGTCCTCTCGCCCGCCGAAACGGGTGCTGTCGCGCCAGAATTTACGTCGATGACTGGAATTGGTTTTCCCGGCTTTGGCAGCTCGGTGTCAGAGCGTCAGTGCTCGACTGTTCCCTTCACTGAGCCAGCCGAGCAGATGCTACTAGAAAATGTCACTTACTTCCTGTAAACGACATTCGCACTCAGAATCATGCGAGTAGAAGGGGCATCTGTCTTGGCCTGCCAGCAGATTTTCTATACCAAGGTTGAGTGAATCCAGTTGATCCCTGAGAGAAACGTGCCGTGAGTTCGATGCTTTGTGACTCATTCGGGGTTTTCCCTTGAATCTAGACTCTTCTCTAACCTCATTTGCTGCTTAACAGGCGTTTTTAGGCATTGGAAGTTAGAGGTTGAAACATCGTGGGAACCGGCACGTGTGCGGCGTGATCAGTCAACGATGGATACCTGCTCCCTGTTTCCGTGTGAAGCCACTCAAGAGCGTTGAGGATCCGTGTGCGGCTCACACTCTCGAGGAAAGCTTCAACCTTAATCCGCTCGCACTCTCTCTGTGCCTGGCAACCTCAGGCGTAGAGTGTCCCCAGTCGACAGGGTTGTCTGCCAGTGCGGGGCCTGGACGCCAGCCCTCTCGTGCTCTGAAAGCATCACTCAGAACGCGTCGAGTAGTCTCAATGATCCGATTGGGCTTGCACCCGAGCTGCTCGTCGTCGCTCGTGCTACCTTCGCGCTACTGAAAAGTTAGCCTCTCGGAGCGTTGCCCCATTGACCATGGACCGCTTCTGAGTCCGGCCGACTCCATGGTGCACGGCTGTCCGATACGCTCCGCGGTCCATCTCCATGGCATCCTTGGATCACCAGCCGGATCTACTCTCGAGTGCTAGCGATCAGAGGAGGGAGAAACACTTGGAGGAGGGCCCAGCAGTGCGCCAGAACAACCGGCCTTCAAATTCATGCGTTGGCACTCCTTCTCGCGCTTCACTGGGACGCCGTGCACGAGTTCTAGGGAAGAGCATGGCGTCCCAGGAGTGACGAAGCGCTCCTACGAAGCGGTCTCCTTCGAAACGGCGCGTCTTTTTGCTCGCGAGACGCTAAACAACCGTGACGGACGCAGTTCTGGAAAATCCAGGGCCTGCTGCTATTCGCGTCGCGCTCGCTGTGACACGATGAGTCAAACAGGCTTCGATCTTCTCGCATCAGCCCATGGGCTTCGCTCCGTTTCATTCCCCGCATCATTTGGCCATTCCACGGACTTGAGGCGAAGGCTTCCAGACGCGTACGCCTCACTCCCTGCCTCCCTGGTCGGGCCTGAGCGCTATTTTGGCTTTGACCAAATCGTGTATCTCGTTCTTCATTGCACACCATCTCCCATCCGACACGCGGTGCCGCAGTAAATTCGGTTCGACTTCTCATTTGGGCGCGGAAATGGAAGATGGCTCGATCAAGCGGCGGCTGTTTTCCGCCACTTACGGTATGTACTTCTGGTATTTAAGAATACCAGACGCGACCTGTTTTCTGTGTGTGTTCTTTTGCTTGCCGCCCCAGCTCTCTCTCATTCGACATCCCACCAGCAATGCCGTTTCCGTCGTTCCTCCATCACGACAAGCAGCCCGCTCGAGGAGCGTCTCTTCTCCGACGGTTCAATGGATTGTACAAACCGCCTCCGACATTGGGGTCTCTGCTGGCTCCCAAGACGTCGAAGAAGATGGGAAAGCAGTCCTCCACGCTGTTTGAGCTTGCGCAACCAGTGTGCATATCACTTGCCCCCCGAAGTGAGCCGATTCCATGCGTTCTCTTCACCGACCAACACACACCACTAGCCTCACAAGACTCGTCGATCTATGAATCCTCATCGAGCAGCTCGCATTCCGATGCGAGTTCATCTCGCCAAACACTGGAATTGGCCCGACCCGTTTCGGAAACTTCTGCCCCTCCAGAGGCATGTGCATCGCCGCAGCGCGCGCAGATGAGGCCCCTGCGTCCGGCGCTCAAACAGGGAAGTGGCAGATTCAAGTCTTCTTCGCAACGCGCCAGTACGCAAGGCACGTCGATCCCCTTCCTCTTTCGTCCCAGTTGAGCTGACCTGTTCCGTGCAGACCTGCACGTGTCGTTCCTGCTCCCCTCTCGGCCTGACCAAGACGACGAGCCTTCCGCACTATCGTTTCACACCCTTTTCGCATACACGCATCTAGATCATGCCCCCCTCTCCTACGACATCGCCTTCCCTCCCTCCAAGCAGACGATCCTGCGCCGAGGCGCACGGGACCCGATCCCCATCGAAGTGCTAGACGAGCCCGCGACGGAGCCACCCATGTACACCGAGCTGGTGCTGCACTGCGCGCACTTCCCGTGGGACATCGTCGTCCACCCGCACACCGCCATCGAGGCGCCCGCGTCGCGCCGGTGCGGGCCGCGCATGCCCCCTCGGCGGCGCAAGACCCCCATCACGAACCTCGACGTCGTGTGTGCCGTGCACGACGCGCTGTCGGGGCGCGCCTCGGGCGACGAGTGGGGCCGGCTCTCGACCAAGGTGCAGCGGCGCATATCCCGCTCGTACGAGGCGCGGTGCGTGCAGACCGGCGGCGGATGGGACGCCGGGGTGCGCAAGATCGACTGGCTCGAGGGCAGGACGCGGCTGGTGGGCATCGAGATGGTGCCGGTGAAAAACTCGGGGCAGCCGCGGGCGATGCTTGTGTTCAAGACCCCTGCTGCATGAATTGAATTGGACTGGCGAGGCCCGGAGTCTCGTTCAGGCCGTGAAAGCTAAACACCCTCTTGTACATATATCCGAACTCTTTCGCAGTCGACGCCTTTACATGTTACATTGTTGTACATACGCCCATTGACTATCCTCAACTGTAGAACACCCACTCGCACTGTATATACTGTAGATGACCATGCTTTGCCCTCGAATGAAATTGTTGTATTCTACCCAGTCACGCTATCCCCAAACGTTAAGCCAAACTCTGATTCAGTTGTGTGACTACGAGCGAGACACACCACTCCCGTGAAGAGCGGAGGCGACTCAGACATGTCGTGACTGCGAGGCTCGCGCACGGATGCTTCGCTGCCCACTCCTTGCAACGCGCAGATGCGAGCCCCAACTCGCGTCCCACACGTCGATTGGCGTGACAGAAACGATCATCGTCCCTGCTGCACGGAGGAACATGTCAGCATTTATGCTTTTGCGCTCGCACCCAGACCGCAAAGGTGCCTGGCGAAGCCCACGAGCGAACAAGTCTCACACAAGCTCTAGCGTTCCGAATCCGAGTCCGCTGGGAGAGTAGCGTGGGTGGGTCCATGGCGGCTCCGAAAGCCAGATTGATCACCGGAGTCGGGTTTCGCAGCTGTTCGCTGCGTCGGCGTGCCGTATACTTCGGGTCTGGGAGGTGGGGCCCCGGGGAGTGTGGGAGTCTATGAGTTTCTGTAGGGACTGGGCCCGTTGGTAATAGAGCTGTAATACAAGTCGGACACTTACTCCACCGTGCTTTGACGTGCCTATTAACCTTGTGGCCTTGGTTCGTAGTTCTTGGAGTTTTCCGTTGACTCAACGCACTCCAATCCATCAAGTAGCTTTCGGCACAAGACGCGCGTCATCAGTTATGATGCATGTATGCATGTCGTCACGTGTCCGTGTTTGATGCAACTTATTTCTTCGATCCCACCTCATCTTATCGGATTCTGCAGTCCCACGGGCTGGTCCCTTATCCCGTTTCATGTAAGACACTGCTTCTCACAAGGCTCTAGCTCTCGATCCCCGCGGACTCTATCGACTGCCACCCACGCGGCACGGACTGCAGATAGCGATATAGCGCACACGCCACGCATCGTGGCAATCCGAGTGCCTGCCCTGCCCCCTACCAGCTCACAAACTCCGGATAATGTATTGGATCTACAATCAGTTGCACAGCAGAAGCTGCGTGCGCGGGAGTTATTTCCGCTGCGTCATAATCGGGTAATTTGATCATTCCCGCTTTATTCGAAGACACCGCACGAGCGGATCGAGGGAGAAGGGGGAAGGACAGAAGCGGCGCAGGGCGCGGGACTGGTGCGGATTGATCTCGAATTCACACACCATGCACTGTCGAGATCTGCTAGACAATGAACAGATGTTTCTGTGCTTGGAGACATAGGATGGAAGGGGGGAAACTAGTTCGACTTTACAATGTCAGACTCAAGTCTATCGGCGTACTTATCATATGTGCCGTCGTTCGATCACCGTCTCTCCAGTCAACGCCGCTCGAGCATAGACGCCTAGTCGATTCCGTTGCGCAGCTAGGCTACTGATCGCTTGCATCTCCGAGTTCTGGTCGATGCACTTGAGTAATCATCTCATCGATGTCTCGCACACTACTCACCACACGCCCATTGACAACATTAAGCCACATCTGGTCTGATTCCGCCAACAGTCGGCGTTCCTCTGGGTCACCCGCGAAGGTATCCTGGAGCCTCTTGAGCTTGACGGCCATGTTGTCCGGGAGACTCCAGTGCAGCCGGACATTGCCCCGCTGGATGTTCTTGAGCTTGAGGAAGAAGTGCCGCGAATTGTGGAAGCTCAGACACGACCCTCGCTCGATCAACCAGCCCTCCTGATGCTTGAGGAGAACCTGCCGCAGGAGACGTCAATGCTGTGAGACAGGGCGGGAATCAGGCTAGAAGTGGCCTACCTGGATCAGTGGATGCTCCTCCGTCCAGTCCTCAGCATTCTCGTCCGGCTGAATCGCAAATCCACCCGCAAGCAACCAGATGCAAGTGTTGCCCTTGCCAAACAACACACCCGTCAGCGCGTTGTCCAGCTGCGACGCCCCGATCTCCGCCCTCGCCGCGGACAGCCGGTCCACATAGATCTGCGGCAGCACAGCGCTCCACTGCCCGCTGGCCTTGCCCTTGACGAAGAAGCGGCCGGCGTCGCCGCTGGACGGGAACGTGACGAAGTCGGCGGCGAACTTGCTGTTCGTCCCCGCGAGGTGGGCGCGGACCGTCGGATCGATCGTCGAGCTGAAGTGGTCTGCGCAGCGGGTCATCTCCCCGAGAGCACTCGAGTACTACTACGAAGGCGGCGTACATTTGGCGGTCGCGACGTTGTGCGTGACCCACGTATCCGGCGCACTGCCCATGCTAGCGAGATCTCAGCACCATCACGAATGAGCGGAGGGGGCGCAGGCCCGCACCTGATCCACAGCGTCATGCTGATGTTCATCTCATTCTGGACGTGACGGAGCAGCTGGTCGGGGATGTTCTCCGAGACGAATCGGCGTCCGTGCGCGATGAGATACGAGTCCGGGGAGGCTCCGAACACGATGTGGGTGCTGGGGTTTCCGGCCATGGATCAGAGGGAGAGCGAGTCGATTCGGCATGAGTCAAGTTTTTGAAGAGGTCAGGAACGGGGGTGAAGTGCGATTTGAGCTGGACAGGCGTGAAGCAGTTGTCAAGCCACATAGGCTAGCCAAGAGAGGATTGCAACCATCTAGAGGTTAGATGATCAGACGACAACATACAACTAAGCACTAGTCCATTTGAGGATCTTGAGGAGATTGGTAATCAGAGCTCAGCGGTACTCATAGGGGAAGCCTTTCACGTGATCACGGACCGGGAGGTCAATCATAATGATAATGGATAATGGTATGGTGTATCTAAATCGTGAATGAAGCAAGGTGAAGAGGCAAGTCGGGTTCCAACAGGCAGAGATCATCTCCGTAGAGCAGACGCATACGACAACCGGGGAGTGGCAATGGGTTTATCTGGGGGGTGAGCGTTTCCTTCATACAGCTCTTCCCATTCGTCAGCCGTGTACTCTCCTTCTGGGATCTCCCAAAGCTCGCTTTGGACCTCCCATCCTTCGCTGTGGGCATCCCACTCCTCCCAGAGCTCGCTCTCAGCATATACTGATACAGCATCATCCTCCACGACATTCACCGCACGATGCTTCTTGCCACCTGGGGGGACGGGTTGTCAGAATTTCGACACCGGAGCATTGAAGGACGGAGATTCACCCCGTGGTTTCGCGGGTCGCGCAATGTCGAGCAGCGACACGACCATAGGCTGGGGCAGCGAGCCCTCCGCCCGTTTCCCGTCTGCGACACCGGCCGCCCATTCGGAAGCGCCGTCGTCTTCCAAGTCCGACGACACCTCCTCGCCGTCCACCTGGGGCGGGGAGACGAACGAGTCGCCGTTCCAGCGCATGCCGTCCATGCGCCCCGGGTTGCGGCGCCCGGCATCGGGGTACTCGACCTTCTTGCCGTCTTCGGCGGCGCGCGCCTTCTGTGCGAGGATGGCGGCGCGGAAGGACTGGCCTTGTGATTTGGCTTGGGCGCGGAATGCCTGCCGGATAGGAGTCAGCCCGCGTGCAGGGACTCGTAGCCGATGTGAGAGAGCGCACCTTGCGTACTACTCGCGGAGAGTTTTCAGAAAGAGCTGAGCGCGTCATTTGGGAGTCACGGAAAGCGTTGTAGTTGTGGTGTGGGTGTGTGAGGGAAGAGGCAGAGACATAGCCTTATATAACGAGTGGCGATTGCGGGTCCGTGCGGTACATGGCCAGATTCGAGTCATGTTAACGTTCTTGTTAGTGGATGAGATAATGCCAAGTGTCAAGCTGAGTCAAAGTCAATGGGGGAACGTCGCGACTTGTTGAGTGGCTGTGCTGTTTCGGAAGCGGGTATCACGGAGAGTCACATCACGCATGAGACAAAGACCCTGACGGACACGACATTATCCCAGTGCTACTAGACAGAGAATCGACGAATGTTCATTTTGGGGATATTTCTATCACCCATGGATACGCTCATATGAACTATCATCTGCAATCAAGGCAATAAGAGTCGCGTCGCCTCATAGTGCAAATGGTAGATTGACATGCAAGACGCAGTGAGGTTGGACCCTCAGCACGAACGTCAGCTCTCGCGCTATTCACGGTGCTCGCACATGCGGCCATGGACGTAGCACCAACTGCATAAAGCATGAGCACTGGCACGCAGGCTCCGAACGCGGGGGAATCGCTCTCACTGGCACGACGTGACATGGGGCACAGAAGATGGTTTGCAGTGGAGCCGGTGCTTGCGACAGTCCGCGCACGCGAGCGCCGAACGGAGAATCGTGTTTGGCCGGTCCCTCCGCGACAGAAGCTGAAGGGATCCTGCGTGCGGGGCTGATGGGGAGCCCAGGGTCGAGGATCGTCCTTCTCTACCTCCTCCTCCTCCTACCCCGCTATTGCGCGGATCACGATACTCCTGAGCTTGGAGTTGGTGACCAGATTCGGCTTGAGGATTCAGAGGCGATATTGGGTACCGACCAGCTGGTGATCTACCACCAGCCCCTCCGTCAGGCAGCACGGTGTTCAGAAGACGAGAATCAAGCTGGTAGCTGTCGACGGACGGGCTAGGCGGAGATCTCTTGTGCAACGGGGCCGGATCATAGCGAGACGGTCGGCGTTGAGGGGGGACAGATTCTCGAGGGTCGGATCCAGCTCCGAGTAGCGAACACCGCGTAACAGGCGGATTGCTGTCCCACTGATCGAGGATTGCAGTCAGAACCCCTGCGTTGTCAATTGAACAACGCACGAAGAAAGCCGGATTCGGAGGGAGGTAGTCGCTACTTGAAGAGTAGGGTCGTGCTCGGAAATGTCCGACTTGGGATGTATCGCTAACGCTGCCTAGTACCGCCTCGTCCGAAGGTCCGCCGAAAACGAGAGCAAGTTCGGGGGCACGGATTTGGCATGGCTTGGAGGGGTTCATAGCAGCCTTTTCCGCCAGGTGCAGGGAGGGCTCAGGGAACGGAGAATGGATGTGGGTCATGATGATAGCTGGCGGCCCTTTTGAAGGACTGAGCGAGGAAGACATCTCAATGGGTTCTTCGTGTGTGCATGCATCCCGGGAACAATGAGGGCCGCCAATCCAGGTCTTCGCTGATCGTGTGCTCAGACGATCGTAGCAAAAGAAGGCTTGACAATTCGACGCTTCAAGGACCAGCGGTGGGCCAATGAGCAGAGGTTTCCAAGGATCGAAGAAGCGACATTTGATACAAGGATGATCAGCCATGTCTGAGAGGCGCTCATGCTCATCAGGGAGGCGACATCCTCGGGAGCAACTCGCTGGTCCACTCCACGAGAAGGCCACCTGGCCAGATTCCTATCCCATTGATCAAGCGCAAAGATACCGGTGTAAATCCGTGAAGGGCCCAGAGAGGAACCGATGGGCGCAGGCGCGGTAGGTGCTGGATAGCGCATACATACTGTAGCGGCTTTTCGAGTGATTGTTTTTCTCTACGTCGAGGAAGACCTATGCATCCCAGAGCAGTGGTGTCTTCCCAGCTTTCCTTGCGGTTTTCGGAGTCGATCGTGTGGGCACGCAAGGTTCGGATAAGAGCACGACATTAGACGGAACTGGACGAAAACGATCCCACCCCACAACGTATCCACTGTCAGTGCTCCGGCAATGGGGAAGAGAGGACCACAACAATCATTGATCCCTGACAAACTGTATGTGGTTCGGGAGCAATGTAGGATGCGGCAACGAAAGAAGCCTGGAACAGCGACTTTCAGACTCAGACTCGGATGGGAAAGGGGGCTGCAAAGGCAAGGATGGGCACGTGTCCCATCATCATTCTTGTGATCAACTCGAGTTTACTTGAGAGCATGGGTTTCCCTTTACTGTGACATGGTATCGGAGCAACAGACTAATGAGCGCATCCTCATGTTTTTAACGTTAACGAGTACTCATCGTCAAGCAATATTTAGTAGTAGTGATAACTTAAAACCTACAGCAAGAGTCTACCCCGCATGCATTCTGTTGGGGCTGAAGATCGGTAGCGGATGCGCCTGAAGTTTGTCAGGAAAAGAAGCTCAATGGATGCAGTAGTCGCACCTCCGTATTGAAGACGAATTCTACATTAAGCAGTATCAGCCAGCTAAGCGAATGCCGCGAGCGAAAGCACACACCGTCCAGCGGTATCACACTGTCATCCGAAAATAGGAGATACAGATACTTCAAGGTTTCGCTCTTTCTTGAGGGTCAGCATCTAGAATAAGAGTGACGGACGGTCACGCACAAGGAAGAACGTCTCTTGCTTATCCTCCCATTCCACAGGAACAGCCTCGACGTTCAGCACACCCGCATAGCCACCGTCTGGAATGCGGCAGTGTTTCTCGATGGCCTGGAAGATCTCCCAGCCGTAGTCGCGGAATTTGGGGTGCCCGGTCAGTCTCCAGGCAATGAAGAGAGATTCGACTGTCTCAGGGCTTGGAGAAGGGTGAGCTGGTTGTTGGACGATGAGGAGAGTCGCGTACCGAAGGATGTATCTTGCATCATACACCGGCGGCTCCCCAACAGGTCTAGTAGGGATTGAATGCACGTGAAGAACCCGGGCAGAAAACGCACTTGGCCCCTTTGATAAACCAGTCCCCTTTCTCGATGGTCTCTCGCACATGCACGATCTCAGGTGCTAGACCCCTGCTCATGGTGAGCTGACCAGCAGTCGCGCCGGCGAGAACACTTACGAGGGAGTCCGATACGTGTCCACACAACTCTCAACCAGGTCCATGCCCGCTGACCAGTCACGCTTCCCGAAAGGAGTCAGCTCTTGAGCCATGGGTGGTATCGAGACCGTGAGTTGAGGCGCGTGGGCATTCACTGCGCCGAGTAGCAGCGAACCACCCAGGAAGCACACGAGATGATCCTGTTTGCGGATGCGCACATAAGTTCTGGGTCGAGCCTCAGCTAGGATGCGGAAGAGTGGGATGAGACAACGAACGACTTAGTATCGTGCTGATTACGGCGCGGATGGATTTCTGCCGCGAACAGCAGTTTCTTGTCGTTACTCCGGAAGAAGAGGTTGCGATGGATGGCGTCCATGGCCGCGGCGTACATCTAGAGGAGCATAAGAGTCTCATGAGCAACAAAAAAGCGGATCATACCTCGCGATATACCTCTTCGATGCGGTCCTACGATCGGAATCAGCCAGGCGCCATCCGGAACCCAGGAAACGTACAGTCTGGATATACTGCTTACTGACCAACCCTTGAGTATTTCATTCGGTGAGAGCACCAATGAAGAAACGCACAGCAAGTATTCGTAGTAGGAGTCTCCTCGAGATCCAAGGCGGATCTCCGCATTCATGAACTTCCCAGCAGGCATGCTGCGGATTCCTCAGCCTCGCGTGTGGACAAGAGAACCCGCAGCGCACCTCATGAAGATCGGCACCAAGGCGTCGCCCACCCTAGCTGCTCGGATCACGTCCATGACCTTCTCCACCCTGTCCCAAAACTCGCCGCGATCTGTGAGGTGAGCCAGGTACCGGAACTCGAGCTGCAGCGAGGCGGCTTCAGCGGTGCTCACGAGCATCCCGAGACCTGGCTCTGGTTTGCCCTTGCGCTCAGCGAGATTGACGAAGGAGTACGGCAGCCCGGACGGGCTGTTGAATACAGGGAGCATGCGCTCGCCGAGATCGGTCGCACGAGCGAGGAACAGCTTCTTGTCGTCCTCTGAAGGAGCAAGAGCGTATGCTGAGAGCAGGCCGCCGAGAACACGGATGGTCGTCTACAGAGAGACGCGTTTTGAGTCATACTGCACACAGTCCGAAAGAAGAAAACCCAGACCTCGAACGTGCTGACCTCCCCATTCTTGTCGAAGTCGAGTTTCTCCGCGACCCATCGGCGGGCCTGTCGATACTCGGTATCTAGCCCCATCACAAGCATCGTGTCGATCGCATCGATCACGGTGTACCCGATACCTCCAGCAGACGTCAAGTTCGAGCCACGCCGGCTGAGTGGGTGGTATTCGTCAGAGCCGAAGGCGTCCCGCGAATAAGCCCGCCACGCGTGCTGTGCACCTGTCAACACTCGGGCGCTTCAAAGAACTATGCAGTAGGAGTGCATGCACCTTGAACGCGCGCACCACCGCATCCCGCTTCTCGGTGTCCGCAGAGAAGTTGACCTCCCACGGCTCTTCCACGCCTGGCACTGCCTGCCATACGGCGTTGGCTTTGGGCTTGAAGAACTCGCCTGGGTTCTGCCGGCCGAGAAACGCAGCGTTCAGTCATCGAGGGGGAGAGAGCGATCCAGTCAGAGGGACGCACGGAATTGTACAAAGTCTTCCCCGCGACGACAGCCAAGCTGATCATGACAATCACACCGCCGACGAGCCCAATGAAAGCCAAGAGCCCACCCTCCTCGTTCTTCCCCTTCTCCTTGCCCTTCTCCCTTTCTTTTGTCGCGCCCTCGGCCGGCTGAATGCAACGCTGCTTAGTTCTCGAGGAAGGACCGCCGGGGCGGAAGAACAGAGACATACGGGTGAGGGCTGTTCGGCGGGCCTGCGCTGTCGCAGCGTGGAATCGGCCATGGTGCGAATCCGTGCGATGATGGAGGCGAAAAAAGGGACGCCGACTTCGGTATCCCGGGGTGGGGCGACCTTCACGCGACCGTGCGCGATCCAGGCACTGATGTGACGCTCTGTGACGCGCCGCCGTGCGTGACAGTTGAAATTGAGTAGCGAAGATAAGAATGCGTTTTTCCTCCTCTTTCATGAAGGAGGGCGTTGTTCTGGAATGGATAATTTGGTCGCAGTGAGATGAAAACACGACTCAGATTAGATTCCGGTTGATTTCGTATTTCCAATTGACGTGTAAACTGAGGCTGAACGCGCCGCAAGTAGAGAGAAGGTAAGATAGGAAAAAACTTTGCCCCACTGTATTGGGATGATCTGGACTCGAACACCCAATTCCAAAGGGGATTAGGCTTCAGCGATCTAATGGGCAGAGAGAACCGGCCTGAGACTCCACTGGAAGACCGCCCAGTCGTCAGACCATCCAATTGGTATCCGACATACAGTCATTTTGTTTGAGAACCGGGTATTCTTTGACAGAGTTTTCTGGCTGTTTTCAGAGTCTCAAAATGTGGGCAAAATCCAGCATGGGGGGATGAGAAGGATGAAATCCCCCCACAAGACAACGTTCATATCAAATCATAGTCCAAGGTACATGGTAGAAGTAGAAAGAAAGATAGAAGGCTATGTACAGGTCAAGTACGTATGGAACTCTCGGATGCCTCTACTTGTGGCACTCGGAGCGGTAGCGGCCATATCCGTGCGAGTTGATCGAACCGGTGAACTCCATGTACGAGGTGCGCTTGTCCCGAGATTCCCGGGAGAGAGGCAGGTGCCCTGCAGAAAAAATAGATCGCTAAGATGAGCTGATTTCAAGGACGGAGTCACGGACAGTAGGAGTGGTCCCGGACACGAGAGTCAAAGCCGAAGCGGATGTAGCCATCCGCCACGAAGCCTACACGACCGCGGGACTGCTGTTCGCAAGTGGTAGTTTCAACCTTGAGTGCTCGTCAGTGTCACTGCAGACGTGAAAAGTCTCGACTGACGATCATGCTGCAGTAGTCTCCGAACTCCGAACGGACATCGACAGAGCGGGTGCTCTCCTTGCTGATGGTCTTCTCAAAGCTGCAAGAAGTTAGGCTGAGATCAAGTGTAGGAGGAGACCACAGTCACTTCTTCCCGAGCTCGTTGCTGAACGAGATAGAGTCCCGGTAGGGCGTGGTGGCTTCGCCGATGTTGGGGATATCGAAGTCGATGCTCGGGACGGTGTAACGCGACCCGATGCTCGCGGCTCCTGCATGACGGTGTCAAGAGGAACTATCATGGTCAAAACATCTTGTTTCTCAACTGGTGATAGACTCTCTGATCGTCGTCCCCGATCCAGACAGGGCCTCCAGACGGAGGATACCGCTCCGGCCGACACGGTCCCCGTTAAAGGTCCGCTCGCCGGTGTTGCATTGGGCTTGTCCCGTGCGTTCGATGGAGACGTGGTCGTCGGCGACACAGGCCCTGGCTCGGTCCGCACCGTCCTGCAGGCATATTTCAGACTGCAACTTCTGTGAACGTAGGGAGCAAGGCATACCCAGTTTGTCCAGACATTGTATCGGCCTCGAGAGGCAAGACTTCCTTTGACATACCCATCGAGGTCGGACCAAGCAGGAACTATAAAAAAGAGAAAAGTCCATGAGCAAAACAAAGCCGAACCGCAACAACTGCCTACGCACGGCTTTGGAGCTCGCCGACAGAGAGCTCGGTGCAATGACGACCACGCGTCACCTGTCTGGCGGCCAGCTGGGTCGAGTTACCGCTCGGGTCGATCAGCGCATGGAAGTCCTCGTTCTTGAGCCGGCCGAGTGCCTTGAAGTCCTTGTCGTACGCGACGGTCCAGTCCGTGTCGTTGTCCGATCCGAAGGCAGTGGCTTCAGCGGGAAGCGTAGTGACGATGTCGACACTGCTGAGGTCCCGGGCAGAGCCAGGCCTGCTGATGGACGCAGCGCTGGAGACAAGAGCAAGAGCAGAGAGCACAGCAGCGAGGAGGTTGAGATGAACCATTGTCGAAAGTCTGATGAGAACCAAGTATCGATGGGGAGAGGAGACCTTCGATGAGTACTCTGGGTCGTCCGGGTCGTCTTTTATACAACGCGGAGCGGCGGCACACGGAGTCGGGTGACAATTTTCATCCGAGCCGACGGAAGCTGTGAGCGTGAAGGACAGAGGCCTTTTCGACATGCCCAGACCTCCCTGATTTCCTCTTTCATGGTGAGCGTCAACCTCCAAAGGCATTTTGAGAGTCTTTTTCCATGCGTCGACCTCCTGTCAGTCACATGAGGAGAACCCTGAACACTGCAAGAAATCCGCAAACAAGACGAATAACCTTGTCTAACCAAAGGGTTCAAAGAGAAATCCTGTTCCATTCCTTTATCCCCCGACGTATCGGGGCGGCTCGCCGTTCAGGGAGGTTGGTTACTGCAATTTGTTGAAAGAGAAGTTGGTTCTGACACAAAACCGTGCGCAGTCGCGGAGTAGAAGCAGATAATTATGCAAAACAGGCCGTCCAGGAATATAAGAAACAGGATGGCTGCGCTGACGTCGGATGCGTTCCGCCATGAGCGGGGGGATCTGAGCGGGGGAATGAGATGTGGCAGCTGCTCGATATTGATGGAGTTTATTCCCACTGACACTACACAGCCATCAAGGTGGCGGTGTCGCTTTCCAAATGTGACTAAGCTCGCACCCCATAACGTGACGCAACCTCGGTTGAAGCATCGGCCAAACTCGTCGCAGAAATTTTCTCTTCATGTTGGAAAATATCGGAAATATAACCCACGAACTATGTATCGTTCACGAAGAGGAAAGAATTTCGTAGAGCAAGGAGGTCAAGGAATCGGCTTGAGCCATTCCCTACTGTATAAACTCCCTCGCCCACAGATTCTTCACACATTATAAGAGCCCAGATTGGCTCTTTTACCAAGCAGGAGAAATGTTGATGTGATGGAGCTCAGAAACACCGCCGAACGAGTCAGCACAACAGGTCATGATCAGCAGCGGAACTCTACCGCAGGAGTGCTTCTTTGGTACTCCCGCGCATGCCCTGATCCCCTTTCGTCATTCTTCGAGGTTCCCAGGTGACCTTTTCATCCGAAATGCTCCGCAACTTGATGCGCGCCGTCGGACTTGATGAATCTGCCTTCTCCATAATCTTATCAGCAATGAATGCCTACTGAGTCGCGTATCTGATCACAGTCCCAAAGAACCGGGCTCCAGAAACGCAGGGCTTGCTGCACTGCAGCAAGTTGGCAGTGAATCATTTAATTGGTCCCGGTGGACGCTGGGCTAGCGAAATCGGATCAACATGTGCCGAACCCTTCCCTCACATTATCTCAAAAGATGGCACATTTAGAAGTGATCTTCCTTTACGCTCAGGTAATTTTTTATGACGAGATTCGCCACGGATGCCCGATCTCTTACTTAGCAAACCGGTTCCAAAAAGCAAGCGGGTAATATTTTCTGACTCTACGGGCCGTCGCAGAGCATTCTGCCTGCTCTGGCTGTAGGTGTAAGAAAACTATTTAAGCAAGAATCTTACGGTGTTCATTGCAAACCATCATTCATTTTTAGCTAGCGAAAGATGATTTACAACATCGTGGTCCCGACAACTGTCACCCTCCTCTCCTACGTCGTTTTTTATGTCGCTCGCTCGCTCTACCGCACTTGGACGTCGCCACTGAAGTTTGTGGACGGCCCTTCCTCGTTCAACTTTTTGACCGGGCACTCAATCGTGGTTGCTGTGTGGATGCTTCCTGTTATCCAGGTTGTCGCAACTGAATCCCCGACAGGACGTGCCAGAGATCGGGGACAAATGGCGCGAGCAGTATGGCTCAATGTTCATGACCAAAGGCATGTTTGGGGTACGAGATTGTTTTAGATGTATGGAAGTGTCACTCACATCAGCGCACTGGTAGGCAAACGACCTGCACATCAAGGACGTCAAAGCTGTTGCGCATATCCTCGGCAATAACTTGCTGTACCCCAAGCCGTTCGACCTGATGGCTAGTCTAAGCAGAATCCTGGGGAAAGGGATTCTGTCTGTCGAAGCGGATCCGCATAAGCGTCAGGTATGCCTTCACAATTGTTTTTGCGCGAGCTATGCACTCATATTGTGGATGCGTACAGCGCAAAATTCTGGTAAGTTTGCGGAATCATGGCGGCTTGAATCGCTCTGGCTCTGAGAACTACCCAAGCTCCCCGCGTTCAATATCCAGCAAATTCGTATGATGAACGAGGTCTTCGTGGAGAAGGCAGTCTTGGTAAGCCCTTTCTGTCTTCGCTTGGACTTTCCAGCTCAGTCGGTGCAGTTGCGAGACTTGTTGGCTGCGGATGTCGATAAAGCCGGCGGAACCGCAACCGTTGACTTGGCTGAGATGTTCCGCCGAGTTACGCTGGATATCATCGGAGCGACCGGTGCGTCTGTTTGTCTCGAGTCCATGAATCCCCGCATCAATCAGTCATGCTAGGGTTTGGATACAATTTTCAGTCTCTCGAATCAAACGGCAAGAATGAAGGGGACCTGAGCAAGGCCTTCAGCGGGTTGATCAGCGTACCAAACGCCAACTTCTATCGAGCTGTGCAGCTTGCCCAGGCTACTATTCCGGCTCTCAAGCTTCTCGTAAGTGACACACAGCGCCAGAGACACTCGACTCCGAGCGACTCGAGTCCTTGCTAATCAGCCATCTTCTAACCGCTACCTGGTGGAAAAAACGCAAAGTTCGCGAAGAAGACGCTTCATACGGTTGGTTCAGCCCTTTTGCAGAAATCTCAAGCCGAGGCACGAGCAATGGGCGAGAAGGAACTGGGGTCAGGGCGTGATTTGCTGTCCATTCTGGTCAAAGCGAATATGTCGGCAGATATTCCAGACAGCCAAAAGCTGACCGACGCAGAAGTCATCTCTCGTACGCGGTCATGATACGTGGTTGTGGGCCGAGCTGAACTCATCCGTCACATATGTGACATTTCAGAAATTCCGACATTCCTGCTTGCTGGACATGAGACCAGCAGCGCCGCGCTGGGCTGGGCCGCTCATGCATTGTCCAAGCATCCATCGGTTCAGGAAAGGCTTCGTCAAGAGTTGCTCACCGTACAAACCGATACCCCGACCATGGACGAGCTCAACGCGTTGCCCTACTTCGAGACTGTTTTGAGGGAGATTCTGAGACTCTACACCCCCGCAGTGTTTTCTCAGCGTGAGGCACTGAATGATGATGTCCTCCCGTTGAAAAAACCGTTTGTGGACCGTTGGGGTGTGTCCCATGAGAGTGTTCCGTACGTGTTCTCACGTTCTATTGTGCACGCAGTGACCGACAGATTGCAGTGTCCCACAAGGGCAGCTGTTCACGATCCCACTGCTGGCCATGAATACCGACAAGGAGATTTGGGGCGAGGATGCGCTCGAATTCAAGTGAGTGTCATTGTTTTAGTTCCCAGGAAAGTATTCGATTATCCTCGTTCCAGACCCGAACGGTGGAATGACCTCCCAGATGCCGTGGATTCCATGCCCGGAATCTGGGGCCACCAGATGACCTTCCTCGGCGGTGCTCACAGCTGCATGGGCTTCCGGTTTTCCATGGCCGAGTAAGCCAATGTCACTCGTCCTTGGCGCACACGCTTATCACTTCGCGTGCAGACAGAAAGCGGTTCTGTTCAGCCTCCTCCGGGCTTTTGAGCTCATGCCTGGTCCAGAGCCCGTCGGTCCGGAGATTTCGCAGCTGTTCCAGCGGCCGGTCTCGTTTGCGTCTGATGGGAAGGGTGGACGGGTGTCTACGGGTGGTCTGCCCATTGTACTCAAGGCCCTCAAAGGCATCATTTGACCCTCTCGAAATCAAACTCTCGTATGTCCCATGCAGTTTTGGGGGATAAAGGTGGATGGAATGACCGAGCTGCGCTGATGGATCAATCTGTGCCTCGGAAATTCTTGTGTATAGTTTTGACAATCAATTTTTGGTTTGCTAGAACTAGCTGCAGTCCATCCACAACGTGTGCAGAATCAAATCCGCCACATATTTTTCGTTCAAGTGTATGGTCATAAAAATCCATGCTTCGCTTGTCCGGGACAATCAAGGGCGGAGATCAATGATGGGCCCAGGCTCGGGTGGGTGAGAGGGACAGTGTCCCCTCACAAGACAACATTCATATCAAATCACAGTCCAAAGTACATGGTAGAAGTAGAAAGAAAGATCAAATGCGATGTAATGTCCCAGTGTGCATGTGTATGCCTCTACTTGCGGCACTCGGAACGGTAGCGGCCATATCCGTGCGAGCTGATGGATCCAGTGAACTCCATGTACGAGGTGCGCGTATCCGCGGACTCCCGGGCGAGAGGCAAGTGCCCTGCAGAGACTGGTCAGCAGAATGAATGTGTAAAGAGGGAGTCACGCACAGTACGAGTGGTTCTTGACGCGAGAGTCGAAGCCAAAGCGCACGTAGCCATCCGCCACGAAGCCTACACGACCACGGGACTCCTGCTGGCAGGTGGTGGTTTCAACCTGGGTGCTCGTTAGAACGCTACGAGATCGGGGGCAAGGAAAGTCGTGGCTGACGATCATGCTGCAGTAGTCTCCAGGCTCAGAGCGGACATCGATAGAGCGAGTGTGCTCCCTACTGATGGTCTTCTCAAAGCTGGAAGAAGTGAGTCTGAGACCAAGTGCTGGAGGCAGCCGCAGTCACCCCTTGTGGAGCTCATTGCTGAACGAGGCGGAATCGCGGTAGGGCGAGTTAGCTTCGCCGATGCACGGGATGTCGAAGTCGATGCTCGGAACAGTGTAACGCGACCCGATGCTCGCGGCTCCTGCACGAAAATGTCAGAGCTTGTAATCACAGCCGAGTCGCATTGAGCCTCAACTGGTGACAGACTCCTTGACCGTGGTGGCCGATCCAGTCATGGCCTCAAGTCTGAGGACGCCGGTGCGACCGACGTGGTTGCCGTTGAAGGTCCGCTCGCCGGTCTTGCACTGAGCTCTGCCCGTGCGTTCGATGGAGACATGGTCGTCGGCGACACATGCCGTGGCCCGGTTCGAGCCGTCCTGCCGGAACACTTCAGACTGCCACTCTCGTGAACGCATGGAAGAAGCTATACCCAGTTTGTCCAGACGTTGTATCTGTCCCGGGAGGCAAGTGTGTTCTTGACGTAGTGGTCAAGATTGGACCAGACAGGGACTGAAAATGCGGTCGGAAAACATAGCTCAGCCGGGGGGATGTCTACGCACGACTCCGGAGCTCGCCGACGGACAGCTCGGTGCAACGACGACCGTGCGCGACGTTCCTAGCGGCCAGCTGGGTCGAATTGCCGTCCGGGTGGATCAGCGCATGGAAGTCCTCGTTCTTGAGCCGGCCGAGCGCCTTGAAGTCCTTGTCGTACGCGACGGTCCAGTCCGTGTCGTTGTCCGATCCGAAGGCGGTGGCCCCAGTGGGAAGCGTAGTGACGATCTCGACGCTGCTGAGGTCCCGGGCAGAGCCAGGCCCGCTGATAGACGCGGCGCTCGATACGAGAGCAAGGGCGGAAAGCACGGCAGCGAGAAGGTTGAGATGGACCATCGTCGAAAGGCTTGGTGGAACTGAGTATCGGTGGGCAGAGGAGACCTTCGATGAGTACTCTGGGTCGTCTGCGCTCGTCTTTTATACAGCGCAGAGCAGCGGAGCGCGTCGAGCAGGGAACATTCCTGAGCCGAGGAAAACCATGAGCGTCAAGGACAGAGGTTCTTTCGACGGGAACCGCACCACTCCATTTCATCGTTCGTGACAAGGGCCAGCCTCTCTAGGCACTGTTTCTACCCGTTCTGCATAGATCGGTTGCCTGTGGCCCGCAAAAGGAGGGAATGGGACGGTGGAAAAACTGTAATCGAGCGGGTAACCATGTGCAGCCCAACGACCCGAAGAGGCTCGCGTTCCAATCCCTCCTCTGCAGACGTGTCACGGAATGTCGTTCACTGAGCGGGTAATTTACTGGCATGCGTCGTACGAGAGGCTGGCGCTGATGCGCAACTGTACGCAGTGCCCGACGAGAAGCACAAGGTTGTGCAAAACGGGTAGTAAGAGCAGAAAGCTGAAGTTTGGACGGCTGCGCTGGCGTTTTCCTGCCTAAACCATCACCGGAAGGTGCGAGAGTCAAAGGGCGACCCTTGCAAGCGAGAGGTGGAAAGAGTTACATATGATCGCTGTTACGGGGTCGGTGCTCATTAGTGCGCACAGGGCAGTGACTGGCGTGTCACACCTCGGTGTGACTTGGTGGACGGCCACGCATTCGCTCTTGTTTTCTGGGAAGCCCAGGCCCTCTACGAAATTCACACCCAAGATTGCGAACCGATTCAATGGAAAACACGTCGATGAGAGACGGCTTGGCTTGAGGCGATTTCCAGTCATCTTGCGATTGCGAGCACGTGACCGCTTCCCCCAGCGCCCACTCAGTTCCCAATCCCTGGACTGCGAGTTCCTCCGTCACTGGCTTGAGATTCCTGACTCTGCTACTATCCTTCCAAACCAATATGATCTATCGTATTCACGACATCCACCTCGATTCTAAGCCGGCGTTTGTGCGAAAATTCAATGAGATATCACGGTGCCCCGCGCTGGAACGAGCTTCGCGAGCGGATTGGCTCCGAAGCTGGCACGTTCCAGGTACGTCCCTCCGCTCATCATCCCATTTATCCCTCCCATGACTGTTTCGTAGCTTGTCCTCGATTGCCCCACACCCCATGCGTGTCGCTGTCACTTGGTTGGCCGTGTTGGTGTCGGACGCTGCCGCCGCCCCGCTCACGAGCAGCTTCTCGGCTGGGCTGCTGGGCGTGCTCTCCAGCAAGCCGAAGCTGATCTTTGGAGCCAAGAAGACGTTCAAAGTGCGTGGGGGCGTACTGTGCATGCCTCAGCACAGCGGTTCCTGACAAGATCGCCGGCAGATCGTGTCGTTCTCGGATACGCATTTTGGGTAGGGGGAGGACGTCGACTGGGGCCCACAACAGGACGTCAACACCTCCCATGCGCATAGTGTCGTGTTGGACAACGAGCGTCCCGACTTCGTGTGCGTGCGAGCAGTTTCGCGTCAAGGCCCATGTGAGATAGTCTAGGGTGTTCAACAGAGACTTGCTTACCGGCGAGAACCTCTCTAAGGAGAACGCGACCAAGTACCTGGACCAGGTTGGGCGCCTACTGTGGAGAGGAGCATCCCATTTGCGTCTATCCACGGGAACGTCCGTCACCCTTCTCCATTCCTACGCGACAGAACCCGAGCCTTTGCAGCACGACCACTCGGTCAACATCGCACACGAGGAGGAGATCAAGTGTGCTCCTCGATTTACTTCGAGTGAACGTCCGCCTCACTCCGTCCCACCAGCTACGAGATTGCCCAACACGGCAAGACACTGTCGTACACCCGGTCGGATGTCGGACCCCGCCCGTATGGCTTGGCCAACTACTGGGTCCCTGTGTATGCCAAAGCATCGGATGTCAAGCCCGCGGTGGTGCTGTGGTTCTTCGACTCTCGGTCGTTCGTCACTGGAGAAGCTGGGCCTGTTCTCGACGCAGCGGATTACTATTGGGTTGATGAAAACACTGTGCCGACCTACATCGAGCAGCAAAGCGCTCTGATGGAACGTGTGGTGTGTGCTTCTTGGGAGGACGCAGCGATGAGACTGAGAGAGTTTCCAGTGGGAGAGTCTTCCTCCCGCCTAGGTTTTTGTCCATATCCCCGTGCAAAACGCCGACCATTTGGCTCCTCTGTACGTCATCTCCTGATATCAAGGTCAACGGCACTCACTCTCCACAGACCTAGCGCAGGAGACCACGACGATGAACCCGACCCCTCGGCACAAGGATTTCTCAAAACGTGTACACTGGCCTCGATCTTCCATTTTGGAACGCCGTCGTCAGCCATCTCAACGGTGGACCGTACGGTGGGAACGTTCTGGCAGTCACTTCCGGCCATGACCATGGAGAATCGTGATGTGCTCGTTCCACCGATTCGTCGGGCATCCCGATCTGCTTCAACGGGCATTCTGGATACGGCGGGTACGCTACGACGCACAGCCAAGTTCGAAATGGACGTGCATTCGAGTTGAAGCTGAGTGGTCTGGTGAAGAAGTCGCCCACGGTCAGATCGTGGAACAGCTGTGAGTGTGGTCTCGATATGGCAGAACTCATTCCTGATGATTTGTCCAGATGAGGACTCGACGACGAATGAGCATGTGTCCTGGGACCGCACTACATGCCGCAGTACAATGATCTCACGCGTTAACTTGAGGAATGAAATCAATCGGTAGCTGTAATAGAAACAATGCCGATCGTGATTACCAGGTCCTTCACACTGATTCTAGGAGACAACGAAGCCTCAATCCTCGGCTTCATCATCCCGCTCTTCCAGCTCGGCGGCCTCTTCATCATCTTCCTGACGCTTGGTGACGACGTCACTGTCGGCATCTCCTTCGTC